>CM077444.1:21228225-21320725 GCA_039654765.1 Mylopharyngodon piceus
GCTCTGTTTTAAGGGGCGTGTCTGCTGTGAGACTTCAGTATAAACGCCCACTGCTGTGATTGGCTAACATATTTGCATATGAAATAGCTAAGTATTACTCTCTCGAAAACTTTTAGCACGTTTTTACTATTACAGCTCTCAAGGTTAACTAATCGTGAAAAGTGTTGATTATAGCATTACATTTAGATCTATGGCATTATATTTAGATCGTGGCATGAAAGGTTGCAGTGATGAACATTGTAGCCGATCACAGACATGTTGTTGAGCGCATGAATGCAGTGATCTCATCATTACAACTCAATTTCTGCACACTAACGAATGCTTTCATCATAACTAACAGTGCAAACTCGATGTAACTAAGAGATGTGTTGAAAAAATCAGGAGTTTTGGCGTGAATCCAGAACTCAGTCACTGATAAACTTGCGCTGTTTGATTGACAGCTCCAGCGATTGTAAAGGGAGCGTTCTTTGATCGCTTTCTATATATAATTTAATCATAGTTTAAATAACAGATTATTTTCATCCAAGAGAAACAACGTGAAGTTGACTGTTTAGTCACTGGTTTGATTTACTGACACATAGACAAAGTACATCTGACTGTACATGAATCATTACATATCAGATCAGGCATTAGAATTAACACAGTTACTTACATGTTGTTGCATTACTGTCGAAATGCGATTGATTTACCAATGAATCCACAGTGAAATGTACCGAATACAAATAAATAAAGCTCAACTGCGACATTCACATTGTTGAAAATAAATAACCATATTCCTAGCATTAGGATCCTTTGAAAGGTAATGTTATTTTTAGTCCTGTATCGCTCTTTTCTCCTCCTCATCTCACGAACACGCCAGTGGGCGGGACTAACATTGCAATGATGAAGTAGACGTTAATTTCTTCTGCAGAGTCAATGTTTCACCTATAGGCACATGGGCCAGGTGTCAATAAAAGCTTTTATTGGACTAACAAGGAAGTTTTCAGTTCTGAAACGTACAGGATATTCTTATTGTACGATGACCTCTTATATATCAAAAGCTCAAGGAAAAGTTGATTTCTCAATTCATGACCCCTTTAAAATGGTCTATTATTTCATGTCAGGCCTTATATGGTTAAATCTTACTACTTTTAAAGAAATTCAGATGTTTGGCAATAATGTAAAGCACATATTGTTTGCTGTGAGTTGTTCCCACAGTGCATGTCTTTTAGCACACTTGCCTTTGATACTGTGATGTTCTCTTTCCTGTTTTTACACAGCGGTCTACTGAAGGGTAAAGAGAGTGGCAGTCATGTTCACATCCAGGGTGTTTGCCTTTGTACCCACCTCACTGGCACAATATGCTTTCTCAGAGATGTTGATGATTATTGCTCTTCTAAAAGCAGCAGTGCCCACAGGCCTTTCCACCCCCACACACCGAGAGAAGAGCCTTTACAACAATTTCATGCCGGTACAGAGAGAAATTACTACACACTCTCTTTTCTTTCTCTCTGCCATCACCAGATTGATCTAAACTATCATTAAATGGAACAGCATGGTGAGAACAGGCTGGGAGGGTGAGGTGCTTTGGGCCTTTTAACTTTCATTTTTTTTCTAGAAAGTGTTTTTGCTGTTGGGGATTGTTGAATAAAGATGCCTGAATACACATGCTGGGACCCTGCTGTGCTCTGTACCAATGCATGCTGGGATAGATCAGGTAAGGCAGGTGGAGACCGGGCAGAGCCAGCTGGCATTTGTCTTCAGAGGAACATTTGGGACGTTTCAGTCGGTCTTTGATAGATGGAAAGGTTGAGTTCATATAATAGTGTGCGAACAGTAGAACATAACTCATTGTAATGGTTTATTGCTGGACAGCGGCACTGTTTTCCTCAAGGATTTATTTTTCCTGGAGTTCCAGGATTCTCTTTCCCCTCCCTGCTTGTCACGTGCAACAGTAATGCTGTCATGATTGTCAAAAATATGATAAAATGCTTTATTTGTTAGGAATGTGTTAAATGGTTCACACACAAATGAAAATTGAATATTTTGCAGAATGTTAATGACACCCTTTTCTGTGAAAATGACAAAGCATATATTTTGTATTTTTATTACATAATTATATCATGTAATTCATTTCTGAGTTGGCAATTCAGCATTATTATATCAACTGTGTCATACAATCCTTCAGAAATCATTCTAATATGCTGATTTGCTGCTCAAGAAACATTTCTCAATGTTGAAAACAGTTGTACTGTTTCATATTTTTCGTAAAAAAAAAAAAAAATTTCAGGATTCTTCGATAAATACAAGGTTCAGATATTTTATAATAATGTCTTTAATTTAATTTAACCTTACTGAATAAAATTGTTTCTTTTTAAAAACAAATATAATTTCATAATTCATAATTTACATGCAGAAACATACAAAAAAAGCAGGAAGTGATATCAAACTATCAAAAAGGCCCCTGCTGACTTTCATTACTTTGTGTAACACTGTCCTAACCAGACGCGATGCGATAAGATTCCAGCGACAAACAATTTGTCTGTCCAAACCAGACGCGACACGACTATGAGATGCGATAAAGTCAATAACAAAAAATCACAGCCAATCAGAAGAGAGCGTGGGCGGGCTCTCTCGGCAAGTTGTCGCAACGAAATGGAGTACATAATCAAATTCATGAATATTACACCATTTTAACATTATTAAAAATACATACTGAGTTACTGAAACAATTTTTGTCATAGAATGCACTTATATGTTCACAATGAGTTTACAGTTTGAACGTTCTTGTTTCCTTTTATTTATTTTGAAGAGGTGAAATCCTTTGTTGCTTTCAGTACAGCTATAAAAGACACACAAAATGATATTCAAACTCCCATTAGATTTTTTTAACATTAAATAAAGCACATAAACAGTACCCGAGATTACAATTATCATACTTTCTGTTGTTGTTCCAGCCGCGACGTCAAAGAAAATTAGAAACCATTTCTAAAATAGAATTATCGCGTGTCGCCGTCGCACTAGTTAGGACAAAAACCCTGATTAACATAATATACCTTTTATTGCGTGCCGCGGCGTTGCGTCTCGTCTGCTTAGGTCAGGACACGGTGTTAAAGGTTTAGTTCACCCAAAAATGAAAATTCTGTCATTAATTACTCACCCTCATGTCGTTCCACACCCGTAAGACCTTCGTTCATCTTCAGAACACAAATTAAAATATTTTTGATAACACTTTTAATGCCCAGAAAGCTACTAAAGACATATTTAAAACAGTTCATGTGACTACAGTGGTTCAACCTTAATGTTATGATGCGACGAGAATACTTTTTGTGCGCCAAAAAAACAAAATAACGACTTTATTCAACAATATCTAGTGATGGGCGATTTTAAAACACTGCTTCATGAAGCTTCGAAGCTTTACGAATCTTTTGTTTCGAATCAGTGGTTCGGAGCGCCAAAGTCACGTGATTTCAGTAAACGAGACTTTGTTACCTTATAAGTGTTTCGAAATTTCAATAGTTCGCGTGACTTTGGCAGTTTGATTCACGCTCCGAACCACTGATTCGAAACAAAAGATTCGCAAAGCTTCGAAGCTTCATGAAGCAGTGTTTTGAAATCGCCCATCACTAGATATTGTCATAAAGATGTTATTTATTTTTTTGCCACAGAAAAAGTATTCTTGTCGCTTCATAACATTAAGGTTGAACCACTGTAGTCATATGAACTGTTTTAAATATGTCTTTAGTACCTTTCTGGGCACTGAAAGTGTTAATTATCTTGCTGTCAATGGAGGCCTCACTGAGCCATCGGATTTCATCAAAAATATCTTAATTTGTGTTCTGAAGATGAACGAAGGTCTTACAGGTGTGGAACGACATGAGGGTGAGTAATTAATGACAGAATTTTCATTTTTGGGTGAACTAACCCTTTAAGGTCTATAAGTCCTAATAGATAGTTTGACCTTTATACGACAAAAAAATAATAATAATAATAATGATTAAGATATACACTCACATGTATTCACGGTTTAAGATAATATGTTCTTGCTTTTAATTTGATGGTTACACCACATGACTGCTAGACTTTTTCTTTTTGTTTTCATGAGGTTGAGTAAATTATAAGTGAACTAAGTGAACTAACCTTTTAAACTCTCAGTTTATCTGGATACATGTAGTGTTTCACAGTTAGAATGTCGCATAAACCTGATATTATCAAGTATGAAAAAATGAGCTATTGACCGCTTCGATCTGGAGTTATGATTCATTTGAACCCAGTCTTTCTTTTTCTGGCTCGTGTTTCATCTATTTCTCCTCTTCCCACGGCCTCTCCTCTCTCTCACTCTCTCGGTTCAGCAGGCAGCGAAAGGTGGAAGAATGGATTTCAAAGGCTATGCCTTTAACCCCACCTCAATATTAGTTTTTATTATTGTTATTGCCAGGCAGCCGCGCTGGTGGCGGCCGGGCCATGGCGTGCAATTCCGTCTGGGCCCCGACTGATAAAAGCTCATATGTTGCCTCTAGCCTGCAGGTCTACATGAGGCAGTGAACACTAAATTTTTGAAGCGATGGGGAGATATATTTTTTTCCAGCACACAGAGCTTTATGGTTAAGCATGCTGAGACATCCGCTCACACGCTTGAGCTGTTCTCAGTGCAGAAATCCCAGCGAAGCCTGTATCCTCCTGCTCGGTGCCGTATCGTGGCCGAGCAGCTGTGAGACAGGTACAGCGGGCCGTGGCAGGTGGGGATGCTTTGTGCCGGGGTTGTGAGTTTCGTCTTGCTGTGGCCGATGAAAATGTCACAGGAAAGCTTTGTACACTGATGACCAGTTACTCATCCTTGTGTAGAGAACATCAGCAAAGAGCAGCTTTTACTGCGGACTACAGCAGAATTTATAGTTGTGTATGCTGCTTATTTAAAACTGTCATACAGTTAAAAACAGTAATATTGTGAAATATACCGTTTAATGTATGTTAAAACGTCATTTATTCCTGTGATCAAAGCTGAATTTTCAGCATCATTACGCCAGTCTTCAGTGTCACATGATCCTTCAGAAATCATTCTAATATGATGATTTGATGCTCAAGAAACATTTATGATTATTATCAATGTTGAAAACTATGGAAGCTTGTTTCCACCATGAAATAAAAAATAAAAAAGGTAATTGCAACTTTTTATCTCACAATTCTGACTTTTTTTTTCTCAGAACTGCGAAATATAAAGTCAGAATTGTGAGTTATAAAGTCAGAATTGTGAGATATAAAGTCAGAATTGAGTTATAAAGTCAGAATTGCGTGAAATAAAGTCAGAATTGCGAGTTATAAAGTCAGAATTGTGAGATATAAAGTCAGAATTGCGTGATATAAAGTCAGAATTGCGAGTTATAAAGTCAGAATTGTGAGATATAAAATCAGAATTGCGTGATATAAAGTCAGAATTGCGAGATATAAAATCAGAATTGCGAGTTATAAAATCAGAATTGCGTGATATAAAGAAGTCAGAATTGCGTGATATAAAGTCAGAATTGCGAGATATAAAGTCAGAATTGCGTGATATAAAGTCAGAATTGCGAGATATAAAGTCAGAATTGCGAGATATAAAGTCAGAATTGCGAGATATAAATTCAGAATTTCTTGATATAAAGTCAGAATTGTGAGATATAAAGTCAGAATTGCGAGTTATAAAGTCAGAATTGCGAGATATAAAGTCAGAATTGTGAGTTAAAAAGTCAGAATTGCATGATATAAAGTCAGAATTGCGAGATATAAAGTCAGAATTGCGAGATATAAAGTCAGAATTGTGAGATATAAAGTCAGAATTGTGAGATATAAAGTCAGAATTGCGTGATATAAATTCAGAATTGCGAGATATAAAGTCAGAATTGTGAGATATAAAGTCAGAATTGCGTGATATAAAGTCAAAATTGTGAGATATAAAGTCCGAATTGTGAGATATAAAGTCCGAATTGTGAGATATAAAGTCAGAATTGTGAGATATAAAATCAGAATTGTGAGTTATAAAGTCAGAATTGCGTGATATAAAGTCAGAATTGTGAGTTATAAAGTCAGAATTGTGAGATATAAAGTCAGAATTGTGAGATATAAAATCAGAATTGCGTGATATAAAGTGTGAAATTGTGTGATATAAAATCAGAATTGTGAGATATAAAGTCAGAATTGTGAGATATAAAGTCAGAATTGTGAGATATAAAGTCAGAATTGCGTGATATAAAGTCAGAATTGTGTGATATAAAATCAGAATTGTGAGATATAAAGTCAGAATTGTGAGATATAAAGTCAGAATTGTGAGTTATAAAGTCAGAATTGTGAGATATAAAGTCAGAATTGTGAGATATAAAATCAGAATTGCGTGATATAAAATCAGAATTGCGTGATATAAAGTCAGAATTGTGAGATATAAAGTCAGAATTGTGAGATATAAAATCAGAATTGCGAGTTATAAAGTCAGAATTGTGAGTTATAAAGTCAGAATTGCGTGATATAAAGCAAAGACTATAGAATAACACAAGACACGTCACTCGTATTGTTTTGAATGGTCCCGCCTTCTAAATAAGTCATCGCGTCACTGCAGCGGCCGTTAGAAGTGAGGCACAAGAGACGCGCATTTAGGATTGCGCATGCGCATTAGCTTGATCCAGCCTGAATAATACCGTTTTTTGTCATGATTCGAGCATTTAGAAACAAAATTTGAGACCGTTGTTGTCAGATTTCATTGGTGATTTCAAATATGAAATTTAATTGAAAGCTTGGCAAACAACTTTGGAGAATTTGATGTTTCCCCATTCAGAGTGATAGGAGCTGCACTTGAATGCCCGAGAGGCGTTTCAAAGATGGCCGCAGAGTGAAATGACTTGTCTTAAAGGGACTTTGTATAAAGTCAGAATTGTGTGATATAAAGTCAGAATTGCGAGTCAGTTAATTAAACTAATTAATTAAACAGGTTGTTTTAGGTTACTGTATCTTTAAGACATCTACAGGTATATGTAAACAATCTCTGCTATAACTGACTAATGGCTCTTCACATATTAAATTTGACAACAACACTTACAGTAAGTTTGCTGTCAGATCCAATATTATTAAGCTGCAGAATGTTGACTATATGCATTTGTGTCTTTGTGCTCATCAGGTGTGGATCTGAGACAGGCCCAAGTGGTGGCGTTATCAACCGGCACTAAATGCATTAACGGAGAATATATCAGTGACCAGGGCCTGGTGGTCAACGACTGCCATGCTGAAATCACGACTAGACGAGCCCTGCTGCGGTTCCTGTACTCCCAACTAGAGTTACACCTCAGGTAAATGATGTACATTTAGATAAGATATATCAATTGTGCCGCACACGTCCTGAAAAGTGAATCCAAAACATTTTGATCGCCCCCTGGTGGTTGGCTGCAGTATAGGTCATAAACCCCTCCCTCTCCGTGTAATCGAATGGGATGTGAGCCAAACTAAAAAAAATCCAATTAAACTTCAAATACTTTTTTTCCAAAGATGCTTTCTGTCATTTTAGGTAGTTCTCATCACGCTGACGTATGTTCAACTGTTCGTTTTTCCAGTAAGTTTGGTTTTGATGGTGTAACGTCATGATTGACAGCTGTGCTTACGATCGAGTCTGCGGGAGCAGTCTCCAAATGACGTAATCGGCAACGATTGTTTCTGGGATATTTTGCCCTTATTTTCCTACAGTATATGGAAGTGGAGACACGTCGTCCATCTTTTTTTTTTTACAGTCTATGATAAATACAGTATGTATATATAATAACCATGTCTACAAGTAAACTTTAAAAAAAAAAAAAAAAGAAAAAGAAAACAGAATTTAAAACAAAACAAAACAAAACAAAAAAATGTTTATTTATGAATCCTTTTTACTTTGTGATGATGCTCTCATAGGGAGGGTTTTTCAGATTAAACTAACTTCTGAAGACAAGCTTGTACCCCACATAAGTAAACCCAAACACACACACACACACACACACACACACAAAATACATTGTCTTCACTGTTTAAATTGCAATGTTATGATGCAGATAGCAGAACAGATTATGTTTTTCAAAGAAACAGCTTTAAAATGACGAAGAATGAATAGAGAACAGCATGATGTGTATATGCACAAATGAAGTGATGCATTATGATATAAATTGTGTTTCTCTAAAACACATTAAATGAATGTTATGTGCTCAAAACAAGTTAAAATCTTTAAGTGTTTGAATGCTGTAAATATGTGAAAGCAATTTGTAAAAAGAAGCAAAAATCTAATTTATCGTAATGCACTTGCATAGGAAGTCAAGTAGAAGTGAGCAGCTTGTTTTTTGTTAAAGCTCTCTTTTTCCGCACAAAAATGTGTTATCTGAGCTGTAAAGCTGTATATATTGCCTCTTGAAGTGGAACTATGAGCACAGCAAACAGTGCCTTTCTGGTATCTTTGTGCATGTCAACCCTTGTGAAAAAGAAGTGCACTTAATTGTATTGAATGTGCACTCGTAGTGTACTTCAAATCTTAAACTGTACTTGCAGATAATATATTATCAATTAAGTAAAGGTCACTGAAGTGCACTTAAAGTACACATTCATGACTGTTTCTTAACACACTTAAGTACACTTTTAAAAAGTGCACTTTGTAATAATGTCATAATTCGAAGTACATTTTAAATCATGATGTTTTAATAATCTTTTGTTGTGCTTTAAAGAAGTACACTTATTTTGATGTTGACTAACTGTACAAATGTGTAATTACAAACATATATACAGTCAAACCAAAATTTATTCAGACACCTTATACATTTCATTCATTAATACAGTTTATTAACTATAGTTTTTTTAAAAAAATGGTAATCTCAGAGTTAAACTGTGTCAGAAAAAAATAATCTTAATTATGTCAGATAACATTGTCCACTGTATGAAGAATTTTTGGGTATAATATGTCACAGTTTACTTTATTTTGCTATCCTCACTTACATAAATGAACTATAGTGTCCTGCACCCACTAGTAAAAAATATAGCAAAAATATCAAAAACATCTGAATAATTTTTGGTTTGACTGTATGTATTTTAGTTTACCATAAATCCTCAGTCCATTCGACAATACACTTATTAACCATATTTCAAAGATAATAGAAGTAATTAAGAGATTACCTATAACACTTTATTTTAGGGTCTTTTAACTAGTTGCTTAACTAGCTAGCATACATATTACTAGAATATTGGCTGTTTATTAGTACTTAAGCACATATTAATGCCTTATTCTGCATGACCTTATTCTACATTCTTAATCATACCCAATACCTAAACTTAACAACTACCTTACTAACTATTAATAAGTAGTAAATTAGGAGTTTATTGAGGGAAAAGGCATGGTTAATAGTTTATATGTGTTCCCTATACTAAAAAATGAAGTAGGTCAAATAGAAGTTCAGCTAATTGCATTTAATATAACTATAATAAATTTTAATTTAATTGCAATTAACATGCAATTAAATGTCTGAAAACATTACATTCAGTTCACACTTAAGTATATTCTTTTAAAGTATATTATTTTTGTAGTCTTTTTAAAAGTATGCTAAAATGTACTTGTTTTTCACAGGGGAAGTGAAAGTTGTGGTTTTCTGACAGGAGCTATATAAACACGTGTAATGTTTAAGTCTTGCTGCTTTACTTTTGACAATGTGTCAATGAAGCCTGTTTCCACCTCAGAGTAAAATAGTCACATTGTAAGATATAAAGACACATAGTGTTGCAATTTATGAGAAACAAAGTCGCAATTGTTCGATTTGAAGTCGCATTGCGAGACATACATTTGCATTGCGGCATATAAAGTGATATTGTGAGATATAAAGTCACAATTGTGAGATATAAAGTTACATTATAATAAAAGTCACTTTAGTTGTGAAGTTGTGAACTTCACACTGTGTGTTGTGAAGTTGCAATTAGGAGAAACAATTGTGATATATAAAGTGATATTGTGAGTTATAAAGTCACATTTGTGAGTTTACAACATAAATTGCATATTACGAGAAACAATGTTGCAATTGAGAGATTTAAAGTTAATTGTGAAACCTGAAGTCACAATCAGGAGATGTAAAGTCAAAATAACAAGAAATAAAGTTGTAATTTTAAGATGTAAGGTCACAATTACCTTTTTTTCTACTCTGAGCATCCACAGTAATGTACTGTTTATCCCATTGTCTTGTAAGTGCATAATTCTAAATAAGACATTTGCTTGTTTTTTCACACGAAAAATGTCAAAATTACTTTCTCTGCTAATCAACAGCATGTCACAGAAGTTGTCGAGAAAGCTTAGCACGTTAAACCTGAGCTCCGTTGGAGCTTTAAGCAAACAACACATTTTCTCACAGTAGCACATTTTACACCTAGAAAACAACTTGGATGTACTTTCAAATTTCAATTCTTCGTTCATTATCTGCATCATCATTTCAGTCTGGTCTAGTGTTGGAGGTATCTTTGTGCGGTGGCAAAGACTCTAAATGTCTTCCTCGATGTAGCAGATTGCTGCATAGAAAAGTCTCCTGTAATGTCATATTTGCATACATGTCTTCCCAGAGTGCATTATCTGCTGCTAAATGGGCCCGTTTGGCTGGGTCTGGAGTCTAGTTTGGAAGATAAGTCATTATGTTCGGCAAATAAAATAGCACAACGGCCATCAGCTGCTTCCTCAATAGACAGATCTGGAGCAACATGACTCCCACCCTTGACATCGCAGGTCATTTGTGTAATTAGCACAGCTTAGGTGCCAATTAGAGACGATGATGTTTGCGTATGTAATGCGCTCCCCGCGCACAGTTCACCTCGTGCACTATTCCGAAATGTCTTTTGTAAGATGTCACAGTGAGGCGCTAATGCTAATTATGATGATATGTGTAAAAGTGGGGCGGCTCTGCAGGAAACGACGTGTCCTCCCTATAGCTGACTAGCTACAGATCATCTGGGTTAAAGAATTACAGCTTGCTGTTGTCTCGGCCATTTATATTCGCCTTGTTCTGACAGAGTAATAGCGTGAGTGCAAGAGGGGAATGTGACAGTGACGGAACTAGCCTTGGTCGCGGCAAGGCCAATATTTGTCTCCTTTGTGTCTTCGGCCCATTATTAGCTGGGAATGTGAGCGCTGAACACTTTCAGACGTGGTTGTTTCTCATGTCTCCCCTCTTTCTTCTTTCTTCCCGCCTGGGGTCTGTGATCACTCTGAAGCAAAAGGAAAGAGGACTGGGAACAGTCGATCTTCGTACGGCACAAAGACTCCTGTTTGAGACTGAGAGAAAATGTCCTCTTCCACATGTACATCAGCACCTCGCCCTGCGGGGACGCCCGTGTGAACTCGCCGTATGAAATCACCTCTGATTGTAAGATTATTTGCTTGTCTGTATCATATCTTCTGCTTTCTTGCACATGATGTATCTAATATAGACTTGAAGTGTCCAAATGCTACATATGTGGTTTTGAAAAACTTTTGTTGCTTTTTTTTTTAAGAAAAGTTTCAATTAAATTACTCTTAAAATGTCATGTGTGAACATGTTTTCCTTGCACCTTGAATGTGAGTGCACATAATAATCATTATTTTCAAAAAAAGTTTTTGAATGTATTTTTCAAGGTAATTTTGGTAACTTTATTTCGATGGTCCACTTTAGACATTCTACTAACTATAAGTAACTTACGATGTCAACTGCTAGTCAAGGACGGATTATGACGCGGTTGTGCCCTGGGCATGTGTAACCCCTCCAGGTGTACTCGCACTACTCTGAGTGGGATTCGAACCAGCATTTCCGGCATGGGAAGAGGGTGCCTCTGGCGTCAGTCGCTGCACAGCTCTTACTAGCTGGCCTCCGTTACACTCACCCCCCTAAACCTTACTCCCATCCAAGTCACGGCACCAATATAACCCCTCAGATTCTACTCGCACCACTCCAAGCGGGATTCGAACCAGCGTTTCTGGCATGGGAGGTGGACGCACTAACAAGGATGCTAAAGACCGCAGCCCTTTAGCAACAGTCACTAGTTTGCCTCTTTAGGCCAGGGGAGTGAGGTTTACCTGCACAGCTCTTACTAGCTGGCCTCCGTTACACTCACCCCCCTAAACCTTACTCCTATCCGGGCCACGGCACCAATGTAACCCCTCCGCTTCTACTCGCACCGCTCTGAGCGGAATTCGAACCAGCGTTTCTGGCATGGGGGGTGGATGCGCTAACAAGGACGGTAAAGACCGCAGCCCTTTAGCATCAGTCACTAGTTTGCCTCTTTAGGCCAGGGGAGTGAGGTTTACATGCACAGCTCTTACTAGCTGGCCTCCGATACACTCACCCCCCCTAAACCTCACTCCCATCCAAGTCACGGCACTAATGTAACCCCTCCAGTTCTACTTGCTCCGCTCTGAGCAGGATTCAAACCAGCGTTTCCAGCATGGGAGGCGGGCATGCTAACAAGGAAGCTGAAGACCTAGCCTCTAGTGCCAGTCGCTAGTGTGGCTCTTGAGGCCAGGATAGTGCGGTTTACATGCACAGCTCTTACTAGCTGGCCTCCGTTACACTCACCCCCCTAAACCTTACTCCTATCCGAGCCACGGCACCAATGTAACCCCTCCGGTTCTACTCGCACCGCTCTGAGCGGAATTCGAACCAGCGTTTCTGGCATGGGGGGTGGACGCGCTAACAAGGACGGTAAAGACCGCAGCCCTTTAGCATCAGTAACTAGTTTGCTTCTTTAGGCCAGGGGAGTGAGGCTTACATGCACAGCTCTTACTAGCTGGCCTCCGATACACTCACCCCCCTAAACCTCACTCCCATCCAGGTCACGGCACTAATGTAACCCCTCCAGTTCTACTTGCTCCGCTCTGAGCAGGATTCAAACCAGCGTTTCCAGCATGGGAGGCGGGCATGCTAACAAGGAAGCTGAAGACCTAGCCTCTAGTGTCAGTTGCTAGTGTGGCTCTTGAGGCCAGGATAGTGAGGTTTACCTGCACAGCTCTTACTAGCTGGCCTCCGTTACACTCACCCCCCTAAACCTTACTCCCCTCCAAGTCACGGCACCAATATAACCCCTCAGATTCTACTCACACCACTCCGAGCGGGATTCGAACCAGCGTTTCCAGCATGGGAGGCGGGCATGCTAACAAGGAAGCTAAAGACCGCAGAACTCTAGCGTCAGTCACTAGTGCGGGTCTTGAGGCCAGGGTAGTGAGGTTTACATGCACAGTTCTTACTAGCTGGCCTACGCTCACCCCCCCTAAAACCTCACTCCTATCCGGGTCACGGCACCAATGTAACCCCTCTGGTTCTACTCGCACCACTCTGAGCAGAATTCAAACCGATGTTTCCGGCAAGGGAAACCGCAGCCTCTAGCGTCGGTTGCTAATGCACCTCTTGAGGACAAAGTTAGTTATAGTTAGTAGAATATCTAAAGTGGATCATTGAAATGAAAATTGATCATTGAAAATTTTTTATTCACTTTTTTATTGCATTCAAACTTTAACAGAACATTGCAGGCTAACATATGTGAAAATATAATTCCTTAGTGGCCAAAAGTGATGTCTGGCCAACAAAACAGTTGTTTTATCCAATTATATACCTTAATTCAAAATGGACTAAACAAAGTTACATTGAAAAATTACATTTAATAAATAAGTTTCTTATTACAAAGTTGGCAACCACATAAATCTTAGAAACTGTGACTTCTTTACATTTAGGTAGAAAGTGAAATAAACTTTTTTCTCACAAATATATCAATTCATAAAAAAAATATTCAGGTTTTTGGGGAGTTGCACCACATGACATTTTACAACCTGAACTAACTTTGCCTTGTTATAAAAGAGGTTGGTAACACTTTATTTTAGGGTCTTTTTAACTAGTTGCTTATTAGCATGCATATCACTAGAATACTGGCTGTTTATTAATACTTATTAAGCACATATTAATGCCTTATTCTACATGACCTTATTCTACATTCTTAATCCTACCCAATACCTAAACTTAACAACAAACTTATTAATTATTAATAAGCAGTAAATTAGGAGTTTATTGAGGAAAAAGCCGCAGTTAATAGTGAATATGTGTTCCCTATACTAAAGTGTTACCAAGAGGTCAAATTATCAGATATTTTAAGAGACTTTTGAAATATTGACCTTGACAGAGGATCTTTTCAGAAAAAGTTGAATTGTATGTAACTTGTATGCAGTTTTAGTGTATTTTAATAAATTAATAGATAGCTCATTAATAATGAGCATCACAACATTGACCCTAACTCTTTTTTTTTTACACAGTGCAAAGCAACAGACACTTGGTGAAGAAGTTTCACAGCCACCTACGGACGAAGATTGAATCAGGGGAGGGGACACTGCCCGTGAAGTCCGCAGGGCCCGTTCAGACGTGGGACGGTGTCCTTCAAGGAGAACGTCTCATCACCATGTCATGCACTGACAAGATTTCCAGGTCAGTATCAAAAACACTGAACATTCACTCAGACTTCTGTACAAAGAAAGACAGTAATCAAACATGGGCCACTACGAGAAGACATTAAATGAAAGGTCTGATCCAAGTCAGAGTCGATGATATACATTAGGATTTTTTGGCAAAAGTCAAAGTTAATATTGTTAATAGTGAGAATTGAACCCTTAACTAAAGTGTGTCCAAAAAATGAATATTTTGAAAAAATTGAATGTGTCAAAATATTGGATTTGACATTAATTCCTGCAGTATAAATGTAGCCTCAGTGTCCAAGGTGATATTGTGCCATTTTAGAAGGATCCAACAAAGCAGGAAGGGAGTATGCCGACCATCTCTGATTGTGAAGCTCAAGTGCTGGACAGTGTATTGATTTAAGGTTTATTTTTATTAGAGGATTAGTTTTTATGAAGGCGAGTTAGTCTCGTTTAAGCAGGGCGACTTTTATACGGCATTATAATGGCCGAGGGAAAGGTTGGTGTGATATTTGCCTTGAAGGAAGGGAGTCATCCAAACCAATGCTCTTTGGGACTGTGCGTGATCACCATTAATGTCTTATGATGCCTTTACTGAGTTGTGCTTTAATAATCCTTCAATAATTAGCTTCTGTATGGGATACGTCACAGTGTTAATCTGGACTTAATGTGCATGATTCATCAGTGTTCTTTATTTCAATATATATATATATATATATATATATATATGCTTCTGTTCAAAAGCTTGGGGTCGGTACAATTTTTTTAATGTTTTGAAAGAAGTCTCATGCTCACCATGGTTGCACATATTAAATAAAATACAGTACACATATATAAAATACAGTAAAAACAGTAATATTCAAAGCTGAATTTTCAGCATCATTACTCAGTTTTCAGAGTCACATGATCCTTCAGAAATCATTTTAATATGCTGATTTGCTGCTCAAGAAACATTTGTTATATGTTTTATTGGACCTTGGAATAAAATTGCAGTTAGTGTAACAGGTGATGTGAGTGGATGGATATTTCGCCTAGAGAGTGTGATCACTCCACGTTCAGACATTGTGACACTTTCACACGTATTTCTCGATGACAATTAGTCCACACCCTCTATGAAGGTGTGAATCGCACTGCCCAGAGATAACACACACACACACACACACACACACACACACACACACACACAGCTGTGTTTGAGCTGACTGCCATATGCTCAATTTAATTACCACCATCAGTTGGCTTCTGTTTGTTTATGTGCACTTTGACAACCTGAGAAGTGTGATTGTGAACATTCCCGTTTACTTGTACTGTTACACACACTTCTTGTAAGCAGAAGTCAACTCTATGATCTGATGATGTCATGATATTCTCAAAGCGTAATTTTGACTAAAATGATTAAAATAAGAAATTGTATTTTGCATAAAGTTGGTTGTAAAACCATTAATGTTAATATCTGCATGTCACTATAAGCACACTGTCCATTCAATTTATCATTTTACATTCATTTTGTAATTCCTAATTTTCTCAATAGTAATTCTCATTAGATTCCAATCACTGTAATACTGTATTACAATAAAAAGAAAATGCTGGTATAATTGTTCTTTTATTTCATTCAGCATAAATTAGAGGCAGTAAAACAAAAACTACAGTGCTCTATCAATCATTTAAAATGTAAATAATGCATGGGTTTTCATAGTAAGATTATTATTTTTTTTTTATACAATAATGAGAATTTATGCTAATTTTCATAAATGTATTTAAAGTAGAAAGCCACCTATGATATTTTTGTGAGAAAAAAAATATAAAATATAAAAATGCGCATTTTTTGTTTTTTGAGAATCACCCTAGTATAAATGATTCTCAGAGCATAGCAACAGTATCTAAGGGGGTGGGGCTTAGCTGAGGCTCATTTCAATACCAAGGAAGAATACACCTTTTTTTCTAGCAAGCTCTTCTTCGTTTGCTCTTCCCTCATTGAAATATATGGAAAGCCATTCCTTACCAAGTGTGAGCATTATACATGATTACAATAGAAACAATACTCAAATTTATACCAGCTGACAAATTCCTACCAGTAAATCACCAAGCCCTACATGTAATGTGTGTATGTTAGGCTGGACACAGCGACACAGAGTCACACCAAGGTCAAGCTCTCTCCCCTGGGCCATTAATTTGACCAATCAGATTGCATCGGCCAGGACCACAAGGGTCTGATTCTATCTGGCTAGGTCATCGTGCAGGGTTAAAGTAATTACTTTAAAAAACACACACAGAATAAGACAGAATAGAGCATCTAGATCTTTTTTCTGAGTGCCACTCCTTTTCCATTTTATGTCCCGTTGAGTTATCCCGCTCTTTTGTTGAGCCCACAACTCAGAGGGGCCGTTGATCAAGGTCACCATCAAGAGAAGGCTGGAAAACAGGTTTAAAGTCCTTATAGTCCCTTATAGACCAACTCCATTCATCTCCACTGCCCTCAACCAGCTCACCCTGTTTTTCATCCTTAGTCGCAGTCATTTTTTTCATCCCTTCATCATCTTCCCTGACCTCACATCATTATCCTCCATCTCCCCCTCCCGCGCTCCTCCGCTGCCTCCGTTCAGCCACAGGAAAGCTGTTCTGTGATAATGGAACCCCACTGCAATACATAGTAAAAAATCATTTTCTTAATATATATTTTGTTTCCAGTAAATATTTATATGGAACAATAAATTAAGAATAAGTAATATGTAATATTGTAATTTAAAATAATAACAATAACAAGCAAATGAAATAGTGTATTTTATTTTATAACAACAACAACACTAATAAAAATAAAATATGTTTTATATATATATTTCATAATGTTCCTTTTTAGGCCTATCAATCTGATAATTTTTATTAATTTTACTTTATATTCTTTATATATATATATATATATATATATATATATAAAATAAAATTAGTAAAAATTATCAGATTGATAGGCCTAAAATGAAACATTATGAAATATATCAAATAATAAAATAAAATATAAAATAAAATAAAATACATTTTATTATTAAGATTAAGTATCAGATAGGCCCCACTGCAATTAGATTGAAAAAACATAATAATAATAATAATAATAATAATAATAATAATAATAAATAAGTATTAAATTTTCAGTAAATATTTATATAGCATAAGACATTAAGAATAAGAATATATATATATAGTACTTTTAAAATAATAACAAAATAATCAACTCAAATCAAATATGTTTTTTCATTTTTTTATAAAATAATAATAATAAAATTAATAAAAAATAAAATATTAGATATATTAAGAATATTAAAAAAATGAATAAAAATGATCAGATTGATAGGCCTAAAATGAAACATTATGAAATATATCAAATAATAAAATAAAATATAAAATAAACTTAACTTAATATTATTATTATTATTATTATTAAAATTAAGCATCAGATTTATAGGCCCCACTGCAATTAGATTGGAAAAACATAATAATAATAATAATAATAATAATAATAATAATAATTTATTTATTAATTAATTAATATTAAATTTCCAGTAAATATTTATCTAGCATAAGATATTAAGAAAAAAAATAAAAAAATAAAATATATATATATATATATATATATATATATATATATATATATATATATATATATATATATATATATAATTAATAAAAGATAAAATATTACATATATTAAGAATATAAAATAAAATGAATAAAAATGATCAGATTGATAGGCCTAAAATGGAACATTATTAAATACGTAAAATAATAAAATACAATTATGTCAAGGTAATTGTCATATTTTATTTATCATTATGGTGTTTGTTTAAGTTTAGGTGGCATTATTCCCCTGATTAATTTTTGACCCAGGACTCGATACAGGGAGCTTCCTACTTTTGCAGAGTTATGATAGGTGTTATTATTGTTCGGAGGCAGTAAGGTATGCCGAGCTGATTGAGTGGAGTGGATGTTTAATTAAGTTGATGAGTGCTTTAATTGAAGGCATAAATGGCATGCCTGTGAATATGATCCGTCATATTCCATTTGAGTTTTATGTAGATGAACACATTACTTTAATGGTCCGTCGTTTTACAGCACTGGAGGGGGGTGCTGGGAGAGGGGGGGGCCATGAGGAGGGAGACGGAGGGGTGAATGAGGTTAGGAGGAGGGTGAGAGGGAGGGTCTCCCCTTTACCTTTCTGCAGCAGCCAGATGGCTTTACTTGAATGAGAATTAAAAGATGTTTCTAATTCACAGCGTTGCCTCCTGGGTAAATTAATATTGCAAGGCCAGTCATTTCTGTTTTGGTAGAAACTCAGACAGAAGGAGAGAGAATAGAAAATAATTTTGTCTGGATAAGCAGGAGATTTCACAAGCAGATTGTTGCTCAGGTAAACGGATTTAAAACATTGGGCGGCAGCTCTCAAAGAGCGACCCATGTTAATTGATTGCTTGGGAAAGCAAAAACTATAATGACTTATTAGTCATGAACAGGGACGAGCAGAGAGAGAGAGAGGGGCGCCTGCAATCATTACCGGCATGATAAAGAGACATTAATTAAGCAAAAGAACAATGATGTAAAAATTAGCTGCTTAATATTTGTAAATGATTGCGCTTTTCATAAATTCATTAGCTACAGTCTGAGGTTAAAAACAAAATGTTTATTCAGTCAAGTGAGATTCTGCATAAATTTAGCCTGTGATCAAATGCAATTTTGTAAAATAGCCATTGTGTCCGTCCATCCATCCAACCAACCAACCAACCAACCAACCAACCAAATTGGCACAAACTGGCTGAAATCACAAGCTCCAATCTGATTGGCTGTCTATGAAGATTACATAATTGCTGGAAATCACAAATGTCAGATTATTCAGCAAAATTTGTTTTACACCTGCTGATCTGGAGTCTTCTTGTCTAAAGGTCTGGTCACATTTATTATTGTTTGCCGAATTTTCGCAAGAGAAATTTTGTAAAATAGCCATTTTGTCCATCCATCCATCCATCCATCCATCCAACCAACCTGGCACAAACTGGCTGAAATCACAAGCTCCAATCTGATTGGCTATCTATGGAAATTACATAATTGCTGGAGATAACAAATGTCAGATTATTTAGCAAAATTGGGTGTACACCTGCTGATCAGGTGTCTTCTTGTCTAAAGGTCTGGTAATATTTATCGTTGTTTGCCGAATTTTCGCAAAAGAAATCCAGTCATTTCAATAGGAATACACGCGATCAGGAATTCTGTATGAGGGTGAAAGCTTTTCCCCCACACAGATTTCGCAGCGGCTTCAAGTTGTCTATTCTGATTCGCCACATTGATGGTTTGAAAGGGACTTTTGTGTGAGCTGTGCTTCATAAATGGCTACACTACTGACAATAGACAATGGACCTTTTTTGCCCGTGAAATTTCGCCAAAATATTGCTAATGTGACAGCTCTTTAAGTGGGCCGGAATATGCCACACTTAATGTCCACAGTCAAAAGTCTGGGACAAGATTACACTTTTCCTAACCCCTTTGCACTCTCTACAGGTGGAATGTGCTCGGCCTGCAGGGGGCGCTGCTCAGTCATTTTGTGGAGCCGGTATATCTGTACAGCCTGACGGTGGGCAGTCTGAGACACACGGGTCACTTCTCTAGGATGATGAACCACAGGATGGAGAGAGTCGGCCCTCTGCCCACCTGCTACCGCCATAACCAGCCTTTACTCAGCGGTATTTCCTTTTCTTTGTTGACTAAATGTTAAACAGACTCTGAACAATTGTATGTTTAATGACTGTGTTTGTTTGGTCAGTTGGCATTACAAAATATGAAGGTCCCTGATGAAATGTAGATCCCTGTATGAGGGTGCTAGTTTAACTACAGCCCTCCGAGCGGGATTCGAACCAGCGTTCGGATGCTAAGGAGGGGATGAGAGTAATGGAGGCCAGGTAGTAAGAGCTGTGTTTGTAAACCTCTCTCCCATGGCCTCAAAATTTTCCTCTAGCGACTTGTAAGCACGCCCGCCTCCCATGCCGGTTCGAATCCCGCTTGAAATGGTGCTAGTAAGCTAAGGCCCAGGTATGACCATCTCATGTCCACACAGCTTTCAAAGTATACTCTACCGTAGATGAGTGCGGATGGGTGACTTCAACAAATGCATAGTACAATTGCTTTTTTATACTCTACCAGATGTCAGAGGGCAGCACAGAGTCGTGTCATTTACAGGACATTCACTTGGAAGGATAGAAGTAGTAGCAGATCCGCCATTGTGTTCAAAGTTTAGAACATACTCTTGCCTATTTCTCTCCATGAATTTGCTGACCTGAACACATCTTTGTACTCTTTCGAACATGAATAGACCTTTATCACACTTCCTATATCCAGTAAGTGAAGCAGTGTATCGCTACTTCTGGTACCATCATAATGCAATCAAAACTAATGGCTAGATCCTTGCGGACGCTCATTTTAAGATGCGTTTAGTCAACTAGGTGATTACAGCACGTTGAAAATATACATACACAGAAATAAGTGAGTTGTATTATTTTTAAAACAGAGGTGTGTCACAAGGCTCAGTGCAAGAAGTCCATTTTGTCATCCGAACGCCATTTTTCTGTTAGCAAAACCGGAAGAATCGATACACTGCTTCAATGAGCACTTCCGGTAACCAATTCCGCTGTGGCGTATTGTAAAAATGAGATCCTTTCTGATCTTATTGTACAAACGCTCATCAAGTTCTCTGTCCATTGTAGTGTTTTTCTTCTTCTGTTTCAGCATGTTTTGTATCGCTCTTTCCACACTCTTCTACAACTACTGCACAATACATCACTGTATTGCCACCTAGTGGACACTTCTGTCTTAATCCACCTCACGAAACAAGGACGACCAAAGTATACTTTGGGCTTTACACTAGCAACCCCAAGGTTATGGATTTAATTCTAAGGGAACACACATATTAATAAAATGTATAGCTTGAATGCACTGTTAAACCTCAGCCCTTGCCAATGCTCTAGCAGATGTGACCTTAAGCGCACGGAGGACACTCTGTCTCGCTCCATCACTTTGTTAAACTGCTCTCTTGAGCCTCAGTATGGCAGACGGACTGTTCTATTGGATCTACCCATCCTCCAAATCAATCTCATCAAACACCTTATCACTGCCATTGAAGAGGAGAGAGATCCATTCACTCTTCCTCTCACGCCCAGTGGGCCACATGTCTCCGGCACGGCCCTTTTCACCACCATTGATGAGCTTCTCTTCCTTTGTCTGGGCTCTCTTGTTGGGGAAAATGGACTGGTTATTTTAGGCATAGCCATCATAAAGGGTACAGAGTTCCCAAGAAGCGGCCGAGATCTCTTATCATAAGAAAAAGCAAATGACCCCTTCAGTCAGGAAGCTAAAGTGAGTCTCATACCTGCACCAAACGCTCACATGCTTTAGCACAGCATATATATAGTATATTAACAAAAACTTTATAAATTGACTAGCGCAAACCTTAGTAATTCACCTTACATGATTCATTTAAATACTCTTCTCCCATAAATTTTGCATCTAAAAGGGAAACTCCTACAAATGCATATGCAATAAGGTCAGCCACAAAAATAACTGTCCACGCCTTTTCAGCTGTAATTTTTCATTGTAAATCTTGACAGTAGGTTTGTAACACCAAAAGAGGGTTTTCGCTGGCGCAAACTGTTAGTAAATCAGTGTTTTAGCAGCGTTCTTGTGTAAAATCCTCAGCATGAAGGATAGACAAAATCATTAGTGAGAGTAGATGAAGACAGCTTGAGGGGAAAATAAAAATGACTGGTATTTCCTTCAAACTTTTCCTGTGACTCATTATTTGTTTATTATTGACTCATTATTTAGTCATACTTATGCACAGAGGAGGTCATTAAAATTTGTTTTACTAAATGCAGGTTGCATTTTATTATGTAAATGTTAGATTGAAGCTCCAAACAACAGCATGTTTACAAATAATATACTGTATTTATAATAAATATGCAGAATATGAAGGTGATTAGAGGTTAAGAAATATTAAAATGATATACGCATACATGAGTTGAAAACTCTGGACATACAGTATTAGTCTTCCAAGAAAAATGTTTTATTCTACATGAAGGAGGTTGTAACCTCATGGACACCATGTTGTGATCACATAATAGAAAATCCATTCCGACTGAATCCATGGATGTATACATATGAAAAAGAAAAGGAACAAAAGACAAACTGCTTTGTGAAGCGAGAGCAGTTAGTAAACAAACTTAAAGGATTAGTTCACTTTCAAATGAAAATTACCCCAAGCTTTACTCACCCTCAAGCCATCCTAGGTGTATATGACTTTCTTCTTTCTGACGAAGACAATCGGAGAAATATTAATAAATATCCTGACGCATCCGAGCTTTATAATGGCAGTATGCGTTACCAAACGATTCGTATCCTCCGGAGTCGTATGGAGTATGTTTATGATGGATGGATGTGGATGGAGCCACTTTCTTCAGCTCATACTCGTTTGGAAACGCATACTGCTATTATAAAGCTCGGATGCGTCAGGATATTAATATATCTACAATTGTGTTCGTCAGAAACAAGAAAGTCATACACACCTAGGATGGCTTGAGGGTGAGTAAAGCTTGGGGTAATTTTCATTTGAAAGTGAACTAATCCTTTAATGCATCCAGGCCAGTAGGTGTCAGTCTAAAGTCCAAAACTACTGGGATGAAGAAGAGCTAGCAAAACATTAAACAAAACTTACTGAGCACACACTAGCTTAACCAAGTTAAGGCAGGAACACACCAAGCCGACGTCGAGGAACTAGTGGCGACGAAAGCAGACTGTGGGGTTGGCTCACGTCGGCAGCGTCCGGGTCCAAAGTTGCCCTGACACACCAAACCGACGCTCGACAGCCGACGGCCAAGTAGCACGTCGAAATGCCTTTCCGTATCAGGAGGTGGCAGTAGCTGAACAGCCAATCAGAATGATCAGATGGCCCGATGGACCGACAAGCTCCGACGCCGATTCAACATGTCGAATCGGCCAAAAAAAAGCCGACGAGGACCAACTTCAGCCGACAGTGAGGAACACACTGAGAAAACTTAGTCGGCCAACGAACAAAAACTGCTTGACGGCCGACCGTCGGCTTGGTGGGTTCCTGCCTTTATATAACTAGCTTAAGACTTTGTCAACCACATTACCGGCTAAAAATTGGCTGGCTCACCTGCTTGACCAGCACCAAACAAGAACTAACCAGCATAAACCAGACTAGACTAGACAAATAGACTGGAAACTCAAATTCATGTTGTAGTGGTGAAGTTGCCGTGTCTAATTGGTAACTGTAAAACTCTTGCATGATTTACTCAAACCTACACTTTGTTAGCAAAAATGAGATTGCATGACTTTAGCGAGGACGTCCTTCAAATACGGGTCATACTCTTTAGCTAGCACATCATTTTTAGAAGATACAAAATGGCACTAAAGAGTAGCTTTATGTCAAATACAGCGATCACATTTAGCAGCATCTTGTGTAAAATACTCTGCATGATGGATAGACGACAACATTGTGACTGACAGTAAATGATGAAGCCTGCTCGAGGTAAAATACAAATTAAGTGCTCTATTATAGACATATAGGGATAAACGAATTGAAGAGTGTGAAATGACACTGTGAAAGAGTGAG
This sequence comes from Mylopharyngodon piceus, assembly GCA_039654765.1. Taxonomy (NCBI): domain Eukaryota; kingdom Metazoa; phylum Chordata; class Actinopteri; order Cypriniformes; family Xenocyprididae; genus Mylopharyngodon; species Mylopharyngodon piceus. The sequence goes on from CM077444.1 coordinate 21,252,306, forward strand.
CGAGGTTCCAATAAGGATGCTGCGTTACGGCATAGAAGGATATGCACATTATTATAGCAGACAATTTATTCCACCTGTTTGATGCCCTGGATAGAGAATCTGAGATTTGCAGGAGGATTAAAGGAATAGTTCATCCAAAAATGAAAATGACGTATGACTTTCTTTCTACTGTGGAAAACAAAAAGAGGCACAATGCCCACAATTGCTGTTTTTCAGAATAGGAGCTCCAGCAAATAGTGCCTAAAATTTGTCCTTTTCCTCACAAAATGATCATATGGCTTCAGAAGACTTTGAATATAGTGCACAAGTCTTATGGTCCATTTCAGAGCTCAGCAGTTGCAGGCCCCATTATCAAAAAATAGCACATTTCGGCAATACTGTATTTCTTTTAGGTTCCACAGCAGAAAGTAAGTCACACAGGTTTGTAAAAGATGACAAAAGTTACATTTCTGGGTGAATTATCCCTTTAAGGCTACTTAAAAATGAGTCCTCTGCTAGCGTGTTTTGCTAAACAAACACCAAGTTTTATGTTTGGGTTTGTGAATATTCATTTCAACTTTGCAGTAAACATTAGCACAGCTGTCTTCCATGTCAAAATTCTCTCTTTTATCAATGCTCTCCACAGTTTAGCAAACATGCTACCATGTTTAAACATGTTAAGCCATTGTGTCTCATGTAAAGCAATTCAGAAGTCAGCAGCACAGCTCATGGGCATGCTATCATACTCTCCACTTTAAGAAAGAAAGAATGCCATGCTAATTGGTGTAGCGATGCGGCAATGATTGAGGAGCCCGAGAGATCCTTTGTGCCTGGAACCAGTGTTTACCTCAAAGATAGCACAGACGACACACAGACATGCTCGCCTGCTAATGAAACACTTCAGCAATCACATGCTAAATAGAACCTCCCTCGAGTGCTCTTTCTTTCTCTCACTAAGTCTCTCTCTCTTTTCTTGCATGCACAGGCCTGAGCAACAGTGACTGCAGGCAGCAGGGGAAGTCCGTATGTTACAGTGTCAATTGGACGGCAGGCGACGCCCAGCTGGAGGTGCTCAACGCGTCTACTGGAAAGAGGAGGGACTCCGGAGCTCCGTCCAGACTTTGCAAGCATGCGCTTTTTGCACGTTGGATCAGACTCTATCGCAAGGTGAGCTCACCTCTGAATAGAAAGAGTCTTTTTATTTAATTCTACACACATGATGTCGGCATCTTAAATTGTTAAATGACCTGACGTGAATGCACAAACACAAACTAGATTTTATGTGTCAAAATTCATAGCACAACACACGTAGGCATTGCATTCTTATTGTTGCCACTAGGGGCACTATAGCAGAACTATAACTGAAGAAATAACCAGATTTCCAAGATACTAACTGAATGACACTAGCCAAATGATGTTACCACAGTGTACCATACTCTAGTCAAAATGTTGTTTTTCAGCGTTTATCAATGACACCGCAATGGGGTGTTGCGGTATACCATTATTGACGATAACTGTGATATTTAAAAAATGAAATCGTTATCGTGTTAAAGGCACAATATGTAAGATTTTTGGATTAAAGGTGCAATATGTAAGATTTTTGCAGTAAAATATCCAAAAACCACTAGGCCAGTGTTATATATTTTGTTCACTTGAGTACTTACAATATCCCAAATGTTTACAACTATTTGTAAATCGTGAGAAAATTGCAATTTTAACCAAGGCTCCGGGACGTGTGAGGAGTCGCCTGTCAATTGCGTCATACCCGCGTTACCCTCGGTTTCCGGTTTTATTTTGTAAAAACCATGGAAACACCAAAGACGCTTTAATATTTACATGTTTTAATAGACAAGGGAACAACTGTTTGGTTACGTTTATAGACAGAAAACTAATTGTTGTTATATAGCTCAACACGTTTAGTCTTATTTTTTAAATCTAATTTTCTTGATTTTTTTTTTTGCGAGTACCATGCTTTACCATGCCTCAGAGAAAAACACTATTTTGTGAAGTAACTAACATAGCATAATCAGATGCAGCTTTATTTTTAGTAACAGTAATACAGAATTTTCTCCATCATACAATATGTTTTAAAATTAATTGCATGCCATTTATCAACACAAGCTATCCAGCATTTAATATGATATTCTAAAATCGATCTAGCTTACTGCAGTGTGCAACAGTGTCTCACAGCAGCCGCCGAGCGAACGCACAGAGTAACGTTATAACATCATTTTCAACACACTCAAATGTATCTAATATGATAAACAGAGCTGTGTTACCTCATACTCATGACCAGAAAAGCGGAAGCGGCGCCGGCGACTGTGGCATAATAAAAGTTCCGCTGCTCACGGCGTGTGTTGCGCAATCGCTCCAGCGGCCTCGTTCAGCTCCCACAACACTCGGTCCGGCTCTGCTTCATACTACAGTAACGTTAATAATCGCATCCATGAACATGATTTCTTCCCGAGTCCTATCCCGATTGTTTCCACCGGCTGTGAGGTGAAGACCACATGTCCCAAGATTCCGCGCTCAAACTTGGCGTCATCAAGCTATGCCTTTGTTTTGAATAGGCCTCTAGCGACCTCTAGCGGACATAAATCTTACATATTGCACCTTTAAAATATCCAAAAACCATATATTTTAAATGTTATATATTTTGTTGACTTGTGTACTTACATTATCCCAAATGTTTCCAAGAATATTTAAATCCTGAGAAATAAGCAATTTTAACCAGGACACAGACCATGTCCATGCGTCGCCTATAAGTGACGTCATACCCACATTACCCTCGATTTCTGGTTTTATTTTGTAGAAACATGGAAACACCAAAGACGCTTTAATATATTACACGTTTTATTAGACAAGGGGACAACTGTTTGGATACATTTATAGACAGAAAACTAATTGTTTTATAGCGCAACACATTTAGTCTTATAGTTCAAATCTCATTGTTTAACGCACGCGTAACGTTATAACATCATTTTCAACACGCTCAAATGTATCTAATATGATTAAACAGTGCTGCGTCACCCCACATAAGCTTGACTGGAAGAAGTGGAAACGGCATAATAAAAGTTCTGCTGCTCTCCACTGCTGTCGCGCTCGTCTCTCATTAGCAATCGCTCCAGCGGCCTCGTTCCACTCCCACAGCACTTGGCCCTGCTCTGCTTCATACTACAGTAACGATAATAATCTCATCCATTAACATGATTACATGAGTCCCGTCCCGATTCTTTTCCACCGGCTGTGATGTGAAGACGACATCTCCCAAAATTCCATGCTCAATCTCGGCGTCATCATGCTACGCCTTTGTTTTGAATAGGCGACCTCTAGTGACGAAAAACTACATAGTGTGCCTTTAATTAGGGGTGTCACAATATACCGGTATTGGCAATATTTCACTTGTGATAATATTGCACGTAAATTATCCAGCACCAGTATCTGATTAACATCCCAACATACAGTAGGTGTCAATATTGCACCTTAAGGGGCCATTCACACAGAACGTGTCTTTGCGTCTTAAAACGCGAGACACGGCGCTCAGGAATGGTTTTAAAAAAAGCGCAGCGTAAAACACGAGGGTCTCGAGACACGCTTTTGAGACGTGATGCAATAACGACAATAACGGAAATAACAGAAATAGGCAAACAGCAGAATTGATAGATACGAGTTTTGACATGGAAAAAAAGAAAATAAGATAATAATGAGCGCCTCCTCCGCCATGTTGCCGTCAAATAAAACAGTTGTCATGCCAGCTTGCTACTGTAAACAGAAACTCGCAACGCTTGCCCCGCCTCCGAGTTCTTCTGATTGGTCCACTGTTTTGGAACTGACATCGATGAGCGGCGCTGCGTGTAAAAGTTGAAATTCTTTTAACTTGACACGGCGTCTTAAAAACGCGGCGCTTATGTGCGAGGCACTGCAAAAGACGCGAGCGTAACGGTCATGCACGTCCGTCAAGCGCGTTTACATAGAAAAACAATGGGAAAGTAGCGCATTGGAAAAGAAAAACGCGTTCTGTGTGAACGGCCCCTAACGCTGGCTGCCATCTGTCATAAAATACGCGCAGCTGCTACTGCCGCGTAAAAGCATGTCATCAGATATAACAGACGAGACACTCTATCCACACTCCAAGTTTGGAAGTGTGGAAGTTTTTTGGATTCCTCAAAAATTACTTAATCACCTCAGTCTGCAGGACTTGCCGATCAACAGTGAGTGCAAAACGGGGCAAAACCACCAAACCATAGTCTTTTCTTCCCTATTGTGATGTATATCTGTGTGAACCGGCTTCTTGACCGAGGAGCGGGACTTGATTTTGTCCACTGGGAATTGATTACATCGTTGTCGTTTGTTAATTGCTGTGATCTCATGTGAGTGACAGGTTGCTGTAGGGGAGGGATAATTATCCTGCCCTCGCGCCGGTACGCACTCATCAGAGAAGAGATGACATTGGGAGGGGAAGGGAAATGATTTCCAATCGTCAGGGATGTCGTAACATGTGGGGAAAGTTTTGGACTATTCTAAGGGCTCTGGTCAGGAACGCAGTTTCCCCGAGGCAATAAAATGTTTAGGGACACCAGAAATCCCAGCGGCACCGGTGATCCGGTGGTGTTTTCTCAGGTCAATATAAAGAACTAGTTGAGGATGAATAATTCTGTTTTTATTAACCACAACAGACAGCTCCCATTTGTTATGAGACAGAAAAAAAAGCGTAGGGCAGAATTGGGCCCTCATCATGTAAATGTATGGGAGAGATGCCGGCTGCTGTACCAAATGCTGGCAGTTAAAGTCTAATGACTGTGGAAATGGTAATCATCTTGAAAAGCACTTGAGCGGCCTCCCATGGCAAACGCTCAGCGCTCGCAGTCAGGGACGCAAGAGCACACACGCTAATCTCCAAAGAAACTTTTCTTTTCTCCGTTCACCGCGCCCCTTTTTGCTCTCACTGTTTTTTCGTGTGTGTGTGAGTGTGCGACAAAGAAACGCACAAAAGCACGGAGAATGTTCAATTGCTTGTGAAATTTAAATGGAGAGATTACACAGCTGCTCAAATGCCACGTTTGTGCCGGCTCATTCGTTTTGTTTTGCACTCTCACCATCTCTTCTGTCTGTCCCATCCTTCTTTCCTTCATTCTTTCTTTGGTTTCCTCTCTCTGTAGTTGGTGGTCCGTGGGGCGAGTGGTATGCCGCTGTACTGTGAAGCGAAGCAGGCGGCCGGCACCTACCAGACTGTGAAGCTACAGTGGTTGAAGGGTCTACAGGAAGCAGGATTAGGGACCTGGGTCAGAAAACCTCCCGAGCAGGAAAACTTCACTCTGACTGTATGAATGCTGAAGCCTAACCTGGGCGTAATCGTCCCCTCGTCACCAAAACCAACTTCACCCGCCGTCCGGTTGCCACAGAAGCCCTTTCTCACCCTAAAGTCAACAACATCCCACTGCCAAAAAATCTCCGCAGGGAGATGACAAGAGTCGCGACTAGGTGGTAAACCTGGTTCTGTCAAACTCTCACAAAATTTGTATTTGTTGCTAGTACCAAGGTAAGGGTGAGGTATGGAAGCATTTTGTACCTTGCCTTTCATAGCTTCTGAAGCGAAGGGTATGGTTAGCGAAATTTTTTATCCCCAAACCAGTAAAGCCCAAACCCCGCCCCACAGGAGATGTCAGTCACAGTGCTGATTATTGTTATTGAGTGGACCGATAAAATCGACTCTTGGGATTTGCGAAAAAAAATCAAGCAATATGGTTAAATTACTCTTATGAAAAATAACCATGGTTTTATTATGGTAAAAGTGTAGTAACCATGTTTTTTTGGCAGATTGATTACCATTTGTGACCCTGGACCACAAAACCAGTCATAAGTCACACGGGTATATTTGTAGCAATAGCCAACAATACATTGTTTGGGTCAAAATTATCGATTTTTCTTTTATGCCAAAAATCATTAGGATATTAAGTAAAGATCATGTTCCATGAAGATATTTTGTAAATTTCCTACCGTAAATATATCAAAAATTCATTTTTGTGAGTGGATATACATTGCTAAGGACTGGGATATTCTCAATATTTAGATTTTTTTGCACCCTCAGATTCCAGATTTTCAAATAGTTGTATCTCAGCCAAATATTGTCCTATCCTAACAAACCATACATCAATGGAAAGCTTATTTATTCAGGTTTTGTGAAATTTCACAAAATTGACCCTTATGATTGGTTTTGTGGTCCAGGGTCACATTTGTACAACCACAGTTTTAGCACAAAACCATGGTTAAACTATGATTAGTGTAGCAAAACCATGGTTCATTTGTGGTTACAGTACCATGGTTTAACTACAATAACCATGTTTATTTTGTTGTTTATTTTTTTTTTTGTAGTAAAACCATAATTTATTTTTGTAAGGGTAATGTTTGTGCATCATAAAAAGATTACAGATTACAGATTACATCCATACCAGATTTCAAGAAACTTTTCTCAACCAGTTAGCGCTATGGTAAGCTAATAAGCTATGCTGTTTGTTTGCTAACTAAAGCTAACTGAAAACACATGAAAATGTTTCATTTTTAGCTGTGACAATATGTGATGTTATTTAAAAGGCACTAATTAGCATATTTTCATAATTAAGAACAAACACAACATAAAATGATTTTCTAGCATTTCTAATCAGGCTCAGGATAGAATACCCATAAAAAAGTTATCTCTGACAGAATTGTTTTCCTGTCAAAACAGGAAAGGATTTTACAGGACATCGACAGCAATGGATTGCCTACATATTTCCGCTAAAATCTCTGTTACGCAAGCTTCTGATATAGTATTCTCCCATAGCAAACTGTGGTAGAAGAAAACTCTTCTGTCATATTTCAAATAACTGCTGATCACTGTATATATTACTATAGTACTATAGTAAACATAACATTTTAGTATATTATATTAAACCATAATGTTTAAGTAATGAGTTCCAGAAGCTTTAAATACCTTTAGTGTGAAGGTGGATTGCTTTGTCCTGTCGTGCAACACTTCAAGATTTAATTTTTGTACATTTTGCTTCATTTTCTCACAAGTTACATAGCCTACACTGCACTGCACCGGAAGCCACCGAGGCTAAATGCGGAAACGATTGTGTCCATTACATGTTGATAACCACAGAAAATAATTTGGATTTGTCCCCCAGTGTTCAAAAAACAAAACTGTGGTTACAGTAACACACTTGGGTAGTTTAGTGTTAGCTTTTGGGCGAGCTCTGGGAAATGTAGCTCTCGCGAGACTTCTGGCAGAACGAGGTTTACCAGCGACGTGATTGACAACGAGGGAAAATGTGAGAAATGGGGACAATTTTTTTTCACAACACAGCAGATGGAAAGATGGTCACCTTTCTCTCACTCCACTGACGGCTCTCCTGTAGCCGTCATTCAAACCTGTGTATGTGTGTTAACCTTCGCCAAAGTGAAAGGCGGCCGCCGTCTTGTCATTATCTGCCCGTTTCCGGATGGCCTGCCCCTGAAGAGCTCCGACACGCTGTCCAATTAGAGGTCCTGTCAGAGTGATGCGTCCCTCATTTTCCTCTCTCTCTCCTTTGCCTTTGGTTCATTGGTACAATGAGAAAAAAGAAGGAACAAAAAAAAAAAACAGTAGGGTTTGACATTGCAAAGACAGGTTAATTCAGCTCCGTTTTGGGTGTGCAGGCTAGAGGTTATGGTGACGGGCTAATGTAAATGGTGCCATTACGACACCCCGGGTCTCTTGCCGTTTTTTGAGTTGGTACAGCTTGCTGCTTTAATACCTCAATCCCGCTCACAGGTGGCGTGTCATTTCTCTTTGTGTGTCAGTGCTGTATCTTTACACATGGTGTTCTGGGCAGAGACCTGCATGAAAAGAAAGGGAAACGTCGCCGGTTTGATGTAGACACAAAAGACGAAAATGGAGTTAAGAGTGTGAGTAGAGATCCGTGATTATGGAGTAATTTGTAGTTAATGGATTCATTTACAAACCGAGCACATTACAAATGGCTTTGTAAAACCCCGACCCAACCTTTGAAACGCATGCCACTTTACCAGAGGTTTAACCAATGATTCTCCTGCATTCGTTTATTTCATTTACAGATAGTTCTCATTCATGTCTGATTCTTTAGATTTACATTTTTTGTTTTAGCATGCATATTTTAACCTCAATTTATTTGATCAAGTTATTACTATTCATCTGTAAAGATGTTTATTGTTGTATACCAATACAGTCATACTCCATGATTATTATATTTTGATTGACAACACTTTAATTGTTGATTCCTTTCTTTGCATAGTTTGTCATTGCATAATTTGTTACTCATGTATTCTTTAATAAGCTTTCAGTATATATTTTCAAATGCCACTTTGTCAACCCTTGCTGAGATGTCATGTGGCCACCCTTCACAAACAGCTCAAGATGTTACAGGGACACCTAGTGGTGGAAAATATATTTTCAAGTCTCACTCAGACCCGTTTAGTGTTTCACCTGATGTTATATATTTTTTTAAATGATAATGAATCTATCCACGATTAAATGTGATAAACTTTGTACCCATAGAAATATGTTATCAATAGAAAGATGATGAAACTGACCGTTCAAACATGACTCATTAACTGTCTTTTGCCTTTTTTCTGTTATCTGTATTTATTTTTTTAATTCCCAGTAATTGCTCAAAGGATCATCTTGATGTTTAATAAAAAGATCTGGTTCATGGCTATTTTCACCACAGTTCAAAATTTCCATAACTTGAAAGACTGTTAATGCACGTTTTTTTTTTTTTTTTTTTTTTTTTTGCAACATTCATTTTATGTTTGAGTTAACAGTTTTCTTCAAAACACCAGAAACATGAAAAATCCCGGACAAACCTACATCAAGTAATTCAGTCGTAAGGCATGATTGAATGGCAATATTGTACTAATGACTGTACATTTTGTAAAAATTTGTAGAAAAAATACAGAAAATTAAAAGAATAACCTTAAGATCTCTCTCAATAAAGTGTAAATTTTAACCCAAAAGCATATGCTGCTAAGGTCTGTACATTGCACTTGAGTAAAAAGTGAATGTTTATGTGAATAAAAACAAAAATAATCACGTTGTGTTATACTTTGACTTGAGTCCTCTTTGTTGTGTGTATATATTATATATATATATATATATATATATATATATATATATATGGGTCACTGACATGACTGGTCTTTTTTTTTTTTTTTTTGTCCAAAGGCCTTAATAATAAAAAACAAAGCTATGACATCCAAAGTATGTAAGGTAGTACAACTAGATCTTTTTTTTTTTAATCCAAAAGGTTTTAATTACATTTTGCTACATATAAAGGTATTTTAAAGTGTCAAAAGGTCATGCGGTTTATCCGTCCAAAGCCATTTTATTTGTGATTAAATTATCTTAAAATGTAATAAATGTATATATTTTTTTTATTCCGGCATGATTTTATAACATCATATGTCAACATAGTGCAAAATGGAATAAAAATTATGTGTAGAAGTTGTTGCTTTGTTATGAGAAAGAATGTCCGGAGAAATGAATTTCATTGATTTAATTCGGAGCAACCAATATAAAGGGACCATTTTGGATCAAGTCATGTGGTCAGTACAGGATGTGACATCATTCAGAGACCTGCAAAAGACCACATGGTCGTGAAGTAAAGTAACTAACTCTCTCTTAACTATTTGAAAAATTCATGTTTTCACTTGCTCATACGCATGTCCCGAAACATCAGGTCATTCGGTAAAACCGCTATAAAACATGTTGTAATATTTTAAAAACTTGTACTAAATATAAAAAAAGTTTGATTGTCCTTTTGGTAGCAAGCAAGATTTCAGCCTGTTAGCATTGTTTGAAAATATCATCATTTGGTATAACCAAAAGTGTCATTCGGTAAAACCGAAATTTTGGTTAAACCGAATGACATTTTTGGTGACAAATTTTGTCCATCTTGTAAAAAAAAAAAAAAAAAAAAAAAATGACAATAGCAGTGTTAATTGATTATAAAAACCACAATCTCATTAACACTTAATAAAACTTAAAAATGAATTATATCTCCATTATGTTTTTTTTTTTTACACTTAAAATTCTTATTCGTCAGTGACCCATATATACTTTTTTATTAATCTAATGAAAGAACATTTAAAAGCCAGGTGTTTTTTTACACTATTTGTCAAATGATTGGTTTAATCAAAACGATGTGGCCATTGAAAGACATTTTCACTTTATTCTGAAGCCCAGCAGTGAGTGATTTAATTGATTCTATATCTCTACATTGTCGTTATATGATGCAATATGTTTTCAAATACAGCAAATTAAGTTACTCTCAAATAAAAAATAATGGCTCAATACAGAATACCCCACAGAACATTATACCAAGTTATTTAACTAAAATGTTGAAGAACAGTGTCATTTTAAGGACGTTCTGATGGGTCATATACGTACATGATGATGACAGCTCGTGTTGTTTTGACAGCTGGATAAAAGATGAGCGTTTTCTATGCGTTTTTGCGTACATTTTAAGTCTAAAGTCAAATACAGCCCATTAAACATGGACATCACACAAATATACATCGCATAATAAACATCTTTTTGTTAGACCTAACAGATTTAAGACTGTCTACGTGAAAAAGAATGAACAACTGACACCAGTGTTTCTAAGTAAAGTCCAATGTAGTTGTGGTGAAAGTCCAGTAATGCAGTAACAATGCCGACTGTAACACACTGATGGAAGAGCTTCCATTTAAGGATTTTTTATGAACGTCGAAAGTCATTTGAGTGAGGTTTCTGTAGATACGGCTAAGCACAGTGGTTCACACATCACAAGGAGTCCAAAGTACATCAGAAAGCCTGTCAAGCGTCAGTAGATCACACTGAGCAAGGCATTTGGTCAGATAATTATCGACAAATATTACAATATCGAAAAATCGGCTGCAAATACATCTCTTCCAAGTAAAAACTACAGCAATGTGAACTTGTTCTGAATTCAGATGAATTGATTCAAATATTTACTTCTACACGACTTGAAAGCCCTTGAAATGGAAGTGAACATCAATCGTAGGGCTTCATAAACAGTCACAATACTTACAAAGTCTTACACCTCAGCTTCTTTATGTTTTCAATAGGGTGAACGAGATTACACAGCAATTGTACAGCATTTTGCTTCACATATTTGACAGAGAGGTGGGTTTGTCATGCAAATGGACTGCGGCAATACTGACAGAAGCTGATTGGCCGCTTGAACGGCGGTTCCAATCAGAACATCAAGAAGGTGCGGATCCATAAATGCGTTCACCGATTTCCGTTCACAAAGGCAGAGTGCTCTTATGTTTCTTTCGCACTTTTCATTTCTATAAAAAGCAAAGCAGAAATCTATACAAAACAAAAAATCTAAAATGCTGTCGAAAAAATAAAAAGTCATCTGTACAAAGAAACAAACTGAACATTGCACAACAAAAATACCACTAAAGTGAACAATTACTTGAATGTAACAGCGCCAAGCCGTGAAGGAACGTTTCGGCAATGTCCTGTTTTCGCAGGATTCACGAGTCGCAGTTTGAATCATGCAAACGTAAAATTGGGGTAACAAGACTGGGAGGAAGTTCACCAAACTATATGACCAGCGCAGGGGTAGATATGCAGAATATCCATGAAATACACTTGAGTGTTCCTCACACATTCAAGGCATGATGACCACAAGACAGTGACCGTAGACGCCAACTAAGATGAAGCACTGAATCGTATCACACACACAACGTGAACGTGTTCTTTAGTTAAATCTACTGAAGGTGTGGCACTGAAGAACGTGTTCGAGGATTCAGTCGTGATTGCGTGGATTGGCCGTGTTAAGCTTGTGTAAAACTCTTCACATATGGGTTGGGGGTGTGAACGTGTCACTTCTCCTGCAGCAGGGCAGGGATGTTGATGTTCCAGCCGATGGCCTGGCGGTCGAAGCCACAGGTGAACAGATTACAGGCTTGGTTCTCCTCGTTCCAGGCAGAGCAGCACACCATGCGCCGATGGCCCTGCGCATTAAATGCAACATGGTTGTCAGGATGCAAACAAAGGTACAAAACAAGCCAATGCAATAGTTAAAAGGACCAGGACTGTCGCAAAACCTAGTGAACTGTCTTCCCACCATCTGCCTTGATAGGTAGCAACTGAAATTTGGCCATCCTAGGTGTATATGACTATCTTCTTTGAGACGAACACAATCGGAGATATATTTAAAAAAAATATCCTGGCTCTTCCAAGCTTTATAATGGTAGTGAAGAGGGGGGCCAGATTTTGAAACCCCAAAAAATTAATCCATCCATTATAAAAATAATCCATACGGCTCCAGGGGGTTAATAAAGGCCTTCTGAAGCAAAGCGATGCATTTTTGCTAGAAAAATATCTATATTTAAAACTTTAGAAATTCAAATAACTGGGTTACGTCGAACGACCGTACGCATACTGCACAAGTTGACTTGCGCAACAAGAGTAACCCCCTGACGTGATGTATAACGCAGGATGTAGGAGTAGCGTTAGCTTAGACGCCTCTCGCGGTTCAAACAAATAGGGCTGTGCAACAAACTCAAGCTCCTCTTCTCTTATATCGAAATCCTCCGACATTTCTCTTTAAAATTTCTCATTTTAGACTTCTAATTCGTGACCGGCGTTTTGTTTTGCTCTATCCTCTGCGCTTCCGCATTCGTCATTATGTCATGCGTCGGGTCAGAGGTTACTCTTCCGCCACAAATCAATGCATACGGCCGTCTGCCGGAAGCTAGTTATCATAATTAATAAAGTTTTAAATATGGATATTTTCTTACAAAAACCCATTGCTTCACTTCAGAAGGCCTTTATTAACCCCCTGGAGCCATATGGATTACTTTTATTATGGATGGATGCATTTTTTTGGCTTCAAAAAGTGTCCCCCCTTCACAACCATTATAAAGGAGGAGCCAGGATATTTTTTAAATATATCTCCAATTGTGTTCATCTGAAAGAAGATACATATGCACCTAGAATGGTTTGAGGGTGAGTAAATCATGGGATAATTTTCATTTTTCAGTGAACTAACCCTTTAACAGCTACTCATGCGGCGCAAGCAAATAACTCATCTCAAGAGAACCACAAGAGGGACTCGACTAATGTTCACTGTTTATTCTCAATATTATGGTTTTCACTGTATTTTTGATCAAATAATGGCAGCTTTGGTTAGCATAAACATCAAAAAACACATATATACACACACACACACACACACACACACATACTTATTAAGGAATAGCAACTCACTAGTTTTTTTTCAGAGAAGGTCCATGAGAAGAAAAATAATCGAAAACAATCCAAGGAACTGTCTAGTGGTTAAAGAGTGCGAGGCAACTTGACAGACATGGAGCAAAAAGAAAGGTAATAAAACCTCCCTGTGTGAAACGTACCTGTCTGTTGCTCCGTGGGAGACGGGCCAGACGGACCCCATTCATGTCAAACAGCCTGACCTGCCTGTTGTCATGTGGCAGAGCGATGATTCTTTGGTTCGCTGAGACACTTATCCTGCAGGTTAGGACAGTGAATCAATCAATAAACTCAATTAAGTATAAAGGGTAACACTGTAGTATGGGGAACACATATTCTCTATTAACTACGACTTTTGCCTCAATAAGCTCCTAATTTACTGCTTATTAATAGTTAGTAAGGTAGTTGTATCGTTTAAGTTTAGGTATTGGATTAAGGGGTGTAGAATATGGTCATACAGAACAAAGTATTAATATGTGCTTTATAAGTACTAATAAACAGCCAATATCTTATACACCAAGAATAAATATCAATCAACAGACAAAAAACTATCAACCAAAAATATTATCCAAATCTGAAATACCATTTCTGGTTCAGAAGTCTGACTTATTCCTTTCAGAATATCTAGATGTTGAGGAATACATTTCTCAATTTTTCAGAACTTTCTAAAACAGGCACTGTGTTGCCTCTACTTGTTCAGAAACAACAGTCTCGGGAAGCTGTCTTACACCTCACCAACCTGCTGCTCTTACCTATTAACGGCTGAGTCTGTGCGAATGGTAGCAATCGGAGATCTCATGTTCTTCAGGTCCCACACCTTGACGGTGCGATCGTCACTTCCAGACACCACGTTGTCCCCCACAGTGAACACGGCTGATGTCACAGTGCTGAAAGAAACAAATGGAAACATGCTCCAATCACTCTTTAACACCTGAAGTCCGAAAATATCACCCTGAACAAATGCACATGGTTTTCACAAAGTTTACGTAAGATACCTATACAGACAGATAAAGACAACAAGAAGCAACCGGAAGTTACAGAAGGTCAAGGATCTTGGCTGCTAATGTGAAGGACACCAATTTAATCCTGATCATGACTCACCAAGGAACTACTGTAACCGGGTTGTGAGATGTTGTATTACTGAGATTAACTCCAGAATGCTCCGGCAGGAATTGTCCCTGAATTAAGTGTGGCGTAAGGGACGTTGGATGAAATACATCAGCAAAATGGCAAGTCCCCTAAAAGTAACTAGCTCAGCACTCAAGTATTCTTTCAAAGCAAGATAGAGTCTCTCTTTTACTGGCATGAAAAATTACCGTACAGACTGACTAGAGAGGGCTCAAGGTGACCACAGTCCTACTCTTTGCAGAGCCCAATGGATCAAGAAGCAGATCATGTGAGCTCCGCTGTCTGCACTCCCATTGATATTCTTTGTTTTCTGGTAAACCAGTGGTTCTCAAACTTTTTTGGTCATGCCCCCCTTCAAATCTTTTAAAAAATATGGCAGATTCAGCAGAACCGTCATTCAGTGCCACTTTATAAAGAGGTCAAACAGGTAATATATAGTCTCGGCATGTTCACTGCCTGATGCATAGTTATTAGTTGTGTCTCAATTCGCAGGTTGCAAACTCCACAGGTCGCATTTATCGACTGCATACGTCATCAAGGATGTATCATTTCAGAAAACTAGCCATTATAAAATTGACGAATTCCCTGTGTGGAAATTTCGTAAATTGTTGTAATTTCTTTGGAATGCAATGGTTACTTTAGTCTTCGAAATGAGACACAGCAACTGCACAAAAAATGGCATGATCTGGTGGAACTCACCAGTTTCAATCTGACTGGTTCGCTTCTACGCAACTTAAAGGGTTAGTTCACCCAAAAATGAAATTTCTGTCATTAATTACTCACCCTCATGTCGTTCCACACCCGTAAGACCTTCATTCATCTTAAGAACACAAATTAAAATATTTTTGATGAAATCCGAGGGTTTCTGAACCACACTTAGGCAGCAACGTCATTGCACCTTTTGAGGTCCAGAAAGGTAGTAAAGACATCGTTAAAATAGTCCATGTGACTACAGGACTATTTTAACGATTTTAACTATTTTGGACTATTTTAACGATGTCTTTAATTCCTTTCTTAACCTCAAAAGATGCAATGACGTTGCTGCCTATTTGTGGGTCAGAAACCCTCGGATTTCATCAAAAAATATCTTAATTTGTGTTCCGAAGATGAATGAAGGTCTTACGGGTGTGGAACGACATGAGGGTGAGTAATTAATGACAGAAATTTCATTTTTGGGTGAACTAACCCTTTAAGATTTCAAGGTGGACAGGTTTGGACTATAGCTGGTCATCTTCACACTGAAGTTGATTTAATCCCTGCAGGTTGACTCCAAAGGTGATGATACACGGGGCAACTTTTTGAGCAATGTTGCCGGGCAATGTTGCTTGGGCACTTTCCCATTAGGAATGAGCAACAAATTTAAATCTGGATACTTTAGATCGGTCGTGGGCAATTTTTTGAGATTCTCCAATCAGAATGCTAGCAGCCGATCACGTGACCGGCTTGGAGATTTCAGAAAAAATTCAAACAAGATGGCAGCCTCTCAGCGGCAGTGGAGCGAAGAAAAGGAGCGCGAACTTATATCTTTTTACGCTGGTAAGTTGTCATGTCAACCAAAAAAAGGGAATTTACCTCATTTAATGCTTAAAATACCCAATTTAATGTGCATTGGCCGTTGAATGTTTTCAGTTTTCAATACTAAAAAGACGTGTTCTGTTTAACGTCTGTAGTGGCGTAGGCTGTAGGGAGTATGGCATGTGAATGTAGCTTTTGACGCGATCAACACAGGTTCGAATCCGCCTTTTACCAAACTCGCTCTTCTCTCTTTTCCTATCACAAATCAGACCGGAAAGGCATTTATATTTAATAAAAACGAAGAAAACATTTGAAAAGTTGAAATAAAGTGCCTAACAAGCATTTATAATAAAGTATTTATTGGGTTGGCAATAGATTTGCTCCTCTCTGATTGGTTGCTTGCCCTAATTAGTTGCCCTGTGTCTCATCAGGTTGCCCGTTGACGGCAACACCCAGCAACATTGTTTAAAAAGTTGCCGTGTGTATCATCACCTTAAGTAGGTGTTCTTATTAGTTGCATTATCCAGCTAATTATGAGGCAGACAACATGAGCTACACTGTCTGCAATACCATTCACCGCATTGTGCTGTTGCGAATTAGCAAGCTAAATTTGAATCAACTTTTGCTATAAATTGCCAACTCTCATTGAAAAAAGTTTGGAAAGTGACCGGAAGCAGGGGCGTCGCTAGTTGGGGGAAATGTGGGAGTACAGAGGACCCAGAGATCACAAAGTTCCCCTTCTTGTAAACTGAACAAGGGGGCCAGAAAACCTAGCGACTCCACTGACCAGAAGTCAAAGTTGTCTATACAAGCAATCAGTCTTGAGAGTGTGGAAAGAGGAGAATCATTGGTCAAAGGGTTCCTATGTCAGAGTATGTTGCAGAAGAAGTTAAAATATCCTTTAATATCCTAAAATAACTTTTGTGTGCATGATGAAAGTGGCCAATTCTTGGCCAGAATAAGCTGTAGACCAGACTTTATGCTGATAGCCAAAGGCCTGGCTACGTGAGCCTATGTAGTATGTGACTTCTGTAATGAGGCTTGAGTTGCTACTGGAATTGAATCTTCCCAACAAATTATATTATTGTGATTATGAAATTAAACTCATCTTTCCCTGGTTGGTAAGACCACCCTCTGCTCCTGTACAGGGCACAAGAGCACCAGCAGCTGGGGCAAAATGAGGCATAGAGAGTGTGTGTGTGATTTGAGACAGTCTGGGTGAACAGCAGGAATGTCAGCAACCCTCAGGGTCACAGCGCACATTTAACTGCTCCGCTCAGCACACACACTTCCATTTAATGGACCTTAATATTTCTAATCTATCACGTCATTCCCTGCTGACATTTCTCTCCTCTTTGTATTCCCTTCTCTCGGGAGAGCGAGGGAGAGAAAAATGAGAAAGAAAAAAAAAAGAAAAGGGCCAGAGTTGGTGCTCCACTCGCCTCTAGCCGTGCTAATTTGAATTGACATGATATTAAGGTTTAATTAGGGGCTAAATTCCACTGCATTAAAGATTTGGAGTTGGGTTTGGCCGTATTTAACAGCTTTGCTCGGCTCGCTCCGGCACAGTTCACATCCAAAGTGAAGCGTGGAAACACTTTCTGACATCGCGGGTTGCCACCGGAAAGCAAGGGTGGGGGCGGTGGTGGGGCCGATAATAGATTAAAAGCTTGATTAAAATCCTATTACAACTCAAATGATATTTTGGGAATGTTCCGTTTCCCCTGGGACCACTGACAAGCAAGGTCGAGACTCATTAGAGGAAGAGCGGCGTGTGTGTTTAATAGAGATCCAGTGCTGGAGAATAATAAGCTCTTTAAAACAATAGCTAATGTAGTTGCATGTGATCATGCTCTTGCTGATGCTGGGAAAGACAAGATGTATGTTTCGTAATTATAATTGACAACTATGAATTTCATATATTTAAAACAGAGTTTATTCTGTGTACACAGTAAAGGAATGTCTAAATCCAATCTAGTATGATCTCGAAACAAAAGGATGATCTCGAAAAGAGAGAGCTCTCGTCTGTACTATGAAAATGAATAGGGACAGATGAACAGGGTCAAGTCTGAAAAATGACAATAAAGCACCATAAAGGTAACCAATAGGACAAGTTTTCTGAAGTCATACGATTGATTTGTGATAAACAAAAGTCTTTATTTACCAAAAATCTTGTCCTCCACCATTTCTCTCAAATCCTATTCGTGCCTTCACATAAAATGTATTTAATATAACTCTGGTATGAGAAACGCAACTACCAATGGAATTAGACTAGTTGTTATTGCACATCTCCATTTACATTTGTTGGCTGGAGAATAAACTTTCTTACGTTCAACATAAGAAAACCATATGGGTTTGGAAAGAGTCTGACTGAAGTTTGACTGAAAGATTCAACAAATAGAAGAAGTCATTTAGCAGTTCACTTATTACAGGTTCAGTTGATCAAGGGTCCATAAATGAACCCCTACTAGGTTCAAACCTACACCCTTTTGGCCTCCAGCCTGAATCTTTAACCACTAGTCTGCATCTGAGAAACAGAAATAGGTGGGCTTGTCATCCAGAATTTACATGATCTGTCTCAAAGGAGACACCAGCTGTGATATTTCCTCAGTGAGAAACCCATTCTGACACATTCCCCAAGACAGCAGGTGTGTCTCCCTCCGTCTGTCTGAAATCGAGCACACTGGCGATACTCTCATAAGCATCCTGACAGACAGATAGTGTGTCTGACAGGAAATGCCCTGCAGATGAAAGAGGAATGAGTGTGTACAGCGACTCTCATGTCATGTATCATTTGTACTGTGCCACTCATTAGCATTTGCACCATCATTAGATGATTAAGGCCCTGATATACTCACGGCGAAGTTCTTTTTCGCTCTTCGTTTAAGGGTAAAACGAAGTTCAAAATACATGAGCAGCAATATACTGTTATCGAACATCTGACGCCACCCACACTGCTGAGAGCGACGTTTAGATGAATATGTAAATATGTGCTGCGCACTTTCCTCTCAGTAACAAAATTAACACAACAAAAATGAGAAAACAGCAAGCATTTTTTATAGAAATCATAAGAAAAGCATCTGATCATAACAACATGGGCATGTTAGCATGAGCTCTGCAAATCAGTACTCCAGTAAAGTCACGCCACATTCATTTATATGGCATTTTATTCAATAGATTGCTTAAAAGCAAGCAGCTTTACAGTATCAAACATGGAAAACAGTGTCAGTGCCTCATTTCATCAGAAGCACAACTTCATGTTCTACTATAAAGCAGCTATCCAGTCTGTTCATGTTTTCACCCGCGGAGATCTTACCTCAACAGACGAAATAAGTCAGAAGAGTTCTGCGTGAAAGAATCCTATTACATTATCATCATGGACCAATGGTAGTACGAAGGTGTTTTGCAGCTGGAGCGAACTTTTCCTGAGAGTTCGCTTTGGCAAGCCATTTCAAACTCCCAAAACAAACACAAAACAAACTTCGTTTTGGCCTGGTTTTGTTCGAAATGAAGTCACATCAGTTCATTCTTCGATTTTGTTTGAAGTATATAGGGCCTTTAGCGGACGACATTTTAGGCCATTCTGCCACCCTTTTATGCGCCAATACGCACAGGCTATAGGTTCACAAGGTCACATTTATCAAGTCCAAGTCAAGTCTCAAATTGTGTTTTCGTCTCAAATACCAGACCTGTGTGATTTCACTCTTCCGTGGAACTCAAAAGGAAAAATTTTGAAGAATGCACATAAAAAAGGTAAAAGTTTTACTCAAAAGCACCACAAAAGTATCATAAAAGTGGTCCATATGACATATGTGCTGTATACCCAGACTTCTAAAGCCATATGATAGCTGTGTTTGAGGACCAGATCTAAACTGACGTTCATGAATGAGAGTTTTGAGTCAAATCTTTTCAATGACTTGGTGGATTTGGTTAAGCCAATAATTTCCTAAAATTTCCATGATATCTTTACGTGGCCATTGTCAGCATGAAAATCTAAACAAGATGGAATAGACTTTGATCAAGTGCTCATCTAGATCCATTCAGATGGGCCTTCAGATTCAGGTTTCCATCTCTGGTCACACTCCATTTTCTATGAGCACCAGTATACACTACTTAGCTCTAAAACTGCCTCTCTTTAAAGTTTTCAATGCTTATGCTGCTAACAGCAGAAAAACTGGGCAAAGGCTTGAATGTTTCATCTAAGTGTCCATATGTTGTAATGCTGCGCTCGTGGTGTGTCCTGATGCTCTGGGTTAGTGAAGTGAGACAGGCATATGTCAGCTGTACTGCACAACTGAGATAAACTTCACTCACTATTAGAAACTGTACAGTAGTTTATGAGCCTCGGTCTGCAAAAAATAGAAATGTGTTGTTACTAGTACTGATGGTTTGAATCTAGCTACAGTGCTGTGAAAAAGTATCTACACCCCATAAAAAGTGTACGTCCATATCCATCATATAGGACATACAGATATTGGATTTGAAGGGTAAGCTGCGGTCACACTAGACTTTGAGTATGCGAAATTTCTATGGACACTGCAGCAGTCGTAATATCATGCCACATTCCGCTGCGTCTTTTTTAAAAACACAATTCAACATCCCAAATGTAAAAATATGCAATATGCTCCACTACATTGAAATGTTGCAATCCTGCAAAGTTTGTGTTCTTTTAATTGAGCTAAGAGGTCACAATGTGACATATCAATGTTCTATTGGTCAAGTCTTCGCATGATACAAATTTGCAGGTCATAGTTCATTAAACTCTGGAATGCAGCGAAATTTGCATGAGGTTGCATCTCTTGTCTCCTGAATTCGCATGTGCATGAATTGAAGTCAATGGAACAAAAAGTTACTGCGACCATCCCTTTAGTTCACTCAAAAATGACAATTCTGTCATCATTTACTCACTGTATCATCATTTACTTTTCAAACTGTTGAAGATGTGAAACGCAGGTTAGTGGAAAGGAAAAAAAAAAAAAAAAAAAAAAACTCTTGAGACACTTTTTATATGGTCAACGTATTTTAACTTGACGCCGCATTTTTAGAATGCTGTGTCGTGCATGAGACGCAAGCGCAACAGTCAAACACACCCGTCTAGTGCATGTTTACATAGAAAAACAATGGAAAAGTAGTGCAGTGGAATGGAAAAATGTATTGTGTGTGAACAGCCCCTTAGGGCCCCGATGTACTTCAAAGGAAATCAAAGAACAAACTGATGTGACGTAATTTTGAACAAAAAATAAAGACAAAATAAAATTTGTTTTGAGTTTGTTTTGGGAGTTTGAAACGGTTTGCCAAAGTGAACTCTCAGGAAAAGTTCGCTCCGGCTGCAAAACACCTTCGTACTACCATTGGTCCATGACGATAACGTAATTGGAGGTGTGTGCTGAGGCTCCGCCTTCTTTCACGTGGAACTCTTCTGACTCATTTCATCTGTTGAGTCCGTCGAGGTAAGATCTCCATGGGTGAAAACATGAACACACTGGATAGCCGCTTTATAGTAAAAAATGAAGCTGTGCTTCTAATGAAATGAGGCACTGACATTGTTTTCCATGTTTGATACTGTAAAGCTGCTTGCTTTTAAGCAATCTATTGAATAAAATGTCATATAAATAAACGTGACGTGACTTTACTGGAGTGCTAATTTGCAGAGCTCATGCTAACATACCCATGTTGTTATGATCAGATGCTTTTCTTATGCTTTCTATAAAAAATGCTTGCCGTTTTCTCATTTTTGTTGTGTTTATTTTGTTACTGAGAGGAAAGTGCGCAGCACATATTTACATATTCATTTAAAGCAGTGTGAGCGGCGTCAGATGTTTGATAACAGTATATTGCTGCTCACATATTTCAAACTTCGTTTTACCCCTAAACAAAGAGTGAAAAAGAACTTCGCTGTGAGTATATCAGGGCCTTGAGACTTTCGTTCTTCTTTGAAATATTTTTAATGAAACTTGAGTGATTTCTGTCTCTCTATTGTATGTCAATTCACCCAAAACGTTGATGGTTCAAAAAGTTCATAAAGACTGTAAAAGAAATCCAATGTTTATTATACAGCTATATGGAGCTGCATTTTGGACCAATGAGATTCCATTGTGGGCGGAGCTACCCATTATGGGGTAAAAAGAAGAAACGACGCAACTTGGTAAATGTGTGTTTATGTGCATGTATGTGTGTGGTGTCGTGGAGTCATGACTTGAAGAATGAGTGGAGGAAGTGAAGAGAAGTGATAATAGCAGGATGTCAGAAGGATAGGAAGTCTGAATGATGGGAAATCAGAATCAGGAGATGAGTGTGTGAGTGTGTGTGTGAGAGAGAGAGGTCTAGCATGACTCATGTATGTGTGCTATGCATGGACCCACAGACATGCTCAGCATGAATGAATATAAACTCAGCCTGTGTGAAGGTGTGTAAGTGTGTGTGTCTGGTCTTTAGGAGGTCCTCAGCTCCTGCCAGGAGCGCTGCAGAGCTCATTCATCTTACGGTCCCAGTGCAGCAGAGCATTCACTCCCACTGACAGCACAACACCCTCTCTCTGTCTCTCATGCGTGACTCAATCAACCCACACACACACTGCACTGTACGCCACTCATTACAACCAACAGCTGTCTCTACAGCCCACACACACACACATCTGCATGCAGGAATACTCGCACACGTTGCTATCTCCTGTCAAACATCTCATTCATTAAGCTTTTCGGTGCACTTCGAAGTCAAACTTTCCATGTCAGGTGTTACATATTCTGAAGAAAACTCACCTCCAACACGCTAGGGTATTGTGGGTGGTTATCATGGCATTGTTATTTAGTTGGTAAGGTGTTTTCTAGCATGTCGCTACGTAGCTGCTAGGGTGGCCCATTGGTCAAAAGTCAAGAGTCTATCCTCAAGTCTCTATGATATTCTGGGATTGTTGTGAGATTTTTAGGGCCCTATGAAATGAGTTTTATTTTTTTTCCAAAATTCTGTTTTATTTTTTCCCAAATTCAGTGTTCAACTGTAATGGTTTAAGGATGTCTAATCAATTGAATTCATAAAACTTTAACAATTTAATAATTTATCCTTTTTTTTTTTTTTTTTTTGTCGCTTTAATTTTCTGGATTCTGTGATTTATTACATTTTATGATGTACAATTTAATTAATCTTAAAAAAAAAAAATAATTAAATGAAATTTGAACAATTCCTTTCAATTTTTGCCAAACAAAGTCCTGTTTACTGCTTAAATTGCTGAAAATCGTGTGATATTCTGTAAGTACTGTTTTAATAAACTGTATTATTATTGTTTTTACTTTGAGAAGTACATTCTACTGTACAATAGTAATATATTTCTATCACAATTTCAAATTAAATCAAACTTTCTCTGGAGATGAAGCTCATGTGGAGAGTCCTCGTAGATGCTGAAAACACTAAAGCTACTTTTCACACATATCTTTATTTTGCCAATGTCTGATTACATAGGGAAAAAACATGAGAAAAACTGATACACAGGTGTGAAAGTGTGGACTTGAGTGCGAGCGTGTGTCTGTGTTGAGTGTTGCTCAGCGCTCAGTGACGAGTGAATTCAGCGGCCCAACATAATTAGCTGCGTCTCATCAACTCCTGTGTAACCTGACAGCACTGGAATCAATCTGACACCCGAGTCGCATGTACAAGCTCTTCACATATAACAAGTTCAACTACGAGACGACAGCGGAAAAATGTGTTTCCCCTCATAATTGTTGGTGTTTTATTGTCAGGTAATACCTACATTCATTTAATTTACACTGTACTCTTCATGTACATGACCAAAGCAGTAAAAAGTTATCAAAAACTTTTCTTTTAAAAAGAAAATTTTAGTTTATCTAACAATGTCCAACAGTGAATATACATGCAATGCAGGAGATTTTTTTTTTTTTCTACCATGAATGTATTTCTAACAAACAAAAAGAAAACAAAAAGAAGAAAAAAATAAATGCACACTATCATGGATTGCAAAACACAGTTAAACCTTTTTATTAGCAGCAATTATCAAATTTAAATTCTTCAGCGTGAGTTTTTAGTTTTTCTTTTTGTCTTTATAACAGTTTTGGGTCACACTTTAAATTAAGGTTCAATTCTCACCATTAAATAACTATTAACTACAACTTTTGGGTAACACTTTAGTATAGGGAACACATATAAACTATTAACTATGACTTTTCCCTCAATAAACTCCTGATTTGCTGCTTATTAATAGTTAGTAAGGTAGTTGTTAAGTTTAGGTATTGGGTAGGATTAAGAATGTAGAATAAGGTCATGCAGAATAAGGCATTAATATGTGCTTAATAAGTACTAATAAATAGCCAATATTCTAGTAATATGCATGATAATAAGCAACTAGTTAAAAGACCCTAAAATAAAGTTACCAACTTTTGCCTCAAACTCCTAATCACTGCTTATTAATAGTTAGTAAGGTAGTTGTTAAGTTTAGGTATTGGTAGGAATAAGGGATGTAGAATATGATCAAGCAGAATAAGGCATTAATATGTGCTATAAGTACTAATAAACAGCCAATATCCTAGTAATATCCATGCTTGCTAATAAGCAACTAGTTAATAGTGAGAATTGGACCCTAAACTAAAGTGTTTAGTCTAACACACTTTTCAGGTGTGTAAGGTGCATTTATTTATACATTGTTGGAATAAAACAGCCGACTCGTACTTTTTTAGGCTAGCTAGAATTTAATGTTTCCTAAAAAAAAAAAAATCCTAAATTATTACTTATCACTTGTTTTGGTGTAATTTGTTGGGGTGTGACGAGACAGTTAGCTCACGAGACGAGACACCAGATTGAATTCACGAGAACAATACAAGATTTTTACACAGTATTTTTAAGAAATCCTCAACAACGAAATACATGACTAGAAAAATAGTCTGCAGGTGCATTTGAATGTCATTTCAATTCTACTTTCTGAGTATGAATTATTATATGCAGTAAAAGACAACAATACTCAAGCACTGTAAAAGGTTTTGCCACAAACTCAACTGACTGGCTTCTCTCCTGTATGATTTCATACGAGTCTCTTCAGACCTCACTGTACATGATTTATGAGCTTCTACAACTTTTGACCTCCTAACTGAACTCCTTTCCACAAATTGATCATAGAAATAAAAACAGTATAAATAAAAATGAACAATGTTTTCTATTAGTCTTATTAAATGCAAATAATAAGTGCAACCATAATCAAAGTACTCAAATAGAGTATGGTCTCTGCAAATAGAGACCAAATTTTTCTTCAAGCATGATACAGAGCTGAGAGATGATTACAACTACACAGCCCAGACTAAGATAACTTTCATATTGGAAGATATTTGCATGTATCAGGGAGCCGCTTTCAAAATGCAGGGTTTTGAAATCACATTTGAATGCTCGCTCGCGTTTTACTTTCGCTTTCGCACATACTCTGTGAATAGGGAGCGCTGGTACTGATCGCGCATTCTATTAGATAAGACATTTGTCAGACGCTTAGGCTCTGTTGTGCAACGAATCCTCCGCCATGGACTTGTCAGTCATCTCGTCACTTACTCTCATCACGTGATCAGTGAACTCTGATTGCTGCTGCACTACGTATGACTCTGCAGCTCGTGTTGGATGAGCTGGATGGGAGTGAAGTGACCGTTATCCAACTGAATTAAATGTTTTTTATTTTTATAAAAAGCAAAACGACAGTGTAATGTAAATGCAGTGGTGGCATATTCTATCCTAATTTCACCCTCACACTCCGTCATGGCAATATCACAAGACAGCTTTTCACCTCGATGAGAAATCTCGTCACAATCTAGTAATTTGTGTAAAAATCATTTTCATACAATAAATATTGTAATGGTTTGTTGTTCTTGATTTAGATCATTTTGGTTTTTAAAATGTATCAATATTTTGATGGATTTTCTTATTTTAAGATAACAATAATACTAAAAAACTAAACATATGCGAAAATGAACAAACATAAATGAAGGCATGGTAAAAAAAAAAATAGAACTCAGCCCCTGGAGTTTAAAAAATTATATTTAAGAGAATATTTAAATAAAATCATCCCTCTATAATATTATTATTATGTAATAACCATTTTATAAAAGCAGTATTGTGAACACAGTCACAGGTAAAGCACTTCTGTTGTGTGTCGTGCCTAACAATGACAATATTCCCACTATAGCATGGCCTCATTATTACTTAAATATGACCCCTTCGAGTAATTAATGAACTGAATGAATTGCGTGCGGTTGCAGATGATCCACGGCGCTCTTCGTCAGAAATGCACAAGAGCCAAATGAACAATCGGCGAGTGGCGATATCAGAGAGCCTCCCGTCAGTCTCAATGAGAGTGAAGGACAGTAATTGACTTTGCACGGAGGGGCTGACAGTGGGAAGCGTGCAGCAGTACGCCGGCTAATCTCATTACGCTGATTGTCTATTTGAGAGCATTACGCTGGGATCTGACGGAATTATACATGTTGGGCTTGAACATAATGAGCGGCGTGTAATCCCCGGTAATCAAAGACTGCAGCGCCTCCTCATTCCTGCCTTAACCAGCAATAACCACCACGCAACTGATTTCACATGCCACCAAAACGCAGCTCACACTGCAGCTGGTGACACGTATTAAACGGGATTGCTCTGAGAAAGCAGAAATGAGACAGATTGAACACTGGAAATAAATGATACAGAGCAAGACAGCAAAGGGTTTGCTTTTACTTGGTTTTGATGAAATTGGTGTGAATGAAATTAAGGGGAGAAAAAAAAGTGCATACTGAGCTGTTCATGTAAATGTTGTACATGCACTGCCATCTAGTGGTCAGAGAGAATAAACAAAAACAACAGAGACATTTAAGATGGCATTTCATAAAATTAATGTCTATAAAATTGGCATTTCATAAAATTACTGCCTATGATGTAATCCATGACCCTTAATAAATGACATACTAATGTCTAAAATTTGGCTTCATTTGTATTCCAGGGAAGAAAGGAAGCCATAGTTTGGAATGAGACTCCGAAACTCTTAGCATCCACATAGCAACCCTAGCAACTACCCACAACATCCTTATATCATAACAACTTTGCAACTTTTTCTTCAGAATTGACAAATATTTATCGTTATTTTTTTATATATATATTTTGAATGAACTTTTATTTTTATATTTTCAGCTTTCATTTTAATTTTAGTTAAAGTTTTAGTCATGCGTTTCTTCATTAACTTTATTATTATTATTATTATTTAATATTTCTGTTTTTATTCCACTTTAGTTTTAGTCATTTTAGTACTTAAACTTGTTTTATTCCAGTTATCTGCCAAGGCAACATTTCTAATTTTCATTTATGTTTATCAAGTATAAGTTTTTCATCTAATATTTATATTTTACATCAGGTTTTTTTCAATTAACGAAAATTCCTTTAATAGTTATTATGGATTTTTGAAAATTACCTTTCATGTAGTGTGTAACATAGCTCTAAGTGAATGAAAACATCCTGCAAAGTTTTAAATCAGAAAGTACATCGTATATAAAGTTACTGTCTCTCAAAAGTAAGAGTTGACTCTGAGTCAATTAAACGAGTCGTTTGTAAAACGAATCCCAAGCCGTTTCGTTGTGATGTCACAACGAAACATTAACATATTGCCCGCCCACTTATTGCGCACGCAGACGCCAGGGAAAATTCATTTTATTTTTTCAACAATACCACAGCAGTACAATTTTTTGTTGTGTTCCCGTCATTTTACTGACGACTGCTTCTCAAAATTCGGGGAGTTTAACACAGGATTCACAAAACGATGGTCTTAAAATATGGATCAATGCCCAGTTTATTTGGACCAGCTTGCTCCTCTGAATCTCAACCTGTAAGTATGATTAATAATTGATGTTTATATTTTCTAGCGATCATTCAAAATTCACAGTTTTGTATGTTATGTTGTGTAACATATACCCTAGTCTGTCTCCTGCTAACCGGCTAACTCACGTTTCTGTAGTTCTGCTATTCAGATGTCGGTCCAATATTGTCTAAAATGTGTCTATTAATGCAGCTTGTCTGTCTTATTACTTGGAGTAATGATCAAGGATGGAGCACGACTTTTGTTTACAGAGTGTAATGCATTATCAGCTATTCACGTTTGTGCTCGGCTAACGTGGGAGTTTATAACATTACTGTGGGCTCGGTTCGCTTACATAACTGTAAAACAAACTGTGTTTTTATTATTACAATAGAGTGGAGCTCTATCTGTATTGTAATAGGATGTGAAGATGCTAGTCCGCGCTAACTAGTTGAAGTATTCTCTCTGTAAACAGTAAACACTCATTGTAATGTCAAACAATGATTTAGCCATTTTTTAATTTGTTAATAGTTATGACAAATAGTCTGTGTAAACATCTGGCCTAAATGTTTATCTTATGCTAAGAGGTTTTCAGCTTCACTTGACATTCTGATACAGTTCCCACAGGTGCATCTACATAAAGTATAACAGTGACGCTGCTATCACGTCTTATACATAACGCTAACTAAGGTGACACTAACCATATAGAAACATCCTACTCCAGTCGTGATTGCGAATCAGTTTCTGGTTGATCGACTACTTCAGACGTTTCATCGTCGGGCTCAAATTGATACAGTAAAAATCGATGCTATCTTTTTTGTCCATACATTGTATACAATGTCTTGCGAATTGATAGCTGTCATTCAGTTATAGCAATGGGCGAGCAGTAGACCAATCACAAAGGATTGGGCCATCTGACCAATCAGAGCAGTGTAGGCTCACAGAAAGGAGGGGTTTAGAGAGACTGATTCTTTGAACTGCTTCTAACGAATCGTTTACAAAACATTGAGAACTGAGGTGAATTTAAATGTATATTATGAGAAATGAGTGTTTTTTGACCTTGCATGCATGTAAACCTGTTGTAGGAGACTCCCAAAACAATATTAGGAACCTTAAAAAAGGCATAATGGGGCACTTTAAAAATAACAATGCTATTTATCAGCCATAAACATCTCTTACTAGTCATGAAAATGTATTATTTGATTAAGAATATATTTTCTTGTCTCTATAACAAATCTATATTAAATATAAGTTATCTAGTCATGTCACTTTTATAATCACTTAAGCTACAGTCTCTCTCTGAAAAGTAACCAGGCACAAAACTGTCGAGACCCATACTGATTGTGTTCCTTATTTTCTCGCTTTGGTGACACAATGTAAAAATGTCTTTCCACATAGAGTTCCTGAGTTACGACAATCAAGTATTTTGGCTTCCTAGCAAAATGTCAGATAGTAAGTTGTTACCAGACGGCCGACAGTCACTGATCTTGTCTTTAGAACAGCTTTTGTATCACAATGATTTAATTTTTACTCTCATTTGGCACCAATTTTTACTTCAATTTAGCACTTGGCAAGTGTTCATTCTGTACCCTGTGTACCTTATTTTATGTAGACAGTCAAAAGTCAGGTGACTTACTCTGTGTGGCCCTGGAAGACGTTCACTGAGTGGATGGAGGGATCTCTGAAGTCCCACAGGCGGAAGGTGGTGTCCCTGGATGAAGTCACCACCAGACGTTGGGTGGGATGAGTACAGCAGTGGGTCAACTCTTGATCGTGACCTGCAAACACACCCACATGCGTGTAAAACAGAGGTGCACGACCCGAAACCCTGTCAAAGGAAACCAACACAGTCACAAGAGCGGTGATATGTTCACCTGTGAGGGTGTGCACCAGCTCAGAGGTTTCTACATCATAGAGGTTGGCGGCTCTGTCCCAGGATGCAGTGACCACCTGCTTTCCTCCCACCAGCCAATCAGCTGCAATCACTACCCCCTGGTGGCTCTTCAAGGTCGTAGTGGCGACACGGATAGTGGGGCATTCATTAGGCCCATCTGCCTCCCCGTCGGCCTCATCTTTATCAGAGAAGTCCACGTCATCGTCCAGCGAGGCCTAATTCAGAGAGGAAATAAGAGTCAACACACAGCTGTAAGTTGTAAAAGAAAAGAATGGATTTAAAGGGATAGTTCATCGAAAAATGAAAATAATGAAATAATGAAAATATATCCATATTTTTTCTCTTTTAAAAATTCGTGACCGGTGTTTTGTTTTGCTCTATCCTCTGCCCTTCCGAATTTGTCATTACGTTATGTGTTGGGTCAGAGGGTTATTTTTCCACCGCAAATCGATGCGTATGGCCGTCTGCCGCTATTATTGTTAATTACGTTTTAAATATGGATACTTTTCTTACAAAAACACAATGCCTCGCTTAAGAAAGCCTTTATTAACCCCCTGGAGCCGTATGGATTACTTTTATGATGGATGGATGCATTTTTTTTGAAAATGTGTCCCCCTCCCCCCTCCCAACCATTAAAAATCTTGAGAAGCAAGGATATTTTAAAATATATTTCTGAGTCTGAAAGAAGTCATATACTCCTAGGATGGCTAGAGGGTGATAATTTACATTTTTGGGTGAACTAACCCTTTAAAGCTAATTCAGACTTTCACAAATAAATAAAATTAAATGTGACTGCAGCCATAATTACTGAACATTTTGCAAATTCTAGCAGTTAAAAAATAAATCTGCATGCTGTCTTGCTGGAAGTTTGCAGTTTTGAATGATCACGGCCATTTTTTTCTTGTTCATTGTGTCAACAAACATTCAGCTTCACACTAGGAGTTGCTTTTCTCTGTGTCAAGACTATTATAGTTAACTAAAACCATAAAAAAATATATTTTTATTACTTAAAATGAAGTAAAGGTTAACTAAATTAACTTTTATTTCATCAAGTTGTCAAAGCAACATTTCTCATTTTCATTTAGTTTAAGTAAAAATTGGCGATGTCACTTTGTTAAAAAAACACTATGTGTCTATAGACTGAACACGGCAATCGTTGTAATCACAGTCACCATTTTCACAAATTTACATTTTTGTTGTTTACATAGGGGCAATAGCAGTACCGTTTTCAAAAACTAGCACTTTGAAACCCGTTTCCCCAAAAGCTTGCGTTTTCCAAAA
Source organism: Mylopharyngodon piceus (assembly GCA_039654765.1). Classification (NCBI taxonomy): domain Eukaryota; kingdom Metazoa; phylum Chordata; class Actinopteri; order Cypriniformes; family Xenocyprididae; genus Mylopharyngodon; species Mylopharyngodon piceus. The sequence goes on from CM077444.1 coordinate 21,283,200, forward strand.
CACAAAAATGTTCCCGTTTTTTATTTAAAACAATTTGTAAACGGCCCCTTGGTTTCACAGAAAGAATAAAATAACACGAATAACGGGCAAATGCTGTATGAATGCAATTTTACCACAAAGTCCATCCCAACAACAGCTATAAATCATTATTATTGGTTTATCAAGTGTATTTGGTTAAAGACATGGTCTGGAAGATGGATTTTTTGCACTCACTTATTAATAACATTGTTATTTTTTATCAAAAAAAGTTACATAGTGTAGCTTTAAGTACACAAAAAATAGGAGCGTGACAGAAAAAGTCTAAGAAATAATTCTTCAGGAATTCAGGAACCTATTTTACTCCCTAATTTTGGCATATTTACAAGTAAAACAGAATATTCAGTGTGGGGAAAAAATGTTGAACGAGTAAAGCTGTTTCAGAGGTGGAGCAAATTATTATTTTTTCTTGAAATATTAAGACCACAAAATATTTTCTTCAGTCGAATAACATGCACTGATAAACTGTGCAAAAAAACTGCAGATAAATTGTACTGATTTCAGTATTAATGTTAAGGCACTTGGATGACAACCACTGCTCTAGAGGAGCATTATTACATAAAACGGAGGCAGAAACATGGTGGTGTGTGTGTTTTAGCACTCACGCTGATGTCTGCTGGGGGCTGGGGAAGTGGCAGCTGTACCATGTAACGCCAGATGTGTGCCGTCTGGTCCCCGGACGCTGTCAGGAAACACAGACAAAACAAACACAGATGGAACATTATATAAAAAAAGGACAGTCATCTATCAAATCACATTTAAAAGCATCTGACAGGTGAGGGGAAGAGATACAAATAGAGATATGAAAAAAAAAAAAATATCAGTCTTTTGGAAGAATAAATATTAAATGCAACATGGCCTTCAGTCATGGGATAAATGAATCATCTAGGCGGGGTTCGATTCTAGCTTGGGCTGCGAGATTTCCCAGGTTCAAATCCCGGACGAGCCCCCAATTAGCAGATTCATAGTGAGAGATGGACTCTAGTAACAACCTTTTCTGCTGATGAAATCAATGCTACGCAGATAAAAAAAATAATAATAAAAAAAAAAAATAATACTGTTCTACAACCCGAATTCTGGAAATGTTGGGACGTTTTTTTTTTTAATTTGAATAAAATTAAAACTAACTAAAAGACTTTCAAATCACATGAGCCAATATTTTATTCACAATAGAACATAGATAACATAAATGTTTAAACTGATTTAAAATTTTATGCACAAAATGAGCTTTGATGCCTGCTACGGGTTTCAAAATAGTTGGGACGGGGGCATGTTTACCATGGTGTAGCATCTCATCTTCTTTTCAAAACAGTCTGAAGACATCTGGGCATCGAGGTTATGAGTTTCTGGAGTTTTGGTGTTGGAATTTGGTCCCATTCTTGCCTGATATAGGTTTCCAGCTGCTGAAGAGTTCGTGGTCGTCTTTGACAAATTTCTCGTTTAATGATGCGCCAAATGTTCTCTATAGGTGAAAGATCTGGACTGCAGGCAGGCCAATTCAGCACCCGGACTCTTCTATGACGAAGCCATGCTGTTGTAATAGCTGCAGTATGTGGATTTGCATTGTCCTGCTGAAATACACAAGGCCTTCCCTGAAATAGACGTCATCTAGAAACCTTTATATACCTTTCAGCATTCATAGTGCCTTCCAAAACATGCAAGCTGCCCATACCGTATGCACTTATGCACCCCCATACCATCAGAGATGCTGGCTTTTGAACTGAATGCTGATAACACGCTGGAAGGTCTCCCTCCTTTTTAGCCCGGAGGACACAGCGTCCGTGATTTCCAACAAGAATGTCAAATTTGGACTCGTCTGACCATAAAACACTTTTCCACTTTGAAACAGTCCATTTTAAATGAGCCTTGGCCCACAGCACACGACGGCACTTCTGGACCATGTTCACTTATGGCTTTCTTTATGTATGGTAGAGCTTTAGTTGGCATCTGCAGATGGCACGGCGGATTGTGTTTACCGACAGTGGTTTCTGGAAGTATTCCTGGGCCCATTTAGTAATGTCATTGACACAATCATGCCGATGACTGATGCAGTGTCGTCTGAGGGCCCGAAGACCACGGGCATCCAATAAAGGTCTTCGGCCTTGTCCCTTACGCACAGAGATTTCTCCAGTTTCTCTGAATCTTTTGATGATGTTATGCACTGTAGATGATGAGATTTGCAAAGCCTTTGCAATTTGACATTGAGGAACATTGTTTTTAAAGTACTCCACAATCTTTTTACGCACTCTTTCACAGCTCTGCCCATCTTTACTTCTGAGAGACTCTGCCTCTCTAAGACATCCCTTTTATAGCTAATCATGTTACAGACCTGATATTAATTAACTTAATTAGTTGCTAGATGTTCTCCCAGCTGAATCTTTTCAAAATGTCTTGCTTTTTCAGCCATTTGTTGCCCCCGTGCCAACGTTTTTGAGACCTGTAGCAGGCATCAAATTTGAAATGAGCTCATTTAGTGGATAAAAGTGTAAAATTTCTCCGTTTAAACATTTATGTTATCTATGTTCTACTGTGAATAAAATATTGGCTCATGCGATTTGAAAGTCTTTTAGTTTTCACTTTATTCAAATTTAAAAAATGTCCCAACATTTCCAGAATTCGGGTTGTATAATATTATCAAGCATTTTTCACAATCCAATTATTTCCAGCTGAATATTATTTTTAATTATGGGTTTCTTTTTTTTTTTTTTTTGAAAAAAGAGAAGTAAAGGATGTGTTGATCTGATTTTCACCAAAGGAAATATAATAAAGTACACTATAATCTTCACTCAAATGTCCTGTTATATCTGAATGTTTCTAGGGCCCAAACAGAGTTGGGAAAAAGATTTTAAGTATAATGCTTCTGTTGCTTGGAATAATCTACAAAATATTTTAAAGTTGTTCATGATCTCTTCACTAAATGAATTTAAAGTACTTTTAAAAGACTTTGTTTTATCCCCTGGTAAATTGTTGCTGTGATTCCTGATTGTTTTGTATTGTATTGTGGTCGAAATTGAACATTTGTATGCTATTTGCTGTGGCCTTCTTGGCCTGGTAGGTCACTCTTGTAAAAGAGTTTTGTTGTTGTTGCTGTTTTTCCTCAATTAAGTTTTTAACTTGTTAAATAAAGGAAAATGAAAGACATTGTTCAAATACAAATAACTGAATGTGTTGATGTATACCTGTAAGTGCCATCTGCTCTGTGGGGTGGAACTTAATGGAGTTGACTGCAAGAATAAAAAAAATAACAAATATTCATTAGACCCAATAAAACATAGTTAACACTAACCAAACCCACAGTATGTAAAATCTGAAGAAACTAATCTCCAAACACAAGATCACAAAATCACCACTTGTCCCAAGCGACACAAAACTTCAACACAAGCGTACTGTAAAAAGAGATTCATACCTGATCCAGCATGGCCGGCATATTTTAACAGGCACTTCCCCGTCTCAATACTCCACAGCATGGAACAGTGATCTAAATAATGAATGATAAAATGGTTTCTGAAGGATCATGTGACACTGAAGACTGGAGTAATGGCATTTTAAAATTTATTGAATAAGAAAAGTTATTTTAAACTGTAATAATATGTCATAATAATATAGTTGCAAGCAGCAATTAAGGGACCAAGCACAACAGAGGCAAACAAGGAAGCTAGTAGCAGACCAACAATATCATAATGGACTATGATAGCAACTGAGACAAAGACACTGCATGTCAATTTTGAAGTCAATCAGACCAACGGTACTGTATTTAGAGCCAATTTCATGTTTGTTCAATTATAGTGCCACCAATTGGCGCAGTCCCACCACTTTTTTGTGTGTGTCCTCAGAGTGCCCCCATACATAAGCATGTTAAATTTGGTGAAAATATCTCATTTCATTCAGGAGTTATAGACATTTATATGTATAAGCACTTAAATTACCCACACCTGACATTGATTGAATTTTTTTGCCACATACTATCAAAATTTTGACATTTGGCCTCTAGCGTACAGTCAAAGACATATGTTTTCGATTTTCCTACAGTGTTTTCATCTCGAATGGACGGTTTCGAAAATATTCGCAAATGTTGTTTAAACGCTAAATCACAACACTGCACTAAACATACGGAAAAAACACATGTTGGTATCGTTGGACTCGGCAAGGATTCAGGAATCTAAGGAGATGGGATCACCCAGGCCATAGAACCTGAACATACTGAATCGTACCAAAACCGTGACCCTAAAACCGTGATAAAAACCGAATCGTGAGTAATTTGAACCGTTACACCCCTATTTATTACACTGTTTTTTTTTTTCCCATTGTTCAAAAATATAACTGATTTTTATTCAATCTGAATGGACCAAAAAAAAAAAAAAAAGTCTTAACTGAATAAAAATAATAGACAAGATAAGAGTGGTTGTGGCAGATTTACCTGCTGAAGCTGTGCCTAGAACCAGCGGCTGAATCCGAGTCACGGCCAGGTCCCATATCCCATCCCGGTGTCCCACATACTCCTTGACCAGCTGACAAACTGCACGAGATGTGGTGGCTTTAAAACTGGACACAATCTGAGGGACGGAGAGGAGAGTGAGCATTTGATCAGAGGTCCTCACACACACACACACACAGACAGAACTAACTACAGCGCGACAGTAAGCAGCACAGAAGCATGGGGAATACTCAAACCATACATGACTGTAACATCTCTACACTTATAACACACGTCATGTGGTTACAGCTGGATTGTATGAACACACTGCATTCAGTCATACAGTCTCTCACACAAGATCAAGGTCTATGAAAGGAGAGCGTAGTCAATACTTCTGAAATGGGAAAGTTCAAATTAAAACACCCAAACAAACAAACATAAATAAACAAGAACATCCATCAAATAGCGTTAAAATATATAAAAGCATACAAAACATGACTAAAATTAATTAAAAATACAAACAAATGAGAAAACTGTTCATAAATTTTGAAAATTATACATGGATCATATCTGAAAAGGGAAAGAAGCTGAGCTGAGAGAGCAAGGTGGTCATTAGCTCCTATGTCGCCGACACATATAGTAGATATATAATACAATTTAATGGCAGTAAACGACACATTTACAAAAGTTCTGACATTATACAAACAACTATTCTACACAATATTTAATTAAAATTCACTCAAAAGATCTTCAATAACAGAAAATGTGGTACAATCACTGTAACACACAACCTTTCCTGGTGAACTACTTTACCCCACTGATATGGATGTGTGTTTTAGATTAGAACTTTAAAAAAGGGCTCAAATATTGTCCAAAATGAACTATCTGGCCTGGTTGATTCACTACCGTTCAAAGGTTTAGGGTCTGTAGGATAATGTTAAATAATTTTATCAGTTTCTTATGTTTACCTGTTTATTTATTTATTTATTTTTTTAAATCAAAAACACAGTAATATTCTGAAATATTATTACAATTTTAAAAAACTTTTCTATTTGAATATATTTTAATGTGTATGCAATTCATTGTCATGATCCTTCAGAAATCATTCTAATATGTTTATGTGGTGCTCAAGAAAAAGGTCTCATTGTCAATGTTAAAAACAGCTGTGCTGCTTAATATTTTTGTGGAAACCATGATACATTTTTCAAGTTTTTTTGATGAACAAAGCATTTATTTGAAAAACAAATCATTGGAAACATTACAAAGGTCTTTACTGTCCCTTTTGATCAATTTAAAGGCACAATATGTAAGATTTTTGGATTAAAATATCCAAAAACCACTAGAACAATGTTATATATTTTGTTGACTTGTGTACTTGTGTAATCCCAAATGTTTCCAAGAATGTTTAAATCCAGAGAAATAAGCAATTTTAACCAGGACATGTCCGTGTGTCGCCTATCAATGACATCATACCCGCGTTATCCTCAGTTTCCGGTTTTGTTTTGTAGAAACCATGGAAACACCAAAGACGCTTTAATATATTATGTGTTTTATTAGACAGATGAGCAACTGTTAGGATACATTCATCGACAGAAAACTAATCATTGATATATAGCTCAACTCAGTAAGTCTTGTTGTTTAAATCTCATTTTCTTGATTTACCGTGAGTACCATGTTTTACCATGACTAATATCGATCTAGCTTACTGCAGTGTGTAACAAGTGTCTCATAGCAGCCGCTGAGCGAATGCAGAGTAGTGCTATAACAACTTTCAACACACAAATGTATCTAACATGATAAAACAGCGCTGCGTTACCCCATATATGCTTGACCGGAAGAAGCGGAAGCGCTCATCTGTGGCATAATAAAAGTTCCTCTGCTCTCGAGACGTGTGTCGCACTCGTCTCTCATTAGCAATCGCTCCAGCGGCCTCGTTTCTGCTCGCACATCACTCAGCCCTGCTCTGCTTCATACTACAGTAATGTTAATAATCTCATCCATGAACATGATTTCTGCCCGAGTCTCGTCGGATTCTTTTCCACCAGCTGTAGACGTGAAGACAACACCTCCCATGATTCCTTTTTATTGAATAAGCGACCTCTAGAGGCGAAAATGTACATATTGTGCCTTTAATGCATCCTTTATCAATAAAAGAAATAAAAATCTTACCGACCCCAAAATTTTGAATCGTAGTGTATATCGGTAGATCACTCATTTAAATTTTGCAGATTATTTGGTATTTAGATATTTTAATAGGATCTATACTTGAATGAATAAAAGTGCCCTTTCTGAAAACATCAAAATAGTTGTACAACTCTAAATTGTAAAATATTTTAACATCTATAACTAATCTGGTAAGTACAAAAAAAACTAAAAAAAAAAAAAATGTACAGTAATCTTTTCTTGATACCTACAGTGATGACACCAACAAAGGTTCACATATATATAATACAAAAAATGCTGTAATATTTAGGGATGCACGATATATCAGTGACCATTTCATGTTGTACATTATGCATGTCAAATTCTTAATTAATTGTAATTAAACTTACATTTAACTTAAAACTTAAGTGTGAATCTCATTTTCTTTTTTCAACAGTAATATGATACAAGTTATACTGGCCTGCCGTCTTAAGATAAAAATCATAAAAAAATTGGTATCGGCCAACATTTCGATATCAGTGCATCCCTAATAGTATTTGTAAAAGGCAATGTTCAGAATAAAGAAGTATTGAGGTACATTGTCCTAACTTTAACAAATGTTTTGGCATCACAAGAAGCAAATGACTTCTATAAAGCAATGGACTGAGGAAAGTATGCAAGCATGTCAATAATGCAGCCTAACTACTAATAAGCACTGCTGAGCTCAAAATTTCACTGAAGGTAAGAGCAAACACAGCAAGCACAATGAGCCCTCATCTCAGCACTGTGAAAATGCTCTTTAATATTAGAAAACAATATACTGACCAAGCTCCTCATTTAGAGTTCATAAAACATGTCCGAAGACAATCATGAAATTCCTTGAATTCTCATGTACAATATACTAAAAGTTACATGAAACCATGCCCACAAGAGGGCTATTACTCATAACTACATTTGTAATATGTACATTTGCAATATTATGATTTAATTTTAACTAAAAATAAAAAAATAAAAAGTCACAACAGCAATACTTTTGGTGTTAAGTTGAAAATATTCTCTAAACTATGTGAACACAGTACTTTGTTTTATGTAAGGCTGTGATGTGTGATTTATGATTAATAGTTAACGATTGCACAGCACCAAAAAATGAAAATGATCCCATGACTTACTCATCCTATGACTATCTTCTTTCAGACGAACACAATAGGAGATATATTTAAAAATATCCTGGCTCCTCCAAGCTTTATAATGGTTGTGAAAGTGCATCCATCCATCATAAAAGTAATCCATATGGCTCCAGAGGGTTAATAAAGGCCTTCTGAAGTGAAGTGATGGGTTTTTGTAAGAAAAATATCCATATTTAAAACTTTGTTAACTATAACAGCTATCTTCCTGCTGACGACCGTACGCATCGATTTGCGGCGGAAGAGTAACCTCTGACCTGATGCATGACACAATGACGAACACGGAAGCGCACAGGAGAAAGCAAAACAAAACACCGGTCATGAAAACGATAATTTTTAAAGAGAAATGTCAGAGGAGCTTGAGTTTGTTGCACAGCCCTATTTGTTTGAACCGCGAGAGGCATCTAAACTTACGATACTCCTACATCCTGCGTCATACATCACTTCAGGGGTTACTCTTTTGGCGCAAGTCGACTTGCGCAGTATGTGTACGGTCATCCACCGGAAGCTAGGTATTTGAATTTATAAAGTTTTAAATATGGATATTTTTTCTTAACAAAAACACATCGCTTCACTTCAGAAGGCCTTTATTAACCCCCTGGAGCCGTACTGGATTATTTTTTATAATGGATGGATGAACTTTTTTGGACTTCAAATTCAGGAGCGCCATTCACTACAATTATAAAGCTTGGAAGAGCAAGGATATTTTTAAATACATCTCCAATTGTGTTCGTCTGAAAGAAGATAGTCATATACACCTAGGATGGCTTGAGGGTGAGGAAATCATGGGATCATTTTCATTTTTGAGTGAACTAACCCTTTAACAAAAAAATAATAATAAAAGAACAACAAACAAAGCATTTCAAAGAAAAGATTTTTTTTTTTTTTTTAAACAATACAATTATTATTCTTAAAGGATTAGTTCACTTCTGAATTAAATTTTCCTGATAATTTACTCACCCCCATGTTATCCAAGATGTTCATGTCTTTCTTTCTTCAGTCGAAAAGAAATTAAGGTTTTTGAGGAAAACATTCCAGGATTTTTCTCCATATAGTGGACTTCAACAGTTACCAATGGGTTGAAGGTCCAAATGTCAGTTTCAGTGCAGCTTCAAAGGGCTCTACATGATACCAGACGAGGAATAAGGGTCTTATCTAGCGAAAACAATTGGTAATTTTCTAAAAACATAAAGCATTTTAAGCACAAATGCTCATCTTGCACTGCTCTGCGATCCGCCAAGCATTACGTAATCACGTTGGAAAGGTCACACGTGACGTAGGCGGAAGTACCGATCCACTGTCTGCAAAGCGAACGTGCAAAGACTAGTGAAGCACCCTTTACAAAAGAAAAGGTAAAACAACGATGTCAGATGATTTTGAAGTTGGAGGAGAAAATGAGATGAGAGTTTTTCGCCCTACCACCTAAATCACGCGTGACCTTTCTAACAAGGTTACATAATGCGTGCCGCATCGCAGAGCAGTGCAAGACGAGCATTTGTGGTTAAAAAGTATATACATTTTTATTTTTTTAGAAAATGACAGATTGTTTCGCTAGATAAGACCCTTATGCATCGTCTGGGATTGTGTAGAGACCTTTAAAGCTGCGCTGAAACAGCAATTTGGACCTTCAACCCGTTGAACCCCACTGAAGTCCACTATAGAGAAAAATCCTGGAATGTTTTCCTCAAAAACCTTAATTTCTTTTCGACTGAAGAAAGAAAGACATGAACATCTTGGATGACATGGGGGTGAGTAAATTATCAGGAAATTTTAATTCTGAAGTGAACTAATCCTTTGATAAAACAATATATTAGTATGTAATAGATATGTAATAATGTATTAAAAATAAATATTGCTACTTGAGATAACTTAAATTTTACACTTTTTTCCTGTTCTGAGACTTTCTCAGCTTCAGCATACAGCTGATTCATGAAGGTTTTTCATTGAGTGAATCAAGTCCTAATTTTAACCAATTATTAATATTTAATATTTAACATTTTTAATACTTTATGGTGTTACAAAAGCAGAACAGAGTAAAAGTACACTAAGAAATACACTATATACAGCCTGAAAACAAGAGAGCATTTTCAACACTGACTAAACAAGAAATATCAGCTAATGTTCACTGTAACGGGGGAAAGAGCTGTTGGTGTTCTCTTCTGCCGTGTCTAGTGTTTTTGAAGGGAAGGGTTTGTATGAGGGATACCACATTACAGAACTACTCAGCAGGGGGATCAACTTTTAATGTTAAAAAGTGTGAATTTAATTAAAGAGTTAAAGAAATTTTTGCTGCCAGTTTGTTAGAACAAAAATTTCACAAAAAAGGCCATCTAAACTCTTCAAAGCCAGAATACGGTAATATCATTGTTAGATTTAGTCAGCTGTCCTGGTTCTCTCCCAGCCAGCACATCTGGCCCTGGTCACCATCAAGATATTTAGCCATGGCATTTCTTTATTTTTTTTAGGCTTGTACGCAAAATTGATCACAGAACATTTAAACATTTAAAGATCTAGTACATTCTGATAGGCTTTTTTCATCATGAACCAATTCAAGATTTCGATTTGCTCTGGCCAAACGCTTGAATGGGGTAAGATTTGCTGGCAGTTAAGAACATCAAGATCAATCAAAGGTTTCCAAGTCAAGCCAACTGTTCAGAACTTCCATAAGCGATATTTCTTGATACTCATTGATATTTACAAGACATTGTCTTAACGTGTTGTATAATGCTGAATTAGTGTTAGAGTTAGCCAGATCAGCACAGATTGATGGCTTGCCCTCAAGAGCATTGTTATTGGGTTATGACCCCCAACTGTTGGATAGTTCATGCATTTTGGCACACTGAGGAGTTAATTACCCATGAGTCTCCACCCCATAACTCCCAGTTTCCTACATTGAAGTTGCGAGGTCCACCTACTTTCCCAGGGAAAGAATTTGAGCGCTACATCAGTGAAACCGAGAGAAAAGAACAATTGTAATCTATGAGGATCAAAACGTTAAAAAAGATGATTTTAAAATTGAATCAGCACCATATTCAGCTCTATATTCAAGAGTCTACAGGTAAACAAGGTGCTTGGTTCCAATAATGGACCCATGTCGAAAGTTGAGAGAAGTTATGACATTTGAAAACATGAGCTTTCTGGATGCCTAACTGGGTTTCAAACAGCTATTTGGGTAAGAACTAGGGCTGGGACAATACATCAATTCTCGATTCACGATACAATGATTCTGGACATTTTCTCTCTCGAATCGATTCTGAGCTTAGTTTTTAACAGCAAATGGTGCTCTAAGCTAGTTTTTAACCGCACACTCAAATGCTCATGAAGAAGAGTGCTGGAGAGCGCTCGCGTGTTCGGCTGAGTCATGTAAGTGGTTAAATATACTTGCACCTCGGCTCAGAATGCTTTTATGACGCAAGATTAATGTAAACACAGCCCACTGCGAACACCCTTGTAATTCGCTTCAACCTTTTCAAACTTTATGAATGATTATTTTAGGTTTAAGTGGTGTGTGTAAAGGAACTGGAAACAAGCAGAGTATGTGCGTTTCTAAAGCACGTAGTGCCATCTGCTGTTAAAAACTAAGCTCAGAATTGATTCGAGACAGAATCGCGATACATTCGGAAAATATCAGAATCGATCCAGATTCATTCTATCGATAATCAATGTATTGTCCCAGCCCTACCACTTTGGTAAGAACACAAAAGATTAGGGTTGTAAACATTTAAAATAGTAACTACACAGCAAAGAAAAATTTAAAAATAAATTAAAAATAAGCAAATAAGCGGATAAGCAAAACAGTGTCCACAGATACTAGTTATTTTTTGCAGTGTATTTGATTTAATTATGATTTTGTACTAAATTATGTGATGCACGGTGAAAACAAAAATGAGCAAATATTTTTATTCAAATATTTTGGTACAATTCAGAATTATTTTGAATCGTACAAATGCAAACAAGGTATAATCGAAAATGTGTCGAAAGTCTGGACTTGAAATGTCAACAATTGTGTTTTGGATAATAAAGGAATGTATAATAAACTGGGTGTTGTTACATATCACAATAGATTATGAAATTCCATAACTGATGCATTGAACTTTTAATGTCAGATCAATGCATGACATATTCCACACCCCTACTATTGATAAATTGGTATGTAACGCCATGAAATATGTAGTTTGTGTAATTGAAAGCTTAACAAACAGAGCACAACTCAGCACTACTAAAATGCATTTAAGCAAAGAACCACTTCATTCACAATTCAACATGGAGACAAAACATAGACACATACATAACCACCTAAAACAGCTTGCTATAGAGATGTCACAAATCAATACCAAAACTGAAAAGATGTAACGATACCAGTTATTCAACTGTGTCAGTAATACACAATGTGACGAAATTACAAAATTGTTTAATGGCGAAGGCATGGCCTGCCGTTTAGTTACGTGATAATTATGGAACTTAAAGGAACACGCCACTATTTTTGAAAACAGGCTCATTTTCCAACTCCCCTAGAGTTAAACAGTTGAGTTTTACAGTTTTCGAATCCATTCAGCCGATCTCTGGGTCTGGCGGTACCACTTTTAGCTGCAGCTCAGCATAGATCATTGAATCTGATTAGACCGTTAGCATCTCGCTCAAAAATGACCAAAGAGTTATGATATTTTTCCTATTTAAAACTTGATTCTTCTATAGTTACATTGTGTAGAGACGGGAAATGAAAAGTTGCGATTTTCTAGGCCGAGGTAGGTAACTGCAACTCTGCAACTACACAAACTTAGTGCCGGTCACGTTGGAAGTTACCTAGCTGGGGACTACTTTCAGGCGCTGCGTAATATCATTGCGCCTGCTGCATCCATGGTACGGCAGCAAAGTTCCTTGATTATTACGCCGGAATGAGAGAGACAACTTTTCATTTTCCGTCAGTCTTAGTACACAATGTAACTACAGAACAGTCAAGCTTTAAATAGGAAAAATATCGAAACTCTTTGGTCATTTTTGAGCAAGATGCTAACGGTCTAATCAGATTCAATGAACTATGCTAAGCTGCAGCTAAAAGTGGTACCGCCAGACCCGGAGATTGGCTGAATGGATTCGAAAACGGTAAAACTCAACTGTTTAACTCTAGGGGAGTTGGGAAATGAGCCTATTTTCAAAAATAGTGGCGTGTTCCTTTAAATGAAGGAGTGGCAATAACAGAATTTCAACTTTGCTGTGAAATATGAATTCATTGGTATTAATAACATTTTGGTATTGTGACAACCCAAGCTTGTTCAATTCTAAAGTATCTACATATGTGAAGCAGCAAATTCTGTAAGCCAGCTAGAAAGAGCAGGACTTTGCACTGAGACATTAAGTCTTTTTACAGAGATTAGTGATGTTTACCAAAATAAATATTCTGAGCTTGACACACAGTAACGGTTTTATTCAGTGTAAAATGTGAGCGATATCCCCATAGATACCATCATACCTTGCTCGTGGAGGCCTTGTAAGTCGTCTTCAGCTTTTGGGACAGTTGACTTGTGCTGTGACTAGCTGTGCACAAGAAATCATAAGATTATGAGTGAATTATGAAAACAATGAATTAATAATTTCATTATTAGTTGTTAGTTTTCCATTTTCATTACATTAATAGAGGTCGCTCGGCTCAGTGTGCAGAGTTAAGTTCTTCCACACCAGACAAGCTTAGAAAAACAATTCTTTATGGACCTCGCTTTTTGTACCACACCATTGTCAAGCTGAAACAAAAAAGGGCCCCATTCTACTGTAAATGTTTGCCTAAGGAGATTATATGGCGGTATGATTTTATGCTACTGTTAGTAATAGGTGTAGCTGAAACAGCCAAACACCTTCATTAGAACATCTCTTTTGATAACTGAATAGCAAATTGGGGTTAAAACGTCATCATATCATGCAAAGACACCGCTTTAGGCAAAACGTTATCAAATTATTCTCTCTGAACCATCAAAAGACAACATTATTTATTCAAAAGCTTGTTCAATGATCTGTTATTATGAATGCAGAAGTTAAATGTCAGTTTTGTTCTGCATGTACCTTTTGTTTTTAAGGCTCCTTTACTCAGATCACCGCCATCGACTGTCTGTCCTTCTCCAGCCAAACGTTCGTTTAGTGATTCTATCTCTCTTCGCACTGCACAAGAACAGAGGTTACGATAATATGACCACTGACAAACTGAACAAAACTGATCTTGTAACATTTACACACTAATATATAAGGGATAATGTACTTTCAGGTAGTTATCGTGCAAATAAAATATAAAAACAGACATCACCCTGATAATGACTGCACATTGTTTTGTTTATTACACAGCTACTTTCTAGATAAGTAAATGAATGGAAGTGAAATTATTTTAATGTGAGAAGAAAGTGACCGCAGGGTGACATTAAAACAACAAAGGTTGATTGTAAAGTTTAGAGGCCATTAAACAAAACAAAAAAACTGACTGAGAAACACTTTGATTGACTAAAAACAAGTATTCCTGATTAATAAAAGAATATAATCAATTTTAATACAGATAACAATTAAGATCAGATCTTCAGATCTTGAGAATGCTGAGTAAGTGTGAAAGTCACTTAGTTAACATAGGATGAAGATTACTCAATTAAAACTAGTTCGTCTACATGTGTTAAGATTGTGTTGTCACCATGACATTAAGAATAAGTCATGTACACAGTGTCCAGTCATGCAAAAAAGGATGTTAAATATGATGGAAGCTATTTGGTTACTCACATTCCAAGTTTTCAATGTAGAGATTTTCAAACTCCCGCTCAATCTGTCCAAACAGGTCTAGTAAGTTACTCCTTAAGGCCATCGGCAACTTGGAGTCCTAGAAATTGAATCAAATAAACCATATTGCAAATTCTCAGAGATTGCATCATCAAAACGCCTTCAAACTTCAATGACAACAAATGAGAAATGTGTTTCTATGACATCTGCACTGTTCTTATCACTTAGTTCCGTACATTCTAGCTATTTAAAAATGATGCTAAAAATAAAAATAAACTACTACAACACAAGGAGTGTCGAGGGGATCTTGTTAACAGTATATATTTCAGGAGAAAATAAAACAAACACCACAGATCTACAAATAAACTTTATGTAAAATGTCTTGCTGGTCTAAAACTTTACATCTAAAAGCTTATGTAATATATCTTGCTGTTTAAAAGGTTTACATAAAAAAATATTGCTGTTCTAAAAGTTTACGTTAAAATAGATGTAAAGTTTTAAAACAAGACATTTTAACGTAAACTTTTAGAACGGAAAGATATTTTAAGTAAACTTATAGATGTAAAGTTTTAAAACAATATAGTCGGTTGCACTTTATTTTACAGTACATGTACTTAGTGTGCTTAATTAAGAAAATACTGGGTAATATAAGGTAACTACGGGGGTTAAGGTTAGGTTTAGGTATAGGTTCAGGTTTAGTACCTAGTTATTACTCAGGTATTGTAATATTGTAATAAGTGCATAGTATGTACATGGGGAACAGGAATGTAAAATAAAGTGCTAACAGATAGTTTACATAAAACATCTTGCTGTTCTAAATCCTTACATGTAAATGTTCTAAACAATCTAAGTGTTCTAAAACGTTACATAAAATATCTTGCTGTTCTAAAAGTTAATGTTAAATATCTTATTGTTTTAAAACCTTACATCTGAGTTTACGTAAAATATCTAGCTGTTCAGAAACTTAATGTAACATCTTGATGTTCTAAATGTTTGTTAAATATCTTGTTTTACAACTTTACATCTAAAAGTTTACGTAAAATATCTTGCTGATCTAAAATTTTACATCGAAAAGTTTATAAAACATCTTGCTGTTCTAAAAGTTAATGTTAAATATCTTATTGTTTTAAAACCTTACATGTATTTATGAGTTTACATAAAATATCTTGCTGTTCTAAAAGTTTGCATAAAATATCTTGCTTTTCTAAAATTTAATGTTAAATATCTTGTTTTAAAACTTTACATCTATGAGTCTACGTAAAATATCTGGCTGTTTTACAACTTTAATTTTAAAAGTTTACTAAAAATATCTAGCTGTTCAGAAATGTTACATCTAAAAGTTAACGTTAAATATCTTGTTTAAAACTTTACATCTGTGTTTACGTAAAATATCTTGCCGTTATAAAAACTGACAAAATATCTGGCTGTTCTACAACTTTAAATTTAAAAGTTTACTTAAAATATCTAGCTGTTCTACAACTTTACATCTAAAGATTTACTTAAAATATTTTGATGTTCTAAAATTTTACATAAAATAACAGTTCTACAAGCTTTTAAGCCTCAGTATAGATCATTTCTGTCCTCAAAATGAATGCATAAATTCTTTTTAAATGACCCGGGTTTGAGACAGAGAGCAACCAAACATTACTAAGGATGTTCCGACAGAAAAGATCCATAACAAAATTTTGAAAAAGCACAAAAAATAAAGAGATCTCTATCCAAAAAATAACTAATCTACCAAACCCACTTACCTCCATTATCAAGGATAAGAAGTTCCAAGTAAAGTCTTTCAGCCTGATTAAAGCTACACAAAGAAAAGCAATCCACAAACAAACATTGCTGTTGTGTATTTTAGACTAGCTATTGTCCATATTAACTACTCCAGGACAACAAGGTGTGCTGTCAGGTTAACACAAGAGTTTAATGGAGAGAACAGTGTAAGCTAAGTCAACTGCTCTCCATTCTGTCATTAACACATGTACTCGTGTGCACATGAGAGAGAGAGAGAGAGAGAGAAACAGCAATTAACAAACAACAGCTCGCCGTCTATTCTTATAAACCTACTCAATCCTAAAACTTGTGATCACCATAGCAACTGGACATAATGACAGCATTGAGAGGGTGAAAGGCAGTATAGTCTAAATCCAGTGAACGGTTTACAGTAGGGACTGCCAATCAGAAATGACCCCACAGAGGAATAGACAGAACAATCGAACCCCAGAGTGGGCCGCTCTTTAAAAATGGATGAGGCTATAGACCATAGAATAGCCTCCCCCCCCCCAATGGAGTATCAATAAAACAATGACCAAATGGCATCATGTCTCAAGTCTGAAATGAGCTACACTATTCTCAACACTTCTTGGCTTATTGAATAAAACATTGCGTTGAAAATAATCTTTTCACAAACATGTAAGTTTATTTGAATGGGAGAACTGATGATTACTCTAGTAATTTATGTGAGTACAGGCGTCTCTTATCACTGACGCACTCCAGTAATGTTTGTATTAGGAATGTGCGTCAATAACAGACTCGTTTAAGACAAATGATGTGTGTTAGAGGATGTAACGTATCCCTGCAATTTACAGTACCAAAACAATGACGAAACTACTCATTGACAGAAATACTTAACTCATGTCATTTGTTCACCAGATGTAACTTGGACTTTGACTGTGACATTTAATTGTTACGACACCAGTGTTCATTCCCCTTTCCATCCATCCAAACTGGAAGCACTCTCAATAAAGACACTGATCCAATGTAATTACAGTTCCAAACTGTCAAGTTAGTTTTTATTTCTATTTTATTTGCAATCTGTCCTTTTAATTTAGTTTAGTTCTTGTTATTTAGTTATTAGTTTTTCAGTAGGGATACTAAAGTTAATGCATTAACTGATATAATTTAAATACTTTTAAGCGTTAAAGGTTTCATTTTAGTATTTTTCATTCTTAACATTTTTGCTTGTTTTGTAAATGTTTCCAATGTTCTAATAAACTGTGTATTAAAACCTAGAATTACAATACAGGGCTCGACATTAATGCTTGTCCAGGACAAGTGGGTTTTTTGAAGGGCCTGATATGAAAGCTTGTTTCTGCCACTGAATAAAAAATAAAAAAGGTAATTGCGACTTTTTATCTCACCATTCTGACTTTTTCCTCACCATTGCGAGTTTATATCTCGCAATTCAGATTTTTTTTTTTTTTTCAGAATTGTGCAATATAAACTCACAATTTCAAGTTATACAGTCAGAATTGTGAGATATAAACTCACAATTGCGAGTTATAGAGTCAGAATTGCGAGTTATAAAGTCAGAACTGTGAGTTATAAAGTCAGAATTGCATGATATAAACACATTTGCGAGTTATAAAGACAGAATTGCGGGTTATAAAGTCAGAATTGCATGATATAAACAATTGTGAGTTATAAAGGCAGAATTGTGAGATATAAACTCACAATTGCGAGTTATAGAGTCAGAATTGCGAGTTATAAAGTCAGAACTGTGAGTTATAAAGTCAGAATTGCATGATATAAACACATTTGCGAGTTATAAAGACAGAATTGCGGGTTATAAAGTCAGAATTGCATGATATAAACAATTGTGAGTTATAAAGGCAGAATTGTGAGATATAAACTCACAATTGCGAGTTATAGAGTCAGAATTGCGAGTTATAAAGTCAGAATTGTGAGATAAAAAGGTCGCAATTACCTTTTTTATTTTTTATTTAGTGGCGGAAACAAGCTTCCATATCCTAATTAAAATGTCAATAACAAAAAAATAACTAGGGAATGAATGACTTACATTTAGTGTAAGTGGCAATCAATAGTGGATAATAATATATAATGTATAATGTACTACAAGGTTGCACTGTTGAGGCTTGCACAAACTTGAGGAGAAATTGAAACAAATGAGAGCAGCACACACAAAGAAACTCTGAGAAACTCATGCTGCAGTAAACAATTAAAATGTGGTGTTTTTATATTTATAACATATGATACAGTTAAGCAACATCACTTACATTTTAGAAGGAATATTGACTGTTTTTGTTCTATTTCAGCAGTAGTCAGAGCCATAGCGCATCTCACAGCAACACTCAACCTTATTTCATTACTGAATGATTCGGCGTTTTGAACGAATCGGTTGAGTTAATGATTCAATGACCCATTCATAAACAACTGCCTCATTCTTGAATGAAACTGCCATTTACAAATCGTTTGAATGAATGACTCAATGACTCACTCATTAAGACGGTCACTTGCCACCACTGGCGGTTTAGTTTCATGATAATCATTTTGTTTCCCCAAGGTTTCTTGTTTGTATTTTCAAAAAAATATTTAAAACAATATAACATTATTTAATGCAGTTGTAATTTTTCAGTGTAAATGATTTAATTTGATTGGTAACAGCCCTATAGTGTCTTATTATTCTAATTAAATTGATCAAATTTAATACATTTAATAAGATTAGGGGAAAAAATAAAGATTAAAAAAATGCCCATGGGGCAAATCTCACAAATATGCGGATTTAAATATGTACATGACAAGGCTTAATGTTGAGCCCTGCAATTATTTATGGCCAATTCTATTTCATTTTATCAGCTAGTTTTGTAGAAAAGTTATTTTGTTTTATTTGTTTTGGATTTTCCCATTATGTTAAGATAGCACGTCATTAAGCAATCAACATCGGCTTCCTGAGGACTGAACATGTCTAACATTCTAAATTCTAAAACAATAGAAAATTATTCAAACACAACATGACACGTTTATATGGATGCTTGCATATCCCAGCTGTCATGACTTTATGTTTATCAAAAAAAAAAATCATAAACAATGTCACAGAACTGGCTTTGTGTCATTCTTGCCTGTACACCTGGGAACGTCAGCACGCTCAAACAATAGTTTCCTCTAGTGTTCGTAACCACAAACTTCAGCCCTGGATCTATACGTGATCATGCAAGCTTACATTGTAGAAACAAAGACAAAAAAACAACCTACCTGTCCCTCCAGCATGTCTCTCTGCATGCCTGGTCTGTCCTGCTCGGTGCTGTTGGTCCTCCTAATGGAGAGACTGTGCGACTTGCGCTTCTGTTTGACTTGACGGGCGGCTGCGCTGTTTCCACTTTCAACAGGCATCACTCCTCAGTGACGTCCCCCTACGCACTTCCTACCTGAAACTGAGTAATCAAACAGCAGGGTTTGCCCCATCCTTCAGCAAGAGGAATATAACATGTCCTTTGTTGGATACTATGCAGTATACCCTATTCCTCGATGTCATATGTAAACATCAAGTTAAATATTGAGGGAGGAAACAAAGTAAGTCTTGGGTGATGACATACTAGAGGAATGTGTTGTCTACTGTGGGTGTAGGTTGATTTAATACTAGTTAAGCAAACATCATAAACGTTACGAATTCAAATGAAGATGCTATAAAACACTGATGTCTGAAGAGACGGTTTGACTGAGCAGGTGAATGTGAATCGAAATGCCAAGATGAATCTCACAAAAACACATCTGAGACATATTTCACTCAAAAATCTAAAGAAAGTAAAAAGAAAGTATAGGCTGCATAAAAATGAAGCTTTAATTTTAGTAATTTAACACAAATTTACATTCATCTATTTTTGTAATTAAGTAATGCTTTCATTTTAGGTAACTTACTGTAATGTGAATTACTGTAACATTAATATTAAAACTTTCTATGAATAATATTTTAATTTAAAAAATAATTACTGTTTGACCAAAATGATTTTTATTCAGCATTTTTTTTTACCGTGACAAGAAAATTATTTGCTTAACAGCAGTATTGCAATTTTTCCTTTACAGTATTGAGAATGGAATATTTTTATATTACAATATCGAGGAAAAAAAAAAAAAAAAAAACATCTTTTCACATTACAGTAACAAGAAGAGATTAATCATGGGAATATATCAATGTCACAATGCAAAACTCTTAATTATCATAAAAGTATAATTATTTAATTTCTTAATATTCATGATATATTCTATATATTAATTAATTCAGTTTATTCACTATAGTTTAAAAAAAAGGTAATAAAATATGACAAGATCTCAGAGTTAAACTGTGTCAGAAAAAAATAATCTTAATTATGTAAGATAACACTTATGCAAAACATGGTCAGGTCAAAGTGTCTGAATAATTTTTGGTTCCAAATTTTTATCAATTTTACTTGTAGTCTTTACTTGTAGAATTTTTGGGTATAATATGTCACAATTTACTTTATTTTGCTATCCTCACTTACATAAATGAACTATAGTGTCCTGCACCCACTAATAAAAATATATCAAAAATATCAGACATATATATATATATATATATATATATATATATATATATATA
Organism: Mylopharyngodon piceus; assembly: GCA_039654765.1. Taxonomy (NCBI): domain Eukaryota; kingdom Metazoa; phylum Chordata; class Actinopteri; order Cypriniformes; family Xenocyprididae; genus Mylopharyngodon; species Mylopharyngodon piceus. Next base: position 21,304,075 of record CM077444.1, read on the forward strand.
TATATATATATATATATATATAATTAATTAAATATAAATATATAAATATATAAATATAAATAAATATATATATATATATATATACACATACACTGTTTTTAATGTTTTTGAAAACAGTCTCTTATACTCATCAAGTCTGCATTTATTTGATCAAAAATACAGAAAAATAAGTAATATTGTGAAATATTACCATTTAAAATAGTTTTCTATTTTAATAAATTTAAAATATAATCTATTTCTGTGATGCAAAGCTGAATTTTCATCAGCCATTACTCCAGTCTTCAGTGTTACATGATCAACATTAAATTGAGAATAAAGTCATTATGTTTCAAGAAAAAAAAATCATTAAATTTCAAGAAAAAAGTTGAAATAAAATGTTGAGAATAAAGTCATTGGGTTGACAAAAAACTTGTTTAAAATTTTAAAGAAAAAAGTCATTAATAAAATGTCAAGATTAAACATGGACTGACACCTTGAACTTGAGAACGCGACGCGTCTGGTGTGCGACATATGGTGCTTCATCCATAGCGTGCGCACAGACAGCGCACAAATTTCTTGCGCTTGAATGGACAAATACACATAAAAGTTATAATTAGCTAAAGATGATAGTATTTTTGTTACTTAAAGTATCAGTATGCAATGAACATGACACTGTTCGAATGCGTGTTTCTTCTCGACAATTTATTTAGGCTTTATTTCTCGAAATTTAACAAGTTTTTTCTCAAAACACAACAACTTTATTCTCAAAATTGAATTAGTTTATTCTCAACATTTTATTTTGATTTTTTTCTCGAAACACAACGACTCTATTCTCCAAATCTAAATGATTTTATTCTCAACATTGTATTTCGACTTTTTTTTTTTTTTTCGAAATTTAACGAGTTTAATCCCGCATTATAATGACTTTAATCTCGAGATGGTTGTATTTTTTTATTATTGCTTGGCCCTAATCCTCTTCCGGGGGGGAATATGAATTGGAAATTCCCCATTATACTTGGATAATAAACCCATTATATTTCCGTTTTTTAGATATATCACGACAAACAAATATGTTAAGTGAGTTCATGAAGTGTTAAATAAAAAGTTAAAATCGTGATCAAAAGAGCAAGCAGGCCATTATCCACAATAACAAACAACAGCAAGTGTTAATGTCAGCCTAAGCATCTTAAAAAGTATGAATAATTATAAAAACAATGCTAAATAAAGGGCATGCAAAAAAAATTACAAATACCAGGCATGGAGAGCAGTGAATGATAAACAAAGCAGACACATCCTCAGACGACTGCTTAAAGTGATGAAGAAGATCTCAACAGGAAGCCCGGGGCCGCACTCACGCCAGCACTGAACACAAAACAACACCAGCTATCGGTTCACAAACATGACAATGAAGAAAGGAAAAGCTGCAGGCATGGAGTGACAGCATTCTCACAACCTAAAATAACAGGGAGGAGGATGGGAGAAGGTGGATGGATGGATGGAGCAGGTAAAACAGACAGGTAGTGTAGTCAAAAGTACAGACCGTGGCAATACCAAGTCGGTACTGAAATTTTAAAAATGTGACGCTTTGAGCGCTGTTGAGCGGATTCGTAAAAACCTCTGACTGGCCATTGTGTTCACGAGCTCAACAGATATGTCTGTGATTGGCTACAATGATCAATGCTTCAAAAACATGTTGTAAATAGACATCAATGACGCTCTTCACTGAGCGCTTACACAGATACACACAGGAGTGTTTGAAATCAGGTGTCTATCAGCGGACCGGTGTCATGAGAAATCGAGTCCCCCCAGGAATTGGGTCTCCTTTAGGACCCAGGCAGTAATGCCTGATCAAAAGTTATCATGATGTCTTGACTAATTATAACCTATTTCACTTGTATGATGTTTATTACATTAAGTGCACAAACAACATGCTTGAAATATAAAATGAATGCCTATGTATTGCATAATAAAACAAAACCATGCCTAAAAATGTATTTTTTTCATAAGGATAAGGATTGTTGCAACATACTATGCTCTTTAAAATTAATTTAATAATAATTTTACACAATAATAGCAATGTGGTATCATATATATTATAACTATAACACATTTTTAATAAATTGATTGTCATGCAAGTACACACAAACATCATTAATTTGAAACAAGTAATTGGGAACAACATTGGAAGCAAAAAACATGCCTAATATAGACTAATATAAGCTAAGCTAGCAGGCTAATCGGGTAGATGTATGCTATGCTAGTACATAAGCTAAGTAAAAAACAGTAAGAACAAGAAATGCTTGATTTCACAACCTATAGCTTCAGTTATATAATACTAGTATATGAACCATATAATTTAAAAGTCATTAATGGTCATTATAATGCATTTTAAACAATATAAATCATTACGTGATTTTGCAGGAATTATAATCAGGCGCTAAAAATACTACCCATTAAAAGTCAGTTGAACCAATGGGATCATTCGGGGTCCTAATAGAGACCCGATTCCTGGGGGGACTCGATTTCTCACCACAACGGTCCTCTGATAGATGCCTACTTTCAAACGCTCCCGCTCCTACTTTCAAAACGCTTTCAAATTCAAACACTTCTATGTGCTTTCATTGTAGCCAATCATATACATATCTGATGAGCGCGTGAACACAAAGTCCAATCAGAGGTGTTTACGAATCTGCTCAACAGCGCCAAAGACTATAGAATAACACAAGATGCATCACTCGTATTGTTTTGAATGGGAAAAAGTGCACACCTCCGAAATGAGACAAGAGACGCGCATTTAGGATTGCGCATTAGCTTGATCCATCCTGAAAAATACAGTTTTTTGTCATGATTCGAGCGTTTAGAAAAAAAAAAATTATGAGACAGCTGTTGTTAGATTTCATTGGTGAGTTCAAATATGAAATTTAATCGAAAGCTTGGCAAACAGCTTTGGAGAATTTGGCATTTCCCCATTCAAAGTGATAGGAGCTGCACTTGAATGCCCGAGAGGCGTTTCAAAGATGGCCGCCGAGTGAAATGACTTGTCTTAAAGGGACTTTGACAGCGCTCAAAGCGTCACATTTTTAAAATTTCAGTACCGACTTGGTATCGCGGTCAGTGCTTTTGACAACTCTACAGACGGGTTTTAGCTTATTAGGTTAGTGGGTTTGAAGAACTCATATGTAACACATGCATGAAGTATCCACCTGCAGCATCATGCTTTGTACTTTATGCAGAGCTTTAAAGAGGCCATATGATGCTATTTTAAAAGGTCAATATTTTGTTTATTAGGTATACTAGAATAGGTTAACATGCTTTAATGTTCAAAAAACATTATATTATTGCAGCCCCTCTATTCCCAGCCTGTCTGAAATGATCTGATTTCTACAAAGCCCCTCCTTCTAAAAAAACCCCAGAGTGCTCTGATTGGCCAGCTGACCCAGTGCATTGTGATTGGCCAAACACCTCAAGCGTTAGGGGTGCAACGGTTCAGATTACTCACGGTTCGGTTTGTATCACGGTTTTAGGCTCACGGTTTCGGTACAGTTCGGTATGTGCTATGTTCAGGGAAAAAAGTACTACTGTCAAATAAAAATAAAGAAAATAAGAACAAATAATCAAACAGCACAAATAAATACAGTAAATCAAAGATACAAATAAAGCTTTTCAGGTTTTTCATGCATCCAGTTTTCATGTACAAAAATTGAATAAAGTAGCTAATAAAATGTAAAACAACATTGCATGTAATCTTCACTGTATAAATTAAATAAAGATAAATCATTATTAATTATTAAGTTACTATTCAGTCATGAGCAATGAGTAATTTCCTTGTCTTTTGATTATTGTTTGATTAACATCACTTTCAGACAGCAGGAATGCAAGGGCTGCTGTCTCTTTAAGACAATGCACGGATCAGTACAATGATACTGAACACATGCGTTCTTTCTCGAGTGTATAAGTTCACTTAAGACATAACCGACTATGCTTGCTAGGATACTCGCCAAGACGGGCATGTTGACATAATTTTGTGTGAATTTGTCCGTTCAAGCACAAGACTTGAAAGAGACCTCAATATTTGCGCGCTGTACACGCGCTTCCGTGTGCGCGCTTCGGATGAGTGCACAAATCTTCTCGGACCGAATGCAATGATTGGACGAAAATTTTTTGGTCCTGAGAGTTCCACAGAAGATACACTACTGGTCAAAAGTTTGGAAACATTACTATTTTTAATGTTTTTGAACGAAGTCTCTTATGCTTATTAAGGCTGCATTTATTTCATAATAAATACAGAAAAAACAATAATATTGTGAAATATTATTACAATTTAAAATTATGGTTTTCTATTTTAATATACTTTAAAATATAATTTATTTCTGTGATGCAAAGCTGAATTGTCAGCATCATTACTCCAGTCTTCAGTGTCACATGATCCTTCAGCAATCATTCTAATATGCTGATTTGATAATCAGTTATTATCAATGTTGAAAACAGTTGTGTTGCTTAATATTTTTTTGGAACCTGTGATACTTTTTTCAGGATTCATTGATGAATAAAAAGTTAAAAAGAACAGCATTTATTCAAAATATAAATCTTTTCTAACAATATAAATCTTTACTATCACTTTTTATCAATTTAACACATCCGTGCTGAATAAAAGTATTAATTTCTTTCAAAAAAAAGAAAGAAAAAAATTACTGACCCCAAACTTTTGAACGGTTGTGTACATTGTTACAAAATATTTAATTATTTATTTTAAATAAATGCTGATATTTTTTAACTTTTTATTCATCAAAGAATCCTGAAAAAGTATCACAGGTTATAAAATAATATTAAGCAGCACAACTGTTTCCAACATTGATAATAAATCAGCATATTACAATGATTTCTGAAGGATCATGTGACACTGAAGACTGGAGTAATGATGCTGACAATTCAGCTTTGCATCACAGAAATAAATTATATTTTAAAGTATATTAAAATAGAAAACCATAATTTTAAAATGTAATAATATTTCACAATATTATTGTTTTTTTTCTGTATTTATTAATTTATTAATAAATGCAGCCTTAATGAGCATAAGAGACTTCGTTCAAAAACATTAAAAATAGTAATGTTTCCAAACTTTTGACTGGTAGTGTACTTGTTTTAATATGTAGACCATTTCTATTATTGATTGCAATCAGGATGTGAAGAGAGTTTCAACCAGTATAACAATAAGCGTTTATAAAAAAATAAAAAAAAACCCTACCTACCTTTAAATGCTCGAGCTCTGAAAGTAAAATGGATTCTGATTGGCTGTCATTGTTTTTATCGTTCATCAGTTGGAATAAAATTGTTCAGCAAGTAATTCCAACGATATCGTTTCTGTGCCGTTATCATTATATTTGTGGTGTTTTTTATATTTAGAATGATTTGTAGAACTATATCTTTATCTAGTTATCGTCCTTAGTGTGAATGGCCCACAATGTATTTTATTTCTAATGTTCAATTTACCCGCTTTTGAGATGTCAGCTGAAAAATAAAGTTCTTTTTGAGATGAGTAAAAAATATAAAAATTTTGACTAAAGTTTTGACTAAAAAAAAATGTTGGTTCTGAGAAGAATATTTAATAATGAATTGTTCACAATAAGGCCAGCAAAGTGCATTAATGAAATAATTAGAAATAAATAGACATACTTTTTGCACAATCATGTTAACAAGTATTGTTAAATCTTGTGGCTATATTTAAAAAAAAAAAAAAAGTATTTTTTTTATTATTATTTATTTTTTTTTTTTACAAATTGGCTCCATTCAATTCCATTGTACAGTAAGAGCCTCACTGTTCCTTAGATTGTAGTAGTTGTTGTTTTTAAGGGGAAAAAAAACAACTACTACTGTTTTAATCAACATCAATCCACAAAACTCGTCCACTTTAACTTGTAGTGAATTGGAATATTATTGTAAAGATTACCATTACCATACTATGTGCCTCACAGGACCATGTAAACCATGATAATGTCATGGTATACTGTCCAAAAATGGCAATATGATGTTTCTTCTTACGTTTTGCAAGTGTTTCACGATATACAACTTCATCTACAGTCCAGATAATTTATAGAAACATATGACTGTCTATGTTTACATATAAAGGTCATTTCCATTTAGAAGTCGTGTATGTTTAATTCTAACGTTCATAGAAAGGGTGGAAAATGTAATTTAAAATACTATTGTTTTGGTACAAGAACAAATATAGTTTGGATTTAAATATCTTCCCCTGAAAAAGTCTGGTGTTTTGAACACATTTATCCAAAATGCAGATGCCATACTCAAGATCTGATAATAAACACGCACACACAGCAGTCTGACGCAAGGTCAGCTGGCCTGCTCGGTTAAAACACCACTAATACATTCAAATAAAATGCCCGTTATCAGTCATGAGCCCAGTGCCGTGTCTCTCTGATAGTAGCTGTGTGTTGATAAAGTGTAATTCACCTGATTATCAGCTAATCTTCCATTACGACAAACACTAGCGCCTCTGCTTTCAATAATACTCACATTTATGACCGCTTCAGATGATCTGAGAGCGTTTGTCATTCGCTGATGGTGGGATGGTGTGTGTTTGAATCCTCCAGCATGATCCACACAAACACACACTGATGATTCTGTCAAAAAAAATCACCGGGATTTTCACAATTTGATGTTATTTTTTTATCAAACCCGACGCTGTCAGCAGACTGTGAAGCAAGAGGAAATGACAACAGGTCTGACGGGCGTACGACCGGATGTAAAACTTCAAAATAAAAGCTTCAACGTTATTCGTTAAACTTTTTTTTTCTTCTCCACTATGTAATTATTAATCACAAAACGCATAGCTAAATCTCTCCACAAATACATATATGCATATATATTTGTAAACAAATTATAATGATTAAAGTATAATTAATAATTCATATGAGCATGATACTTCACATTGCCTCTATGTAATAACATACACAGACAACAGATGGAGAGGAAAAAAGACGAATGATGAGACAACAGAATATCGCTATGGCACACATATGGAAGCTGTGTATTAATACAAACTTTTTTAAATATTAAACAGCAAAATATGAAAACATTTAAATCACGTGATTTATAACCTTCATTAAGGATTTCCTGAAATACCAGATAAAAAGTGAAAAATGTGAAAAGTATAGCCTTAATTTGTATTATTATTATTATTAGATTAATTAAACTACTTGTAGATAATGACTTGTATTTTTTAAAAAAAAAAATTGTATTTTAAACAACAATCATACTAATAATAGCAATAACGATAACAATAATAATACTTTTGAAAATTGTGTCTTAAAATTACGTTAAATTGCTGTATTTAATTTTATGTCCAAAACATTTCGTTTAATGTCATTTCATTTCATTACTGTCCTCGGCTTTTCCTGCCGTCAACCAAACCCGGAAGAGATCCTAGATAAATATACACCAATCCGAAGACGGCTTCATTCCCATCAACCAATCAAAATCTTTGTCAGAAAGCCTCACTTATGGGCGGGGAATCAGTGTGGTCGTCAGAGTTGAGCAGTGATCAGTTCCTTCATCGTTGTGCTTGTGCTTTATGTGTGAACCGCGCGTTATAAAGACAATTCACTTTATCACAATTATCACTTTAGCAGTGTGAGTGCGTGAAGCGTTGCTTTACTGTGGAGTTGTAGAGCAGATGTATATAGGTTGTGTGGTGTGATGGCGTGTTTGTAGTGTGCTGGAGTGTGATTGGTCAGTGCAGTGTGCGCTCATGGTGCGGTTGTTGTGGGCGGTGCGCAGATCAGCTGCTGCGCTGCTCTTGAGAGTCAATAAACCCGCAGCAGGAGCAGAATCTCTGTATTTACCTGCTCGACAGCGCATAGATCATCACGGGTGAGTGCAGCATACACGAGCATATCATTTATACAGTGCTATATTATATTAGCTGCTGATTTTACAAGGCCTGAATAATGTGTCCTTTTAATTGCGAACTTTTAGCACACTGCTAAACTCAATTTTGTAATTTTTTTGTAACAATTATTGTTAATGATTCAAGTATCGTTTATTATTATTATTAGGTAAGTTTACTTTCTTTAAATTATATTATCCAGTTATTATTATTACTGTCATGTATGTTTTTAAGTGTTAATGTGTTTCAGTGTTTAATTATTTATTTAATACTTTTTTATTTAGGTTGTTACCTAATTATATTATTTAGTTATTTAAAAAACTACATTATGTTGTATATGTTGATATTAGTTAACCATAATGACTTTTTGTTATTTAGGTTTATGTTGTTTTGTTATCTTAGGTTTAGCTTGTTTTTAGATTGTTTTGTAGCAGTTGTCTTATAGTTATTTATTATTATATGAAATGACTGTATTATGAAGCATGATTTAGTATTAAGGTGTGTGTGTTCTGTGTTTGCAGTCAGGTCAGACGGCTCAGTACACCTGTAAGGATGCCGGAGATTAACATGGATAATCTGGATGAAAAGCAGGTGCAGCTGCTTGCAGAGATGTGCATCCTGATCGACGACAATGACAGAAAGATTGGAGCTGACAGCAAGAAAAACTGCCACCTCAATGCAAACATTGATAAAGGTAATGTATGTGTGTGATGTTTTACTGTTGATTATACTGTATTGTGCATGCAATGGCCACAAAAAGTGCTTCGAAACTTCAGACACACTTGAAAAAGAATATTACTCTCTGATAGATTGTGACAGATGCCTTTGCATCATTTGTTTGCCACCTGCTTTAATATTTTGTTATCTAATGCAATTAAATGTATACATTTTTAGCATGACGAGTGACAAAATTGGGTAACACTTTACAATAAGGTTCATTAGTTAAACATTAGTTAATGTATTAACTAACATAAACTAACCTCGAGCAATACATTACTGTATTTACTAATCTTCATTAACATTAGCTACTGAAAATACAGTTGTTCATGTTAGTTCACAGTGCATTAACTAATGTTAACAAGATTTTAATAATGTATTAGTAAATGTTGAAATTAACATTAACAAAGATTAGTAAATGCTGTATAACTGCAGTTCATTATTATTTCATGTTAACTAATGTAGTTATCTAATGTTAACTAATGAACCTTATTGTAAAGTGTTACCCAAAATTGTTTTAGGACCACTATTTGTGTCATATATTCAAAACAAATAATGTGTCTTTGAATATTTCTTATGCTTTTTATGATTTTCCGGTATAACAAATACAAATTACACTACTACTCAGCTATTGTATTGTCTGTGTGGTAGATAAAATCACGTTTGGCAGGTTGTAAAAGTGTTCTTATACAAGCTGATACCACAATTACTAATTTTTTTTAAACTTTTATTTATTTGTTAATTTTAAATACATAAAGTCACTAATTAAATGATTTACATGCTTCCTCCCCGACAGGATTGTTGCATCGAGCGTTCAGCGTTTTCCTGTTTAACAGCGAGGAAAAGCTTCTCCTTCAGCAGAGATCCAATGCCAAAATCACTTTTCCAGGTGCGTGTCAGTGATATTTTAGTATTATTTACAGTATATGCTATTATGGTGTTTAGAGTTATCTGTTTGAAAATGTAACAGCTAATTCTGTTTTCATTTTGATTTTAGTTTAAATCTGGCATGAAACGGAAGTTGCGATAGTCTTTCCTTCTCTATTGTGATGTATAACCGAGTGAAACAGCTTCTCGAACAAGAAAAAAATGTAGGACGGGACTTGATTTTGTCCATGGGGAAGAGTGTTGCAGGGATGATGTCAAAACCCAGAAGACTAATTCACGACTGGTTCCCTCGAGATTTTCCTATGGGTTTTTATAATATTGTACAAGTCAAATAAGGTGTGCGGTAAACATAACTATAAGAGTAAAATAATAAAAAAATAAAAAAAGACAAAAACAAAATCACTAACTTAAAATGAAAATGAAAACAGAAAATATTAATAAAAACTATAATAGTATTTCAGTGATACTAAAATAATGCTGCCCTGAAATAAAGTTTTGTTTGTTTGATATGCTTTCCCAGGCTGTTTTACCAACACTTGCTGTAGTCACCCCCTACATACTGCCAGTGAACTGGAGGAGCAGGACGTCATCGGGGTCCGACGCGCCGCACAGAGACGCCTCCAAGCTGAGCTTGGGATTCCCATGGATCAGGTACTGATGCTGAAAAAAATGTTCAACAGCATTATTAATGGATCGCAAACAGCGGCATGTACAGGCAGAGCCTAAAATTAACACTCATCAAGCGCCAAATGAGAGTAAAAATCGGTGTTAGCTAGTATATGAAACGGTGTCAATTGCCAGTTGGCTGGTAATATTTTTATGTATTCTAGCATTGCAGTGTTGTGAGAACATGAGCGTGAACAAATGTGAACGATGCTTGGGACAGTTGACTGGCCAGTGCTGCATCATTACGAAAGTTTAAGCCTTGCCAATTGAAATATTCAAGCGTTAGAAGACGTGAAAGGGAACTCAATTCATTAGTGGGAAGTTTTCTGTGCGCAAACATCCAAAGCGCGCGCCCATCTTCTTGCGCTTGAAAATGCCGTATTGGCGAGTATCCTCATAACCCTAGTCAGTTACGTCTTAAGTGAACATAAACAGTTGAGAAAGAAAATGCATGTCTATCAGTGTATTGGATCTGTGCGTTAGCTCTTAAAGTGACAGCAGCCTAATATATACCTGCTGCTGTCTGTATCCTTAATGTTAATTCAACAACAAAAGACAAAGAAAAATCACTCACTGCTCTTGACTGAATGACTTTTGTAACTTTTTTTAAAAGGATTAATCTGTTTAATTTAAACAGTGAAGACTACGCAGTGTTATTTTACATTTGATTACTTTATTAAATTTCTGTACCAGAAAATTGTGAATTTTCACTAAATTTTGGTGTAAAAACTGCCTGTTTCATATCTGGTAAATAATATTTTTGGCCAGTAAATTTTCTTAAAGGATTGGTTCACTTCAGAATTAAAATTTCCTGATAATTTACTCACCCCCATGTCATCCAAGATGTTTATGTCTTTCTTTCTTCAGTCGAAAAGAAATTAAGGTTTTTGAGGAAAACATTCCAGGATTTTTCTCTATATAGTGGACTTCAACGGCTACCAATGGGTTGAAGGTCCAAATTGCAGTTTCAATGCAGCTTCAAACGGCTCTACATGATCCCAGACGAGGAATAAGGGTCTTATCTAGTGAAATGATTGGTCAGTTTCTAAAAAAAAGAAAAATTTATATACTTCTTAACCACAAATGCTCGTCTTGCACTGCTCTGCGATGCGCCACGCATTATGTAATCACGTTGGAAAGGTCACACGTGACGTAGGCGGAAGTACCGATCCAGTGTTTACAAAGCAAACGTGCAAAGACTAAGTCAAACAGCCTTTACAAAAAAAAGGTAAACAACAATGTCTGACGATTTTGAAGTTGTAGGAGAAAGCCGTTGAAGTCCACTATATGGAGAAAAATCCTAGAATGTTTTCCTCAAAAACCTTGATTTCTTTTCGACTGAAGAAAGAAAGACATGAACATCTTGGATGACATGGGGGTGAGTAAATTATCAGGAAATTTTAATTCTGAAGTGAACTAATCCTATAAGTCACTGGCCATTGGCTGGTGTGGCAAAACGTTAGTTTAGGCCCTGTGTACAGGACTAATCTGCTTGTTATCTCAGGTGCCTCCAGAAGAGATGACCTACCTGACCCGCATCCACTACAAAGCCCAGTCAGACGGTGTTTGGGGCGAGCACGAGATCGACTACATCCTCTTCATGCAGAAAGACGTAGATCTGAATCCAGACCCCAATGAGATCCAGAGCCACTGCTACGTGTCTAAAGAGGAGCTGAAGGAGATCCTGGAGAAAGCCAAGAGAAAAGAGCTGGAGATCACGCCCTGGTTTAGCCTCATCGCTGAAACCTTTCTCTTCAAGTGGTGGGACAACCTCCATAACCTCAAACAGTTCATCGACCATGACCGGATCCACCGCATGTAAGCAAGGACTTAGTTATGGACACTTAAATGATTAAACTCTGATAAACACTGGACACTGATAAAGGGCTTGTCTTGTTAGACAGCCTTTGTTTGTAAATGTTTGCACAAGCAGTGAGTTTTATTTAGTATTAAAGTTCTGATTACTAGATTAGAACTTTAATTCACTTACATTTCAAACTGCTACCAGAATACTGAGCGTTTGCTGTCTTTCTGTCAGAAGATTTAAGGAGGGATTGCTAACAAACACTTTGTCCATTTGTATAAAGTGCCTAGTTTCATATCACAATATCAGAGACTTTGCTTTTGAGAGAATGTTTTGTGTAGATAAAACTGTCAGGGCTCATGAAGAGGTTTACAATTATGTGAAGTAATTTTTAGAGAAGTAAAATAAAGTTTGTTTCTTTATTTAGTCTCATTTATTTTCATTCATTTCACCATTTTTAGAATATGAATATGGAAAATTATGATCTACCTATACATTCATCCTTTTTGTTATCTCATAATAATGAATTTTAAAACATATATAAAATATTTAATACATATTAAAAAGTATTGTGTGTAGCAAATTAGCTCAAAGGGGAAATATTAATAATTATTCATAACTTGTTATGATTAATTATGAATATTTGAATCAGTTAATCAGATTAATCAGAACTTAATGTAGCTACATCAACATTACAATCAAATAATCAGTTCATCCTGTGAACCCTCAGTATTGATTATTAATTAATTGTAAGAAAAGGGTATTTTCCATGGCCACAGAAAAATAATTGTTTCTTAGCATTTACAGCACTTAGAGCGTGTAACAAGATCGATCATTTAAGTGACATTTATTTGCAGGCAGGGAGTCAGAACCAAATATGTATCGTGCACAAATTTTAACTAAATCGCGAACACAACTAATCTAACAAACACAATCACACGTACATAGGTAAGATGGAAAGTGACAGAACGAAGCCGGAAATGGGAACAGGGATTGAAGCTATGGAAAAGAGTCAATAAACCATGAAAAGAACCATCAGTTTATTATTTCAAAGCACCTTGTTAAGAGGATTTTACTGCTTATCATAAACTTGCATGCCTTTGCAGTGGAAGCAGTCTGTTGTTCTGAACAGGTTCTTGGTGATTCCGTGAATCAATGGTGTTAAAGTTACAATCGATTTCTCCTGCGTTTAATGAAGACATGATGACGAACTTGCATGGTTAGTTTGACTCTTGTAGTGGGGAAAGAGCTCTCTCTCTCTTCTAGGTAGAGTGCAGGTTGAGGCCTGCTGGCCCTGGCCGGAGAGGCCACCCAGCAGCCAGGAGATGTCTAGAGTCAGTTGAAGGAGCAAGAGAAAGAGACGGAGCTGTGTGAGGCTCTTTAAAGTCTGGGAAAAGTCACACCTCTTAGGGTTGACCTGACCAATGAGAAAGGTGGAATTTCCGAGCGGAAAATTCCTCTGTGGGGAGTTTACAATCCTTTGTCCTTCTAGCAGGGCATTTGCAGATGTAATTTGAATGGGTGTTCAAGATAAGAAACCTCACAATTCTTATAATACTAATGTGTCATAGAGTTAGCAACATAAATTAACAAATAGGAAATGAAAGATGGAGTCCATCGATACCAAACATGCGACCCATGTGATCTTAGTTAACCATAGTATGCAATTCTAAAACATTAATCCAAAAGAGTTTGAATTAATACATAGAAAAGGAATATCTATATCCCTATGATAGGAAATTCATAAAATGTGAAAATTGGAGACAGGTTTATACATTTCTCAAGTAGTTATTCATATAGGATATATAGGATTAAAAGGGTTTATTTGTCCTTTTCATTGAGAATTAAGTGAGAGTCATCATAGCTCTCTGCAAATTCTTTAGAGCAATAAACCGTCTTATCAGTTGGTATCCGTGGTCACTGAGGCCCTTCTTGCCAAGTTGGTCTTTTGGGGAATGGGTTCACAGACCCCAGAGTGAGTTTTAAAGATTATTTGTTAAATATAACAAATAATTGTGTCTGATTTGTCTCAGTCGTTACATGTGATATGCATTATTTTTTGGGTTGGCAAGATTAAATGTCTTTGAAAAGTATTTTATGCTATTTGATCATCAAAAATACAGTAAAAAACAGTCATTTGAATTTGAATTAGGATTGCAATTTCAATTAACTTTTCTATTTTAATATATTTGAATATTCAGCACCATTCCTCCAGTCTTCAGTGTCACATGATCCTTCAGAAATCATTCTAATATGCTGATTTGCTGCTCAAAAAACATTTCTTATTATGCTGCTTAATATTTTTGTGGAAAACGTGATACATTTTTTCAGAATTCCTTGATTAAGAGAACGTTCAAAAGAACAGCATTTAATTTAAAAATAAGTCTTGGTCCTCTAGCCCCTTAAAAAAACAAAACTGCATGCATTTTGCGGAAGAACACTGTTTTGGTTGTGCTTCAGCTCTGCATGACGGTGCAGATGAATATGATTATCCTGCTGGTCATAAAACTCACTACTAGATATAACCAGTTTAGATGGAAAGGATCTCAATCTGACTATCTAAAGACGTTACTGTAGCTTTACCCATTAATAGACATGGTACTTCCTTGAAAATAAATTCCAGCACAGCGCTACAACAACCATAATGAAATGACCCTTCACAATAGATAATGCTTTACAATGAATTCTGTTAGAGAGCTACAGTGCTCAGCGTAAATGAGTACACCCCCTTTGAAAAGTAACATTTTAAACAATATCTCAGTGAACACAAAAACAATTTCCAAAATGTTGACAAGACTAAGTTTTATATAACATCTGTTTAACTTATAACATGAAAGTAAGGTTAATAATATAACTTAGAGAACAAATTTTCGGTTTTACTCAAATTAGGGTGATGCAAAAATGAGTACACCCCACTGAAAGTCTCTGGAGCAAAGCTAAATTTTAGGCTACAAATGTCTAATTTAACAAGAATTCAACCACAGGTGAGTCTAATTCTTCATTACACAGGTGTCCAGCAGACAGCTGACTATAAAAGGGTGTTAAAACCCCTTCTCATTTCATGCTATCAGCAATGGCACCACATGAAAGAGAAATGTCACAAGACCTGAGAAAGAAAATAATTTCTTTACACCAGAAAGGTGAAGGCTACAAGAAGATCAGCAAAGCTTTACTTATCAGTCAGAATACTGTAGCAAAAGTGGTGCAAAAATTTAAAAAAGATGGAACTGCAACCATCTCACAGAGACGTCCAGGTCGTCCACGGAAGTTAACACCTCGACAGGAGCGTCTTCTGATGAGAAGGGTTGAAGAAAATCAAATCGGCGTGCAAGTTCACTGCAGTTATCTAAAGAAGTAGAAAGCCAAACTGGGGTGACTATTTCCCGTGACACAATACGGCGTACACTGCAGAGGAATGGCATGCATGGGTGCCGTCCATGAAAGAAGCCTCTCCTAAAGCCCAGGCACAAAAAAGCCCGCCTAGAGTTTGCCAGGGCCCATGCTGACAAAGATGAAGACTACTGGGACTCTATACTCTGGAGTGATGAGACCAAGATAAATGTTTTTGGAACTGATGGCTTCAAAACTGTATGGCGTCGCAAAGGTGAGGAATACAAAAAAAAATGCATGGTGCCTACAGTGAAACATGGTGGTGGCAGTGTCCTTATGTGGGGCTGCATGAGTGCTGCTGGTGTCGGGGAGCTGCATTTCATTGATGGCATCATGAATTCACAGACGTACTGCTCTATACTGAAAGAGAAGATGCTACCATCACTCCGTGCCCTTGGTCGTCGTGCACTTTTCCAACATGACAATGATCCTAAACCGACATCTAAGGCCACTGTTGGATTTCTGAAGAAGAACAGGGTGAAAGTGATTCAGTGGCTCCTGATCTGAACCCAATCGAACACCTATGGGGAATTCTGAAGAGACAAGTTGAGCATCACTCTCCATCCAGCATCCAGTCTCTAAAAGAGATCATTCTTGAAGAATGGAAAAAGATAGATGTTGCAAAATGTCGCCAACTTGTTCATTCCATGCCTAGAAGACTTGGTGCTGTCATTAAAAATCATGGAGGCCATACAAAGTACTAGATGTAGTAGTTTTTTGTTGTGGGGTGTACTCATTTTTGCATCACCCTAATTTGAGTAAAACTGAAAAATGTGTAATCTAAGTTATATTATTAACCTTACTTTCATGCTATAAGTTAAACAGATGTTATATAAAACTTAGTCTTGTCAACATTTTGGAAATTGTTTTTGTGTTCATTGAGATATTGTTTAAAATGTTACTTTTCAAAGGGGTTGTACTCATTTACGCTGAGCACTGTACATATGGCAATTTATCTGGTCAATAAAATACCTTACTCACCTGTTGAGTAATAAAAAACAAGAAAAATAGCATAAATTATCATTTTGTTAAAGTTCATACTTGATTTTATCCAGCAGATGACAGCAAACACCAAAAAAGAGCCATGTAAACACCACCACAGAAACAAGGGAACAGACTGTACAAAACCAACATAGGCTAAAAACATTATAAGAAACAACTGGGCATTTCAGTTTCCTTTTGTGGTCCTGTTTCATCTTATATTTTTAAGTGTATAAATGTATTAATAAATATGAAAATGGCAGCCATTCATTTAAGCCCAACAATACACAGTACTGTTGCTCCACTTCATGTGTTCTGGATGT
>CM077444.1:21325725-21643225 GCA_039654765.1 Mylopharyngodon piceus
GAGGTGCACATCGCATCGTAGCCGCATTACCACCTCGGGTGTGCATTATTTTCTAAGAATTCAATGGCCCGTCGTCAATTGTCCCTTTGCCGGGAGTTTGAATGACAAGCGATCTAACCAATCATAACGCCGAATCCGCCATTTTGTCCCACAAAGCAGTCAGGAGTTAGAAGATTAACCTCGGTGGACTTGAACTTGAAAAATGGTGTGTACTGACGTCTTTCCGCGTTTGAAACAACATTCCTTCTCATTTTCATTCATGTTTATTTGATGCTATAAATTAACTAGGAAGAGATGATCGGTTCACGAGCCGCGTGAGCTGAGGCGCTACAGCAATCTGTCACGACACATTAAAGAGCCACAAAACGCTTTTTATTGTTTGAATTTCTTAAAAAAAATTACACAATTTGAAAGCTGGGACTTTGTTTAATATCATAAGTAACCTGATCTGTCTTGTCTGTCGACGAGTTGTCAGTGTCTTCTTGCTCCGCGATGTATTTTTCACTCTGTGTGGCGTGACAGCGCCATGGCTTGTCGGACAAAGCAACAGTAACTAAGGGTCTTTGCGAAGGGTCAATTATTCCTTACTAAAACGTCACTTTTGAACTAGTAACGAAGGAACGTTTAGTCGCTTCATTGAAACTCATTGTGTTATGTAGAGTAGAGTATTATGGTATTATGAGAGAGATCGACTAAACAAGTGTATTACCTGCATCTGATATATCATTCGTTCTTCAGGTCAATGTCCATAATATATCCATTATAAAGAAATCAGTTTGGAAAGCGTCTTGGTCCTTTTAAAAGTTATTTCCACATCGCTAAAACAGCTTCCTTGTTTGGAATCACTCTTTGCTGCCATCTAAAGGCATAATAAAGTAACTTTCACTGATACTTAGACGGACCCTTTCTCAACACCAAATACAGCATATTATTTTATAAAATAATATTTATTGATCAACAATATTTAAATTAACAAGAATAGCCAATTATAAAAGACATAAACACAATCAAATAAATAAAAAACAAGCAAACAACTTAGTCAAACATACAAAAGTAGTGTTCTAATACATGATTAAAGTTATATACAGCCTAAATATAGTTGATGAAATTTAATTTTTCCCTTAACCCAAATTGTTTTGCTCTGGAACAAGTAATACATTAATAAGACAAAAGTTTGCCCATTTGATATACCCCAAATTAATTATATTTTTAACCTATTTTTATCTACATAAGAGCCAGCAGCAAATACCCAAACGACTGGCCGAGATGAAGCTGTTCTCGGCGGGTACACGAGCACTGAACGGCCGCTGACGGCCGAAGCTCGCATCTGCGAAAGCCTCAAAATGAATAGAAAAATAGGCACTATGATTAAATATGAGTAGAACTACACTCTAGCCCAAAAAGCTTTTAAAACTACAGTTCGTGGTACAACAGGTGTAGTATTTGTAAAAAAAATACAGTGAATTGGCTTGGCCGCCATAACAGTCGCTTCAAGTGGAATGATACAAACGGTGAAAAGGTAGGAGTGCCATTATCACTAGAATTTCACACGGCTCTCAGCCAATCAGATTCAAGAACCAGAAAGAACTGTTGTATAAAAAGATTACACAGCTCTGTGGAATACTTGATTCTGATTGGTCAGTCACGCCATCCAGCGGTACGACACGTGCTGTCTCGTTCATCCATTAATTAGAGGCATTTGGCTATTTCACATCTTGTTTTCAAGTCATCATAGCTTAGTGGAGATGGACTTTCACAGACGTAGATGTAGATGTTTGAGTGGGGAGGTCGTGTCTATCCAGTTTCGTATTGCTGCCATATTGTCCGGGGATCCATATTTCTCCACTATCAATTTGTGGGTGATTTACATCTGCGGGTCAGCAACGATGGATATATCCAAGATAGTTACCTTGTTCCCAGAGTCAATCACTAGATCTGGTTTAATAAATCTTTTCTTAGTTGGAATGATGGTTTCAATCCATATGTTTGCTGCTCTCCTCTTAAGCATTTTTCCAGCCAGCTTCATCACACGATTGTGTCGTGCGCATCTTGCATTGTGAGTTATTTCACATATTTAAAGTATATGGTTAAGAGTCTCTCTTGCATTGCATGCTCCTCTACATTTCGTCTCCTCCTGGTTCCTGTCTCTTCCCCTTGCAGCCCTTTCTTTGGTGTTTAGTAGGCCCCCACAGAGTTTAATAGCTCGGAGGTGCAGCCTGGGGAACACCCTACTGGGCTTCTCCACCCAGCAGTAGCTTGCCCCATCGATGTCTTCAGTCACCAGCTCCCTCCCGTCGGCTGATGCTTTCAGTTGCTTGATCCATTCCTCCTTAGCTTCCTCCGTGGTGCACACTGTCTCCGTGCTGATCTTGCAGGGTAAATTTACTCTCTTTAGCATGGTCTAAAATGAAGGGAGTTCCGTCAGAGCCTTTACTATGGGGTTTTGGTTGGATAGTAACTTGCCGAATCTCTTTTTCTGGAGAAGGGGTATTGATGTTTCCAAATTTGGGATCCCCAGGCCACCTACTTTTGTTGGAGCGTGTAGCAGTCCCAAAGGCGTATCTTTAGGTAGACGGAGCCACTTTCTTGCCTCTTTCTGTACCATCCTGTCGAGACGTGCAATAGTGTTACGATGGGCGCAACCCAGTATTAGCTCATGAATGATTTTAGGTACCAGGAAGTCCCATAGGATTTCTAGCCTCTGATAAGATTTCAGTGGTGCTTTTGTGATCTCATGTAGCATCCCTTTAACCTCCTTGGTCTGTTTCGGTGATTTCCTCCCTTTCAAAGTGAACTGTACTCCAAGATATTTCTGGGTATCTGAAACTCCCATCGCTGTTATTTTGTCCTTGTTCACTGAATAAAGGTGTTGTAGTAGCACCAGGTGTTTCCTCCGCCCATCCTTCGCTATTATTAGGGTTGCCGTGTAACTATGATACTACCGCACTTAAGAGAGTCATAGTTACTCCCGCCGTTTACACGCGCTTCATTGAATTTTTTTTCACTTTGACATTCAGAGCACTGAGCAGAAATCACATCGCGTCAACACCCGCGAGGGCCTTTGCGATGCTTTTTTTTAATTAAACAGTCGGATTCCCCAGATCCGCACCAGTTCTAAGC
The DNA here is from genome assembly GCA_039654765.1 of Mylopharyngodon piceus. Classification (NCBI taxonomy): domain Eukaryota; kingdom Metazoa; phylum Chordata; class Actinopteri; order Cypriniformes; family Xenocyprididae; genus Mylopharyngodon; species Mylopharyngodon piceus. The sequence continues at coordinate 21,328,846 of CM077444.1, forward strand.
CGGCTGCTAGTCACCGGCCGAGGCACCTCACCGAGCTGTAGCTGTGGAGATCCGCGAGAAGGGTCCGGCACACGTCCAGAGTCGCCGCCGCACACCGCACCGCCTCCCCTCCCGCGAGACCCGCCCCGGGACACGGCGGAGGAGTATTTTGATAATACCCACTTCTGAAGTCTGACTACGAGCTCATCGCATTCAAATTTCGAAATGGGAGGGCGTTCATGTGCAATTTTTACCTAGGAAACTCTTATTTATGATAATTCCGAGAGCATTTGAAGGCAGCATTGTCCCCCAATAACAACCGGTAAAAACTGATAACACAGGCTCATTCACATAACTTAAGTCGTGCTTCATGATTGCTAGGAACGTTTTTTTCCTGGTGGAAGTTTTGCATTTGGTGAGCTAATAAAATATTAAAACTCAAATCAATATTTTGTGTACATTTAATTATGTCACCCGGTAATTTGTGGACTCGCTCTCTTGTTTCATTCAAACATTGCTGCCATTTTGTGACAATTGTTTTGTACACTAATGGATTGTAAGATAACAAACGGGTAACGTACGATTTTAAAATAGTTTTATCTCAAATCAATATCTCTTATCCCCATAATTATTTGGTGAAATACCGCGTGACAAGTGGTATGACTGTACCGTATCTCAAATGTTTGTCTAGTTTGAACTGACAGCATGCTAGCAGCAACTTCTGTCTCCGAGGAAGCTTTGTGTTTTAAAGAGCTAATAAAATATTTCGACTCAGATCAATATTTCATGTGTAATTATTTACTTATGAGGCAATTAGCCGTGTAATAAGTGGGATAATGTACATCCAGACGGTTGTTATCGCAGAATAAACCCTGACGGGGTGATCAGGACCCTGAAGCTAGCTGTGGATTATCCCTTGTTCCAGGTTTATTACACCTGCATTATTATTATGGAGTTTATTAGAACATTTAAAAGTATCAAGAAGATTTTTTGTATTTCAGGTTGATATAGGCCTACTAACATTAATGTGTATGGTAAATACAGCTTTTAAGGTAAAATTTACAGTCATCAGTATGCCGTCCTATAATGCGTGACACTGCGCCACTGTATTTGGTACAAACAAATGTTTCTGACAACCACATCTGTCATTTTTTTACCATAATTTGAACATAAAACATGTTTACAGTAAAGATCAGCTTAGTTGTCACATTTACCCAATGGCTCAAGAGTCCTTAAAAACCACTGATGAACATCGACTTAATATGTTATGACGTCTGTGAGTTCTTCTTCTTTGGCCTTCAGCTCTCTATCCATTCATCTTTGAACAAGAATAAGAGTAGATGGAAAATGGGACTCAGGGGTGGCCAACTGTGTGTGCTGTACGTCTGTGACATATTTGCTTTGACACTTCCATCAGCGCGCGCTTCTAGGTCTGACCTGCCCAGGAAATGTCTCGTAGCATTACTGTTTGCCACACACACTTACGCTCTAGGCTTCAGACCTCTACACAGAAGAAAAAAGTCAAGATAGTGTCAAGAACACAAATGCATTGTGCTTCATGGTACATGGATTCAAACAAGCATGTGTACACCTACACAGGGGAAGCTTGGATATATTACTTGCGTAAATGTGGCTGTAGACACACACTCAGGCACAATATCCAACAATGTAGGTCAGCTCCTCTGTATTTTGTTGTGAAGCTATTATAAGATGACTCACGCAAACAAACACAAATGCGCTCCTATTGACGCAAAAGGCGGGGGTCTCATACGAGACTCAAGAGTGGCACACTTCTGAAGGATAGAGAGATTATTCCCCCCTCAAAAGTAAACCACACAAGCATGACGCAAAAACCTTGGTTTTCACAAATAGGGCATTTACATGCTTTTTGTGAGACTGTGAGATGGTTTCAAAAAGGTGATATTTTGAGAAACCCAAGACGCATTTTCTTTTATCAAAGCCATGGTTATACTCCTCAACCACCAACAAAGTACTGAACCAATGTCCAATCCAGGGCTGTAACCACCATAGTCATTGAGGGGAAATGGCCAAATGCTGTTGATTGTTTTTTTGTGTGTGTGTATTTAAGCTCTGTTTCTTTCAGTTCATTGTCTGTTCTCGTTGGGTTTACACAGTTGTTCTGTTCATGCTTTTTGAGTCCTTAGTGTTTCCAGTATTTTGTTTTGAGTGTGTACTAAAATCAAAAACTGCTTCAATTAAAAAAATATCTATATATATATTGCAACCACTGCTGACAATTGTGCCCTATTTTCTTAAGAGTGCACAATTTAAAACATTGATAGTTATTGTCCTTGTTGTGCCTGATCCAGCGTTGTTTGTGGGAATGTTACGTAGTCTGTTTCTCAAGTCAGTGAAAATGCAGGCAAATTGTGAGAGAGGTTCACAGACGGAAAACAGGCAACAAAGAAAACTGCCACAGAAAGAGGGAAGAGCCAGACAGATCTTCACGATGACAGAGAAAAATGGCTCTGGCTGTATAATTCCCTCCCACAAGCCATCTTGACTGACATATAGCTTATCTTTCCTAACTGCGAGTGACAGGGTGTGAAGGCCTGACTACATCCACACGTTCTATCATTAGTTAAGTGCATGCAATAATTCAGCAGAGTTACGGAGTTTACAGCTATCCAGAAATCCTTGATTTCTCGTAACTTGGCCCGCACCGTTGGTAAAAAAGGTAGAAACTGACACTCAAATCATTTGGCCTTTTGATGGGAAGTGTCCTCTTACCTTCAAAGCTAACCTTTTTCACTTGGTGATTTGGCATCACGCTCTGTGGCGTCTTTGTTTAAAAGCATAAATTCAACATATAAAAAAATGATAAATAGAAAATGTAAAAGTTTACAATCAATAGAATCTTTAAAACAATACCGCAAACCTGTTTGTGTTCTTTAATTTAGGTCACAACGTGAGTTCACCAAACTTGAACTATGGAAAGCAGCAAAATTTGCATGAGCTTGCATTTCCGGTCTCCTGCATTCACATGCGTATGAATAGTAGTCAGTGGAACAAAACGTGCTGTGTGAATGTCCCTAGACGGTCACCGTGATTTTGCCAAGCAAGACATGTTTCTGGATCAACATCTTTGTTGATCCTGGAACAACATTCCAATCAACCAATCAGATTTGAGGGACAAGTTTACCATTTATGTCAAGTTTAGGCTTACAACCATGGTTAGGTGCTTCTACATCAATGTTATTCACCTATCTTTCCCCTCTGATTTTAGGGATAAGTTATGGGTAGGATTAGGTTTAGGGGTAGGAATAGGGTTAATTTTCAGACTGGAATGTTGTTCCAGGATCAACAAAATATGTTGATCCAGGAACATGTCTTACTTGGCAAAATCATAGTGACCGTCCCTAGACTTAAGGATGGACTATTTTGACTTAGGCCAGTAAGTAACCACCTAACAACCATTCATAACACTTTAAAGGGGACCTATTATGCCCCTTTTCACAAGATGTAATATAAGTCTCTGGTGTCCCCAGAATGTGTCTGTGAAGTTTCAGCTCAAAATACCCCACAGATCATTTGTTATAGCTTGTCAAATTTGCCCCTATTTGGGTGTGAGCAAAAACACGCCGTTTTTGTGTGTGTCCCTTTAAATGCAAATGAGCTGCTGCTCCCGGCCACTTTCTAAAAGAGGGCGGAGCTTTAACAGCTCGCGATTCGGTTGCTCAACAACAACAAAGCTGGAGAATCTCACGCAGCTAAAATGACAATTGTCAGTAACGGTGTTCAGCCTTACATTGTTCAAGTCTATGGACTTTTATGTTCATTGGTACATCCAATAACAGAACATTTGTAATGCTGCTACAGCAAGTAAACAGAAATGGCGGACTGCTGCGGCTCACTCAGGGTGGTATCTATGCTAATAGGGCAGATCATCATCAGACATGGGCGGGGCTTCCCCCTACTCTTACGTGCATAATTTTGCATAATAGGTACCCTTTAACAACCACATTTCAAGACCTTAGCATTGTGGCAGTGAGATTTACATGGGCAAACACCATTCACATTTTCTACAAATGATGTCAAAATCATTTCTTTTTGATATCTCTCCATCTGTCCATCATGTTCTACTGATTTCTGCTGAATACGGCATCTCTTTTACCAAGAAGAGTAGGAGAAAGAGAGAGATAGAGAGGGAAAGTAGAGAAAAAAACAGTTCAGTAGAGAAAAGTAGAGACCTAGGACAAAGTGGCAGAAAGCTCAAGAGATGCAGGGAAAAAGTAGCAGAAAAGTAGTGCTTATTTGTTATCAGCCTGTCGCAGACAGCTGAGCAGCTGGAAAATGTGCCTTCAACCGCACATCCCACTGTAATTACCACTGACAGATAGAGACACACACACACACACACACACACACACACACGCACACACATACACACACAGCCAGAGTAAGAAACAGGACCACGTATCCCTGCCCCCTCCAACCTCGTTGTCTGTTTAAAAGAACCACCCTTTCATACCACTCCTACACACCTGGTTCATTTTAGGAGTCTGAGTGGTTCACAACAATAATGGCTTATATGTGAATGCTCCAATATGAAGCCATGTTGGTAGTTAGAAAACCATGGCCCATTCTATTTATATGGAGATGACAGAATGAGGAGTACATTAAAGTCAGCATGAAACAGAAGTTGTGATAGTCTTTTCTTCCCTATTGTGAAGTATACAGTATCCAAGTGAAACAGCTTTGCAAACAAGAACAAATGTAGGTTAGGACTTGATTTGTCCTTGGGGAATTGATTGGATAGTTGTGGTTTGCTATTGGTGGAGCTCATGTGAGTGACAGGTTGCCCCGCCCTCGTCATCAGAGAAGAAAAAAGATGTCGCTGCAAGAGGAACACGCAACAAAGGGGGTGAGGCCATGTTGGGCTGCTTTAGAGAAGAGGAAGAGTTGTTGTAGTAGAGTGTTGTTGTCATGCCGTCATTTTACGCCGGACTGCTTCACAAACGAGGGTCAATTCAACGCTGGATTTGCACAATAGATTAACATGACGGCACATGCTAGTTGATAAGTTGAATCAACTCCACAGCAACTACATAAATTTATCCACTAACCATTCAGAAACGTCAAGTTTCATTCTAAAAGTTGTAACTTCTTCCTGAGTCTCTCCATAAGTGTCCGACTCCGGTTTGAACAATGTAAGTCTGAACACCGTTACTGACAATCCTCATTTTGGCTGCGTGAGATTCTCCAGCTTTGTTGTTGTTGAGCAACCGAAGCGCGAGCTGTTAAAGCTCCGCCCTCTTTTGGAAAGCGGCCGGGAGCAGCAGCTCATTTGCATTTAAAGGGACACACACAAAAACGGCGTGTTTTTTCTCACACCCAAATAGGGGCAAATTTAACAAGCTATAATAAATGATCTGTGGGGTATTTTGAGCTGAAACTTCACAGACACATTCTGGGGACACCAGAGACTTATATTACATCTTGTAAAAGCGGCATTATAGATCGCCTTTAAAGACCAGATAGCTTTGATCAAATGTCCTAATAATGTTACTGGAATAATATTTGTTTATATCTTTGAGAGAAGCATGCCAGTATCTAACATTACCTTAATTTGTGTGGAACACTAAAAGAATTCCTTTGTGGTTCAGTATAAAAGTAATACAGTTTTATGCATCATGTCCAATATTTAATCTACACTGTTTAAACCAATCACTATTAAAAACTCACAATATTTGTTACACTTCTCAGTAATCATGCTCTGTACACTGCTGATATTAGTGCTACAGGACAAAGCTCATCTTAGCAACAACAGCCAACCATGATTCAGTATATCTAGCGGAATATCAATTCCTCCTCTTTCTTGCAGGCCAGCTGATATTATCAGACTTGATGACTCTGCCATCACAGTGAATACTGAGCACTGAAAGCTAAATTCACACAGGCTGTTCACCGCTGGACAACTGCCCGATGGACAGCATCTGATGTAGAATAGTACGCCTGTGCACTTATGTACATGATAACTCCTCTCAGGTGTCCTCATAGGATAGTAATGGTTTATTTTTCACTGACTATTGTGTATTCATATTACTATTCATATATTGATTTTTAAAGTGCATCAGTGAAAGATGCTTGATTGATTTTATTATTTAAATTAACTGACCCTGCCTTCAATTATGATGTTTTTTTTTGTTTTGTTTTTTGACAGATTAATGGCACATTTGATGGAATATTGTAGACTTTACGAGACAGTGGGTTTGTTCTCATTAGAGCGTGATTAATTACTTCATTTGCCTCCACTTCCCAAAATGACTACTGCTAATCAGTTGCCATAGCAACCTGATGTTTCCATAAAGGATGCACACTGACTACAAGAGGCGCAATCTTTCCACATGTGATGATACAGAGTAAAACTGTGAATAGCAGGGGCGGGCAGTTAATTTCATTTTAATTTTGAACCCCAGGTTAATCTGCTGCCATGAAATCGTTGGTAAGATATTCATAAGCCGTTCTCACATTTGAGTGAAGCCTATGGCTTTTTATAGCTCATCCTATACGTGATATAACTGTACAATTGTTTTACTCTTTTCCTCAGAGACAGTGATCTCTAAAAGAAGGGTCAGAGATGAAGGCTGCAAATGTTGTCGACTTTTTACAGTCGACGAGAATCCTGAGGTGAACCATCTGTTCCTCAATTTTCATTCCACACAGCACCCATGCAAAGAAAAGACTGGAGCTTTAAAGGAACAGTGCACCCAAACATGAACATTATGTCATTATTTACTCACTCTCAGGTCTTTTGAACAATCTTAATGCAGATCTTTTCCATATAATGATACTAATTTTCTAATAATCTTCAGTCAGTCTTCAATGATCCCATGTTTGATGTGAGCTGTGTGAAGATTCAAAAATGTTCCACAGGATAAAAAATAAACATCATAAAGGTCTGGAACAACATGATGATGACTAAATGACAGAATTTGCATTCATCTAAATATTTATATTAGAAACTGAAGCAGTGTCCAAAAACAACAGTTTTAGTTAAAGGGTTAGTTCACCCAAAAATGAAAATTCGGCCATTAATCACTCAACCTCATGTCGTTCCACACCCGTAAGACCTTCGTTCATCTTCAGAACACAAATTAAGATATTTTTCATAAAATCCGATGGCTCAGTGAGGCCTGCATTGACAACAAGATAATTAAGCTACTAAAGACGTATTTAAAACAGTTCATGTGACTACAGTGGTTAAACCTTAATGTTATGAAGCAACAAGAATACTTTTTGTGCGGCAAAAAAAAATGACTTTATTCAACAATATCTAGTGATGGGCGATTTCAAAACACTGCTTCATGAAGCTTCAAAGCTTAACGAATCTTTTGTTTCGAATCAGTGGTTCAGAGCGTGTATCAAACTGCCAAAGTCACGCCCCCAGTGGTGAACCATTGAAATTTCAAAACACTTATGACATAACGAAGCCTCGTTTACTGAAATCATGTGACTTTGGCAGTTTGATACACGCTCTGAACCACTGATTCGAAACAAAAGATTCGTTAAGCTTCGAAGCTTCATGAAGCAGTGTTTTAAAATCGCCCATCACTAGAAATTGTTGAAGTCGTTATTTTGGTTGTTACATTAAGGTTGAACCACTGTAGTCACATGAACTGTTTTAAATATGTCTTTAGTAGCTTTCTGGGCATCTGAAAGTGTTAATTATCTTGCTGTCAATGGAGGCCTCACTGAGCCATCAGATTTTATCAAAAAATATCTTAATTTGTGTTCTGAAGATGAACGAAGGTCTTACGAGTGTAGAACGACATGAGGGTGAGTAATAAATGACAGAATTTTCATTTTTGGGTGAACTAACCCTTTAACTGATGAATACTGTTTAAAAGGACCATAAGTCTGAAACCACTTGTGATAATGCTTGAATGTTGCATTTTTCTCATTTTAATTTTAGTCAAAAACTTCCTGGAAATGTATTGTTATATTATATACAGTGCCCTCCACAAATATTGGCACCCTTGGTAAATATGAGCAAAGGCGGATGTGAAAATAAATCTGCATTGTTTATCCTTCTGATCTTTCATTAAAAAAATTCACAAAATTCTAACCTTTCATTTAAGTAAAACAATTGAAAATGGGGGGAAAAGCTCATTCTGAAATAAATGTTTTTCTCTAGTTCACGTTGGCCACAATTATTGGCACCCAATTACTGCAACGTCCATTTGCCAAGATAACAGCTCTGAGTCGTCTTCTATAAAGCCTGATGAGTTTGGAGAACACCTGACAAGAGATCAGAGACCATTCCTTCATGCAGAATCTCTCCAGATCCTTCAGATTCCCAGCTCCATGTTGGTGCTTCTTCTCTCCAGTTCATTCCACTCATTTTCTTTAGGGTTCAGGTCAGGGGACTGGGATGGCCATGGCAGAAGCTTCATTTTGTGCTCAGTGACACATTTTTGTGTTGGTTTTGATGTTTGTTTTGAATCATTGTCCTGATGGAAGATCCAATCACTGCCCATTATTGGATTTCTAGCAGAAGCGGTCAGGTTTTGATTTTTATCTGTTAGTATTAGGCCCACAACATTAAAGATCCAGCAGTATATTTAACCGTGGGCATGGGGTACTTTTTATCCCTGTGTGAACCAAACCCATCTGGTGGGTTTGCTGCCAAAACGCTCTTTTTTTAGTTTCATCTGACCATAGAAGCCGGTCCCATTTGAAGTTCCAGTCGTGTCTGATAACTGAATATGCTGGAGATTGTCTCTGGATGAGAGCAGAGGATTTTTCTTGAAACCCTCCTGAACAACTTGTGGGGATGTAGGTGTTCTTTGATCATTTTTTTAGGCTTTCTGAGACTCAAGACTCAACTATTGCAATTCTCCAGCTGTGATCCTTGGAGAGTCTTTGGCCACTCAAACTTTCCTCCTCACCGCGCATTAGGACGATTTAGACACACGTCCTCTTCCAGGCAGATTCCATTTCCAGGTGTTTCCTCATGTTTATACTCCTGTGGAACAGGAAGTCATGGCTGGACAATTTCATGCTCCTAGTCACCCTGGTGTGTTAAAAATATGTAAATATGAATGGGAATATACTTCAGAGATATTTTACTCATAAGAATTTCCAGGGGTGCCAATAATTGTGGCTAACATGTATTGGAGAAAAACATTTATTTCATAATGTGAGTTTCCCCACACTTTCAATTCTTCTACTTCAATGAAAGGTTAGATTTTTGTGAATTTTTTGAATGAAAGATCAAAAGGATAAACAATGCAGATTTATTTACACAGCTGCCTTTGCTCATATTTACCAAGGGTGCCAATATTTGTGGTATATATATATTATATATACTATATACTGTTACCATATATATATGTATATATGGTAACAGTGTTTTTCTGGAATTCTGTGCGGTAATACCAAGATTTTCTCTAACGTTCTCCTTCCTGAACATATGGTTGATCTCTCACATAGTTGCACACAGATTTAGTTCACACACACGTGTATGTATGTTCACACTGAGGATTGGTAAGGTATAAATAGTCTCACCCCCGTGGTTAACATCTTTATTTCACATCTCTTAGGTATCTTCTGTGTAACTGCCTGGCAGCTCTGTATGACAAAACACACCTACAGAAATGGAATATTTTGGCACACAGCCCTCAGAAAACACCCCTCATATTTTAAAGCTGTCAGATGATAATTAAGACTTCAGACATGATACATGGTGTGTATTACAAAATAATTATTCATCCAAATGTCCTGACTGCAGAGTGTTTTTGCTGCAGTTCGCAGTGCAATTTGTTATAACTGTAAAAAATGAAACTGTAGTCATTTGTCGGAGTGAATGTGCAGAGGTGAGCGTGAAGGATCATACAGTCGTGCTCAAAAGTTTACATACCCCTTGCAGAATGTGCAAAATGTTAATTATTTTAACAAAATAAGAGGGATCATGCAAAATGTGTGTTATTTTTTATTTAGCATTGTGCTGAATAAGATATTTTACAAAAAAGATGTTTTTCATATAGTCAAAAAATAGCTGAATTTATAAAAATGACCCGTTCAAAAATTTACATACCCTTGATTCTCAATACTGTGTGTCATTACCTGGATGATCCACAACTGTTTTTATGTTTTGTGATGGTTGTTCATGAGTCTTTTGTTTGTCCTGAACAGTTAAACTGCCCAATATTCTTCAGAAAAATCCTTCAGGTCCTGCAAATTCTTCAGTTTTTCAGCATCTTTTGCATATTTGAACCCTTTCCAGCAGTGACTGTGTGATTTTGAGATCCATCTTTTCACACTGAGGACAACTGAGGGACTCAAACACAACTATTAAAAAAGGTTCAAACATTCACTGATGCTCCAGAAGAAAATACGATGCATTAAGAACCGGGGGGTGAAAACTTTTGAACAAGATGAAGATGTCCAAATTTGTCTTATTTTGTTTAAATATCTAATTTTTTCATTTAGTACTGCCCATTGGAAGCTACAGAAAATACTCACATGTTTCCAGGAAGACAAATTAAGTAAAATTTATCTTGATGTTCAAATTCAAAAGTTTTCACCCCCCGGTTCTTAATGCATCGTGTTTCCTTCTGGAGCATCAGTGAATGTTTGAAACTTTTTTAATAGTTGTGTTTGAGTCCCTCAGTTGTCCTCAGTGTGAAAAGATGGATCTCAAAATCACACAGTCACTGCTGGAAAGGGTTCAAATATGCAAAAGATGCTGGAAAACTGAAGAATTTGTAGGACCTGAAGGATTTTTCTGAAGAATGTTAGGTAGTTTAACTGTTCAGGACAAACAAGAGACTCATGAACAACCATCACACAACAAAAAAACAGTCGTGGATCATCCAGGTAACCACACACAGTATTAAGAATCAAGGGTATGTAAATTTTTGAATGGGTCACTTTTATAAATTCAGCTATTTTTTGACTATATGTAAACATCTTTTATGCAAAATATCTTATTCAGCACAGTGCTAAATAAAAAATAACACACATTTTGCATGATCCCTCTTATTTTGTTAAAATAATTAACATTTTGCAGATTCTGCAAGGGGTATGTAAACTTTTGAGCACGACTGTATATGCGTGCATTAATAATGTTAATTATTTTAATGTATTAAAGTGCCCTTATATATGCTTTTTCAGATATGACCTTTCATGTAGTGTGAAAGACCTATGCTCTTCAATGGCTGCCTGTGAACAACGTCTACTTGTCGACAAGACACTGTTTTCTTTTTTTAAAGATCTATTTTCGCTTTTTTGCCTTATGATAGGACAGTAAGTGAAGTGGTAGACAGGATCGGGAAATGTCTGTGAGCTGGGACTCAAACTCGGGTCGCCCGAAGTGCAACGGCGCTATATGTTGGCATGCTACCCACGAGGCTATCGGCGCCTACAAGAAGATACTGTTTTCTGCCCTATGAACGCAAATCCATTTGATTGATACGGTAAAACCGGCACCATCGTTACTGTTCGTGTGTTGCTCTTAGAAATCAAAATTGTATTTTTTGTGTATTATTTTACTATTTTATTTGTATATATTGTGAATTATTTCCCCTGGGACTTTTATTTTGAAATCGCGATCTGATATCGCAGAAGTGCGCATGTTCTAGAGCGTTCAGAAATGAGAGAGAGACGAAGATGACGCAGCACAGCTCATATATGCGATCTTTTAACGGTTTATCCTTGGAAAACATTTGACTGTAAGTAATTTACGAATTTAATCAAGTTGTTATGGATCTTTGATTGTAACAAGCGATTTAACTGCCTTTAATGTTAAAACTTTGAACACTGTGATTGAAGAGAATAGTAGCAAATAAGAGCAAACTACTGAACAGCATTACTGCATTCATGTTTTCCTGTAATGTTTATTTTCATATTTTATTTTCTGTATTTGCAGTTTTACAGTAAAGAATAATCACCAAGAAAAGTACGCCTTGGGACTTTATTCTAAATGTGTCTAATGGAGCACAGTCACGTGCTATGAGGGCAGAATAGTTCGTATCATGTACAAGTCCTCTGGAGCTGAAATTCAGTTATGGTAATTAACGTTTCGTTTCCAACACGCACTGTAAGTGGTCGACCAATCAAAACAGACTGGGTCATCTGACCAATCAGAGCAGAGGAGGTTTTAGGAAATGAGGGGAGAGACATAATTTATATTATGACAAAATTAAAGTATTTTTCGACCTTTTGTCGGAGACCTCCAAAACCGGAACCTTTAAAATAGCATAAATAGGGACACTTTAAACAGTAGAGCAACAAACCTTTGGCACTGTTTTCTGGTGCCTGGGTTTTTTTGAAAATTTGATTCTGGTTACCATGGAGACTCTTGAAAATGGATTTAAGCTTGTCCATAATGGTGACTGCACTTGCTTCTGCTGAAGTTGTTGCAGAGGAGAAACCAATCAGCTGTATGATGCCGATGAACATGTGGCACTAATGCAATGACGTAAGCTGGTTTACTCCAGCAGATCCATCAGCATTGATCCTCATTCGCCCATTAGCCATCCAGGGTTTCCTCTTGATCCCACACAGCTCTGATTAGATCTCGTAGCCCTCCAGAGATAAAGTGAGCTCCTTAACAAGAGCCTCCTCAGCAAGACCCATGCCCCCTTTGACAGACTCTGTCCAGAGCACTAGCACTCTCAAGCACGCTGTGTGAGCGAGAAGGAGAGAAAGAGGGTGTTGCATGGATCTGTAGCAGACCGCGCAGTGTCATGTGGCTCGTGACCTACGTAATGGTGCTTTTTCGCGGCTGGCTCTGTGGTTGGCCTGTCTTTTCTCTGTGTAGTGTTCAGGCCCAGCCTCCGCAGCGCTTTTATCTTCTCTGCCTTCTTTTCAGACCGCTTTTATCTCTGATCTTCACACACCAACATCTACAACTTCTGCATCATTGCCATCTAAGTGAGCAAACATAAAAGACACTAAATATCTCACTGCAAAAAAAGAGAAAAGAACATGACCGTGCAACTCTTGAGAACAGCAGGTGTTTTTACTTATATTCAGAGGTCTTTTTTTTAACTAGGTTGGTTGTCAAGTCTAAGACTGCTTAGCAACACATCAGGTTTTGTTCCTTCATTGGCTGTCTCATTCCAGTCTTTAGTTCACTGTGATGGTACTAAATATCATACGCAAATTCAGGCACTAGCATGAGCCTGTCACTGTAGGCATGCGTAGATAAACCAAGGGAGAGAGAGGACAATCAAATAACTTTTAACAGACAGGAATATAACGTTAACACAAGACAAAGAACTGAGGAAAACTAAGGGCTTAAAGTCACCATAAAATCAAAATTGAAGTTTTTTGGCTTTTAGTATGAATATGTTAGCCTTACTGTTATCTATAATTTAGTGTGCTCCAAAACAATGACAAAATTCACATTTAGAAGATATAAGCTTTCAAATCTTACAGTCTCTCACTTCTGCCAATATGGATCAATGATTTTGATGACATCACGCTTCACTTCAGCTTCTCATCAGATCTTCTGTCCAATCAAATGCTTTCTAGAATTTGAAGTGTCCCGCCCCCTATATTATAAATAGACGCTGAAGCTGCGGCTGAAATCGGTCACTTGTTCACACGTTTACTATATTCTACATGGTGAATGGCACATAGTGCACTATATAGGGGATAGGGAACGATTCAGACAGTGTAAATATGCTTTCCATTGAGGCGAATGAAGTCTGCATTCACAGTAGTGTCATAATTTAATAAGGATTAATCTATATTTTATTTATAAAAAGAAGACTATGTATTCCAGATATATCTGGAATCTGCTCATATATGAGAAGAAAATGAAGTTATTTTATAGACCTGACAGGGTTTGAGAAGTGGGAGTTAGTTCCACATAAGAGTATATTTATATAAACACAGCTCCTTATCAATATTTATTGTTTATGTATTTATTTTATTTGTTGAGGTTATTACCTTAATTGTAAATTATGGAGACACAACTACTCTTTAAAAAATGCTGGATTGTTTCAACCCATATTTGGGTCAAGTATGGACAAACCCAACCACTGGTTTAAGTTTTTAATCTAATTTTTTAAACCCAACAGTTGGGTTTGTCCATATTTGACTCAAAAATGGGTTAAAACAACCCAGCATTTTTTAGAGAGTACGAAACATAGGTTTCCCAGACACACGGATGGTAACTATATACAACAGGAATTGTCCTTATTCTGAAATATTTGACCACTGAATGCTGGGATTGATCAGAATCAAAAATTCAAGAGAGCTGTGCATTAAAGGATTAGTTCACTTTTTATATAAAATTTTCCTAATAATTTACTCACCCCCATGTCATCCAAGATGTCCATGTCTTTCTTTCTTCAGTCGAAAAGAAATTAAGGTTTTTGATGAAAACATTCCAGGATTATTCTCCTTATAATGGACTTCAATGGCCTCCAAACGGCTGAAGGTCAAAATTATAGTTTCAGTGCAGCTTCAAAGGGCTTTAAACGATACCAGACGAGGAATAAGGGTCTTATCTAGCGAAACGATCGGTCATTTTAAAAAAAAAATGTAAATGTATATGCTTTATATAAACAAATGATTGCCTTCCAAGTGCTTCCGCCAAAACCGTACTTTTGTATTCTTCAAAAAGCTTACGCTGTATGTCCTACGCCTTCCCTATTCTACTTACGGAACGAACGCAGCGCCAGTTACATTTTTTCCGTAAGTAGAATAGGAAAGGCGTAGGACATACAGCGTAAGCTTTTTGAAGAATACGAAAGTACGGTTTTGGCGGAAGCACTTGGAAGGCGATCATTTGTTTATATAAAGCATATACATTCACTTGTTTTTTTTGAAAATGATCGATCGTTTCGCTAGATAAGACCCTTATTCCTTCAACCATTTGGAGGCCATTGAAGTCCATTATAAGGAGAATAATCCTGGAATGTTTTCATCAAAAACCTTAATTTCTTTTCGACTGAAGAAAGAAAGACATGAACATCTTGGATGACATGGGGGTGAGTAAATTATCAGGAAAATTTTATATGAAAGTGAACTAATCCTTTAAAAGATATTGTATTTTTTGTTATTTTTAAGAGCTAGCTTGACTGTAGTTCAACTACTTTAAATTATATGTAGCTTGTAGCAGTTTTAAAGTAGCTTCCCCAACACTGGCGCAAAGAGCAAGTGTGTTTAATCCCCAAACCTGCATAAAATGGCTTTATTCACACAAACGCAAAAATATATTCCCACTCCACTCAAAATATCTGTAAGCCTCGCACTTCCTTCACTCTCTGCTGCATTATATCCTGACATATGCAAATTGAGAGTCTCAGATTTGGATGTTGCTGACAACTGAGATAGAACAAATCCCAGCAGAGCGCAGGGTTAAGATTAGGACACCATCAGGTGGACTTGATTTTGTGTCTTTGACAGGCAGTCAAGAACGGTCCAGTCGGTCCCTGTGGTGACCGAAGACAGGGCGCATCCGCACATCTTGCCTCGAGGCTCCCCAGCTGCTGCCCCTGTTCCCCATGCTGACGTTATGCCCATCAACCTCCCAGAAGCGCTCAGGCTCACTATGTTCCCATTGGCTGATAGGAAGCAGTCAGAGATACATGAGTCATACCCCTGTGCCTCGTTTATCAAGCCTGCAGGGTTAGTTGAGTTCACCTGTCTGGAAAAGGCTAATTAACGTCTATTGTATACTGTTTGCTCATCTGCCACAGGCAGTTGTGGCATAAAGCTCTCTCATGATTGGGCAAGAGGGCATGATTGCTATGTGATTGCTGTGTAATTGCACATAATTATGAGCTGCCCTTTGCTATGAAAGACTTTTATGGAAGAGACCTCTCTGGGTGACCCATTTGAATGCATTTTTGTTGAAGCCAATAACTGTGAACTTTATTTTTTTTACTCAACACCATGATTCTAGGTTGTTGTCATTGCAGCAGAAGAACAAAAATTGTAAATGACAAAATTGTGTTTATATGAATTGTACCTATAAGAGACAGCCTAATAGAGATGAAATTGTAATCAAATTCAATGTATAATTTCATATTTTTACTTAGATGTATTTAAATGAGCATTTGGCCATAAACTGAGATAAAGACCATAACATTAGAACTGTAAATCTATGTTAGTCTTGTAATAGCTAGCATTCAAAGACTTTATAACAAGCAGCCAGATAATTTTCAGCCTCCAAAGAGACCCACGATTTAATTAAGGCTCTGTTCTTTTGTAGTGAGAGACCTTTGAGAGAAAAATAGAACATCCCTGTTTCCATCTTGTAAATAATGTCATGCAATTAGGCTAAGCATACATCTCTGTGGTTATGTCAGTTCCCATTAGTGTGTGTGTGTGTGTGTGTGTGTGTGTGTGTGTGTGTATTCCAGTTGCTGACTTGAGAGCAATTTTCTTCATAGTAGTCACCTGGGCTAGAAGAAATGCATTCAATGTAAAAATAAATATTATATAATAATTATATAATTTGCATACTATGCATTAAAACTATGGCTATATATTTAGGGGTTCAAGTGCGTAGTGCTGAAACCCTATTGTAATTGTTAAAATTTCCAAGGATCAGCATTCTCCCCTAAAAGTGATTGGGCAGACCAAACCGTAAGTCGTAGAGACTTGAAACTTTGAAACCGTCTACAGCGTCACCAAGGCTTGCCCCGATCGGCCTGACGGGGGCGCTACAGCAACCGATAGTACAAAATGGCTCCTAACTCCTAAACCGATAGGCGTAGGCTCAGGTTTCTTATATTCTCCGGAGTCTGAAATTTTAATTCACAGTGCCTGAGGGCCACCAAAACGTTCAAAGCGTGGGTGGATCCACTTTTACTAAAATGGCTATAACTCGTGAACTGAATGAAATATTTTCACCAAACTCAGCACAGTTCTGTGGTCGCATGAAAAAGGATGTGGCGACCGGCCACTTGGTGGTGCTATAACCGGGGGAAAAAAAACATGAAAATGGCTATAACTACTTGAAAATTGGCATGCAGTGTCTTCGTCCGAGGTACCATGATTGTCTATGAGGACATTGACGTATCTCAAAAAACATGGCCGCCATCGGCCAATGAAATTTGAGCAGCTATCAGACAAGGTTAACGGAGGCTGATCGGAACAAAACTCGCTGGGCCTGTTTGATTCACGGCCCTAGAGGCTTATGAGAAAATTTAAAGAAATCGGCCACCGGGGGGTGCCTTCACATTTTTCATGTGTGTAAAGGATTGTGTATCACTCCGATTTTTCGCACATGCCCACGACATTTGTACCACATGGTAGAACTCCTCATTCTGAGCAACTTTACCTCTATGACCGCCGCTGTCCATCGAGACATTCGTTAAATATTGGAGATTATTTAAAAAAATAACTAGTCCTAGGTTTTTGGCTCAACCTCGATAACCAATAAAAAGCTTTATAAACCATAAATTTCCTATGGTAAATTGCCTGTATTGGCTGTAATTTGTCTTTTCCATCTATGATCGAGATGGTTACAGGCTTGCTAATTAAAACATACCTTTTTAGGCATGTGCTTATAGGCCTTAAAGCTCTTGAACCCCGATATATTTGGAATTAAATTTATTACTTTCTGAATGCTGTTGTGTATTATTAAATAATAAAAAAGCAAGGGCAACAGTCAGTATTCAAAAATTAAAAATGGTAGTATGACTAATAACGTCGCGTTTTTAATCCAATAAGTGCCGTCCAGTTGCCATCATCTTGGCATTTGGCAGTCTGATCAAATAATGTGTCAAGAAACAGATGTTAAAAATCATGGCTGATTAGATCTGGTTTGTCCATCATGCTGAAGGTCAAGGCGAACACATTGCATACCATTTAGTATGAATATGCAGGATAATTCATGAGCAGAAGTAACAAAAATAACTTGTTTACATTTCTGTATTATACAGTTTATTTGACTTAACATTATATAAATTGTCCATTCATGTATTTTCATTTTTTTTAGGCTATTATATAAGATTAACTTCCGTAAATGTTCAATTCACATGCATATTTATCAACTTTTTAAATTGATTCATTTAATCGACTCCATTTTCATCAATTATTTTGTTTTCTTACACCTCTCATATGAGATTTCACACTGCGCTCACCCACTGCAGTTAACACAGCAGAGACACACGTGAGGCTGTGATCTCTTATTATGACTCAGAGGGGGGTTTGTTTTCATCCCTCCAACTGTGCCAAAAGAGACCATCCCCCTTCGCTAGAATTCACAAGCTAAAAAGATACAAAAATAGACAGATGCTGAAATGTTTGTGTTTCTTGAGTTTGAAATTCATTCCTCTCCATAGTGATGAAGACGTGGGCGAGATTTGTAATTGGTTAATAATCTGACTTTTATTGCCGTGTGTTGCTATTCCAGGTTTTAGAAGCATATGTTTTACTCTCACTATACAGCAGCCATAAAAACCTGGCCATTAGTGAGTTCAGAATGTAGCCTGGTAAAACAAACCATTTCTGATTGTGCTAATTGTTGCATAGTTTCACTGACTTGTGCTGAGAGCCCAAGCCCATGTAATAGCTTAAGATGTGTTGGCCCGCAAGGTCTTACCAACATTTGTCTCTTGTAATTATGTCCAGCTGAGAAAGGGTTGTAGAGAAAATTGCAGTCTTAATCTACACACCAGTTGTAAGGTTGCATGTTTTGGACAAGAAGCTGAATATAGCCTATATACCACTACTGAATCTCTGACAGAGTGCTCGCAAACAACTGACAGACTTCACTGAACAGGATGATATTTCTACACCTCTAGCAGGAATATGGGCATGAATCATTGCACCCTTTCTTGCAGGAGATGCACCATGCCTGCACTTTTACCTCCTGGTTGACAACTATGACAGGCTGAAGGAAGAGATATTGGCTCAGATGAGTCTACCCCTGGTTTGTGGCCTAGTTTCATGCCTGACCATTCTTTTATGTTAGTTTGGATGCAGGCAACTGTTCCGGTCTGTGCATCAATAAAGTGAATAATACTTATTAGTTAAATTGCTAAGATCACAAACCAAGAGCAACAAAGAACTAGGATGAAGATACTGTGAAGGAATCAGAGTGGAAAGGGGGACCATGGCACTGGGCCCAGTGGATGAACCAATGCCTGCCAACCCCAGTTTGGGTTGTGGACAAGCTTGGCCAGTTGGCAGCAGGATCCACAATATCCCACCAGCAAGAGTTTCAGTGGAGTTCAAAGATAATGACAAGTGGAACCTTCTGGCCTGCCCAACCAACAATTTAATCCAAGGATACTATTTGCATAAGGAATGTCCCCTATCTCATTTCTATTGTGAGGCGGTTTCTTGTGCCAATAGTGCCAGTGGCCATTGCAGTCAAGCTGGGCAACTTGGGCAACTTGGCAATGGAGACTAAAGCCCGGGACACACCAAGCCGACATCAAAGAACTGCGTCTCAGCCAAAAAGCTGTGCTTGAACACACTAAAAGGACTAAAGGTGACTGTCAGCTAGCATGTGCGTTCTTGGCCTGCGTGTAAGTAAATATAGACTATATCAGCAGGTATCAATAGTTTCTTTTCGTCATTCAAAAAGGGAAACCAAAACTAGGACAGCAGATATACAAACCATAAACAAAGCAGTGCTTGTTTACCATTATTTTGAATATCAATCGTGTTGAGCACTTTCTTCATTCCAGTCGGCTCATGTTATTATGAAAATATTCATGCAATCGAATGCTCAGGTAAGATGACGTAAATTTATAGCAGCCTTCTGCCTGTACCGTCTTGACTTCTTTGCTCGCTTTCATAACTTTCGCTTTTATTCTCGTGCACTGACTCGTTCGCTAAGCTGAACACCCAGAGTTCTCTCTCTCACTGACAGCCTGACGCTGATTCAACATGCTGAATTGGCTCAAAAAATCCCAACGGAGTCCAACTAGAGCCAACAGTGAAAAACTAACCCGAATGACGCTCAAAAACGGCCCAACATTGCCCGGCGGCGGTTTGGACAGTCCATGCAACAAAAGTGCACCTCAATGGAGAAGGGTAACGCAAATGATCTCTTCATACTGTGCTGTCGAGGTGGCATCACAAAGGAAGTATTCGAAGACAAGTGCACTCAGACCATCATTACCCACTGCACACAGATGGACTCAGAGATTTAATGTAACTCTTGAAATTTAATTTAGCTTGCACTGTAAAAAAAAGGTTCTGTCAAGTAACCTAAACTTCCTGGCTACATTACATCCTAAACCACCTAAAGTAATTTTTAAGGGTTCCTTAAAGGTTCTTTGACGAGTTCACACTCAGAAAGTATAAAAAGTATGCGTATTTGGCGTGCTGTCGAGGGGAGGACTGCGAGCTCGGACTTCTGGCGCGAATCTAGAGTACTCCCCCCGTATCTCTGGTTAGGATGGTAACCAGGCAAGTGTGAGGAGAAGGGGTGGTGGAGAGATGCAGAATACTGTCGAGGAACGTAGGTGAGTCGGCTATGTTTATATATATAGGCCTTATCTCTTGCTGATTGGTTAGGCAATTTGACGTGTTCCTCCTGCGTTCCTCCCGAACTTTGTTAGTAAAACATCATTAAGCTGACAACTGCATGTTACCACCTTTTTTACAGGACAAGGTGCGGCTGTTGTAGATCAGTAACATTGCATAAACTCGGCACCTTCCATTGTGTAGTAATTTCCAGAAATCTGAAGTCCTTTGGCAGTTTGGATGAAGTAAAGTGAGGGGTTACAAAAAACATACTGGCAAGTCTCCCTCCAGAGGACAATTGGTAACAAGGCCATTGTAAACTTGAAGAAGCAGGGCAGACCATCTACTTTGTTTCCAAAAGCTGTTCAGGGAGTTCAGGTAGGCTCAACTATCTGCTAACCTAAAATAAAAGTCCCTAGGTCTACCAGTAACAGCTACCTGGGTTTTCAAACCATCGGGGGATTGATTAAAGGACAGGAAACAAACAAAGAAGCAGTGCCTCGATACGGTAAATTATATACCTTTCATCATTCAGATGCAACTGCAATTGTGGTCATTACAGTTTTTGCAGGATCAACCAACATCACTGCTGATGGACTGTCATGATGCTCCCCTCCTGATACATCTGGTAACTAAGCTGAGATGCAAACCCTCAGTAATCCGCCACCGGCTGCCTCACCTGGGACCCCTAAGTGCCTCTTTATCACCAAACACCAATCATGGAGCTCATCTACACTGCACTCTCATTCCCTCCTAAAACCAAATAGCTCACAAAATGGTCCTCTGGGGTAATATAATATGTTGTGTCCATGCCTTTTTTCACATCAGAGCACACAACATCAGTCCCTTAAAGTCGCATTAAACCATTTATGAGTAAGGCAAAAAGAACGCATCTCTGTGCATATAGTACTATAATACTTTTCCTAACTATGTGTGATGCGGCACAAAAATAGAAACCAGTTGACCGTCACAATGTCTCAAGACAATGAATAACCCTTGTCATGTAGTGTTTCTACATTGTGGAGCTGTTTGTAAAGAATTTGCTGTAGGAGCAGAATTCAGGGTTATGTTGCACTGTTCAGGATTCTCAAACAATGTTTTGAAAAGAGAAAAAATGAACATATCATATTTAATTCACCCTTTGTTTACTAAATATGGTGTAATGTGCCATTTTTTGCTGTTGTTGTTGTTGTTTTGATAAAGCAATAAACTGTAAAAGGCTGTACAAAGACATGCCAGGAGTACGTAGAAACTAACACTGAACTGTCAGGACTGTGTTTTCACCTTACTTTTTTTCTCAGAATTGCGATATATAAACTCGCAATTCCAAGTTATAAAGTCAGAACTGTGTGATATAAAGTCGCAACTGCGTGTTATAAACTCACAATTGTGAGAAATAGTCATTTCTGCGAGTTATAAAGACAGAATTGTGAGATATAAACAATGAGAAAAAAGTCAGAATTGTGAACTCGCAAAAAATTTCGCAAGTTTATATCTTGCAATTCTGACTTTATTTCTTGCAATTGCAAGCTTATATCCCTCAACTGTGAGTTTATAACTCACAATTCTGACTTTATATATCTCCCAATTGTGAGTTTATATCTCGCAATTCTGACATTATAACTCGCAATTCTGACCTTATTTCTTAGCAATTGCTAGTTTATATCCCTTAATTGTGAGATTATAACTGGCAATTCTGACTTTATTTCTTGCAATTGCAAGTTTATATCCCTCAACTGTGAGTTTATTACTCGCAATTCTGACTTTATATCTCACAATTCTGACTTTATTTCTTAGCAATTCCAAGTTTATATCCTTCAGCTGTGAGTTTATAACTCACAATTCTGACTTTATTTCTCGCAATTGTGAGTTTATATCTCGCAATTCTGATATTATAACTCGCAATTCTGACTTTATTTCTAGCAACTGCAAGTTTATATCCCACAACTGTGACTTTATAACTCGCAATTCTCACTTTATATCTCACAATTCTGATTTTATTTCTAGCAATTGCAAGTTTATATCCCACAACTGTGACTTTATAACTCATAATTCTCACTTTATATCTCACAATTCTGATTTTATTTCTAGCAATTGCGAGTTTATATCCCGCAATTCTGATATTATAACTCGCAATTCTGACTTTATTTCTAGCAATTGCAAGTTTATATCCCACAACTGTGACTTTATAACTCACAATTCTCACTTTATATCTCACAATTCTGATTTTATTTCTAGCAATTGCAAGTTTATATCCCACAACTGTGACTTTATAACTCACAATTCTCACTTTATATCTCACAATTCTGATTTTATTTCTAGCAATTGCAAGTTTATATCCCACAACTGTGACTTTATAACTCATAATTCTCACTTTATATCTCACAATTCTGATTTTATTTCTAGCAATTGCAAGTTTATATCCCACAACTGTGACTTTATAACTCATAATTCTCACTTTATATCTCACAATTCTGATTTTATTTCTAGCAATTGCAAGTTTATATCCCACAACTGTGACTTTATAACTCATAATTCTCACTTTATATCTCACAATTCTGATTTTATTTCTAGCAATTGCGAGTTTATATCCCATAATTATGAGTTTATAACTCGCAATTCTCACTTTTTTTTCCCGCAATTGTGAGTTTATATCTCGCAATTCTGACATTATAACTCGCAATTGTGAGTTTATATCTCACAATTCTGAGAAGAAGTCAGAATTGTGAGAAAAAAAAGTCGCAATTACCCTTTTATTTTTTATTTAGTGGCAGAAACAAGCTTCCATACCTTTCACTGCAAGTCAACGTGTGAAAAGGAAAAGGCAGTACTTTTCAACCAATACCTCAACAATGTGGACATGTGTTACACGTTCCCTAGAGATGTCACAATATCTCTCTCCAGGTAAGCCGGATCTGTAGATCAATTACCTTTTGTCTCAGAGGAGACGGTGAGGTTGACTCACTGTCAGTCACCGCAAGACAAATGCAAACCGCTGGCCTGGAATCAATTTTTCAGACCCTTGTTTTCCAGCATTTTCCATTTGTAAGCTGTGCATTGCATTCATATTTTAGATTCAGCAAATGCCTCTCACAGGGCATTGTCTTATTTATATTTTTACATACTGCTGATTTTTATCCTGCTGTATATGAATAACAAATTATGAGATAATAAAATGACAATATAGTGCTATCACATACGAGTTAATCTTAGTATGGAGATATGTGGGACTCATATTCCCACAGCAGATTGAACCTTATAATAACTACATAAATGCTTTATCTCTGCATCATAAATCACATTTCTCTCCTGACCAGCTTGCTATAGCTCATCGTTTCATTGTTTTATTTTTGAATATCTTTCTCTGATCATTCTGTCTGACAAACCCTTGTAATTGCCAGATTGAATCAAACCGTTGTCAAACCCGTGGCCATTGTCACATGCTGTTGGATTAACAGAAAAACAGCAATGTGTCATAACATTTTATGGCTGCAACTCCCTGCGGACTGTCAAAACTGTTATTATGTGCTGAGTAAAAAGTGATTAATTTGGAAGGATGTTTTTTCTGCACTGCTCAGTGAGGTGTGAAGAGCATTTTGTATTCCTCGCTCATTTATCTTCCAATTTTATCCAGGAGCTAAAATCAATATCTGACAAAAGGTCTTTTATGGCACAAACAGATTGACCATAACCCTGCTTTGAGGAGTCAACCATTTTATTTCAATTTCTAGTCTTTACATATCCATATTTGGAAATATTGTGTGATGTATTTCTAAGTGAAACAGGATATTCAGCAGGGAAAATGCAGGCGGAAACTGGATTTTATTCTTGGGAACTGATTAGATGGTAAAAAAAAATTGGTGTGTGTTACATACCAAAATGGAGCCAGACCTGAATGTGGGTTTGCAGTGGATTATGGAGGATTTCACCCCCTGAAACACCAGCACCCACTTTTGAGAAGACTTTTTCACCATGGAGGTTGAAGGTCAAGTTCACCCTCCAGAGCATCTCAAAACATTTCAATGATATCACTTTTCTAAAAGAAAAAAATATTGAAGGGATAGTTAAACACAAAATTAAAATTGACGCCATTTGTTGTTTTGTTCTACAAAAGTCCGAAATGCAAGTCATTTTTTTCATCTGAAACATGCTGACACATATTCCAGAGCGACTTATGGTCACACTTTAGTTTAGGGTCCAATTCTCACTATTAACTAACTATTAACTATGACTTTTGCTTCAATAAACTCCTAAATACTACTTATTAATAGTTAGTAAGGTAGTTGTTAAGTTTAGGTATTGGGTATGATTAAGGGATGTAGATTAAGGTCATGCAGAATAAGGCATTAATATGTGCTTTATAAGTACTAATAAACAGCCATAGTAATATGCATGCTAATAAGCAACTACTTAATAGTTTTGGTTAATAGAATTGGAGCGTAAACTAAAGTGTTACCCGACTTATATAATGCAATTAATGTTACACTGATACAACTTAAATGTGTTTTTCTGTAACGACTGGATCGATCAAACACACAATTGTAAAAGTTAAATCTACACAACCCTTCACCCATGCAGATTCTGTAATGTCTAGCTTCCCCACTGAGAACTATCTGCACTCCATTATTACTTTGTGTATATTGTTCTTTTGTATATTGTATAGTGTTATGCATGCCTCATGATAGAACTACTAGATAATGTAGCCTATCTAGGTGGTGTCTCATATCAGAATACTCCTTGTTTAATGACTCACACTTTGGTGGACATCACCATCTCATAGAATGCATTGTATGTTTGTTATATTTATCATAGTATAAATGGACACAAACTGCCAGCTTACTCCCCTCATGCAAATGAGTTCACTTTCAAACAAAGGAACTCTCCTGCTCGAGAACTGCACCTTTCTTATTGGTCAAGCCAAAACTCAAAGGTGTGAACTCACAGCCAACACAAGTGACCTGCCTTTGTTCTTGCCATGCAAGCCATGCACAACTTCCTCGACAACAGGGTCAAATTAACAGCGCAAGTTTGTCATCATTTCTTCAATCAACGCAGAAGATATTGATTACAACTTTAACACCCTCGGACCGAACCATCAAGAATTTCTCCTGAGACTGCATATCTGGACACTCTTCAATAGCTAAGGCATTTGCAAGTATCGTACATTCGAACACTAAACGGTGATTTAGTATTAAGTTGTGAACCCCTTTGTTAACAAAGGTGCTTTATATTGAGAAACTGATGGTTCTTCCAGCTCGGTAAATGACTCTTTTCATAGCTCCATTCATCTGTTATGCTATGGTTTAATTCACTTCCAGTCTCTCACTTCCTATGTATGCGTGACTTGTGTGTATATGCGTGTTTAGTTTAGTTATGTGTTCGTGATTTAGTTAAATAAAACTTGTGCACATTCTTATGAGTTGATTCTGATCTGCTTATAAACCGATGTCAGTAATAACGATTATGATCACAGCTACATGCTAAGAAAACATTATTTTTCTGTGGCCACGGAAAATATCTTTTCTGAAGAGTTGATAGACGATCAATACTGAGTGTTTGCTGGCCAAACAGGTTAATTGATTGTAGTATTAATTCGACTACATGGAGTTAATTCGATTAACTGATCCAAATATTTATAATTAATTATAACGAGTTATGACTTATAGTCTTATAGTGCAACTTGTTGTCCAAAAAATGCAGTACTTGAATGTTTCAGTTTGTCCATACAGTGAAAGTCAGTGGGGATCCAATGGGGATCCAAATGTTTCAAGCTCCGAAATGGACATAAAGATAGTGTAAAAGCAATCTATTCAACTCCAGTGGTTTAATTTAAATGTTCTACGATCACTTTGTATGACAGAGCGAAGTGGTTCAACTAAAGGCCAAAACAGAACAAAGACCAAAGCTGATTAAGGATTTGATTTGAGAAAGACTAACCACTGAGTAAATGATGAAAGAATTTTTGGGGTGAACTATTCCTATAAGAACTATTTGGCTTATGGTTAATGTTAACCAATGTTAACTATGCGGTGTACATGACTGAGAATGAAAGTTGTCGAGGAAGAGCAAGATTGATGAATCATTACGAAGACAAAGTTTTCTTTTCTACAGAATGTTGCACATTGGTAATCACGCACAAAAAGACCAGGAACATGTATGAAGTAAATAAGGTCAATTTTGATTTCATGTTGATGATTCCTCACAAAAGTTATAGACTTTCATTTCATTATAGCACCACTGACAAGCTTTGAAGAATTTGATGGATTGCCATCATCTTTTCCTCACCTCATGCCATCTGTCTCTCTTCCATGATGCCAACCGTGTGGGTACTATTATGATGCTGAGCGATGTGTTGTTTTGATCGTGTTAAATTTAGACCCAGCACAATTTCCATATTGTCAGCTGTGACTGACAACAGCATTTGATGAAAACCACCAGTAGGTCATTCCTATAAAACCACCTCCATAGAAAAGTAGAGATCATAGAGCCGATTAACCAGAATCATGCTGCTAAATCTCACTTCCTTTGGGACTCGGTGTCTGAAATCAAAATGACGCTGTCAAATGGTTTGAGAAAAAAAAAATATGACAAATCCTGAGAGACAGAAAGTCAACCAAACAAGAACCAGCTGGCCTTAAATGGATAGTTCACCCAAAAATGAAAATGATCCCATGATTTACTCACCCTCAAGCCATCCTAGGTGTATATGACTATATTCTTTCAGACGAACACAATCGGAGATATATTTAAAAAATATCCTGGCTCTTACAGGCTGAAGGGGGGCCAGATTTTATTTTCCATATTTAAAACTTTATTAACTATAATAACTAGCTTCGGCTGTACGCATTGATTTGCGGTGATAGAGTGACCTCTGACCCGACTCATGATGCAATGACGAACGCGGAAGCGTGGAGGATAGAGCAAAACAAAACACTGGTCAGGAATTAGAAATTAGAAATTTTAAAGAGAAATATCGGAGGATTTCGATATAAGAGCTTGAGTTTTTTGCACAGCCCTATTAGTTTGAACCGCGAGAGGCGTCTAAACTTACGATACTCCTACATCCTGCGTCATACGTCACGTCACAGGTTACTCATTTGGGCGCAAGTCATCTTGTGCAGAATGCGTACAATCGTACGCTGGAAGCTAGTTATTTGGATTTATAAAGTTTTAAATATGGATATTTTTCTCACAAGAACACATCGCTTCGCTTCAAAAGGCCTTTATTAACCCCCTGGAGCCGTATGGATTATTTTTTATAATGGATTGATGAATTTTTTGGGCTTCAAAATCTGTGACAAAGTTTGTTGATAATGAAAGTACTATGAAAGTTCCCTACCTCATTTGGCAAAAACATTTAGAATCCTCTTGTTTCTGGATTAATTTCCAACCTAAAATTGTTCAGACAGATTTCATTTGTACTGTTCAAAGAGCCAGATCAGATACTTCTTTTCATCCTTTGAGGAACCCCGGACAGAATGAGGTTTGCTGATTATGCGAGAGTCAGAGTAGGCGAATGAACTGATTCAAATGATTATTTTACAGAGGAGGCGTTGGATTAGACTGTCATGTATTTTATGAATCAGCGCTGGTGAGAAATCCTCACAGGAATCTTCTGGGCAGCAAGAGTTCAGTCAAGTGTCAAATTAGCTCATAAAACAATAATATCAGCAGAGCACTTTAATAAGGGCCTACTTTGCTGTAATAATTGCCATCTCTATGAATGATGAAATGAATATTGCATCTGGAAAAATTAACGTGCAAATTCTGACGTGCAATAACCTCTGTAACCCCAGTTGATGGAGAAAGATGGAAATGTTACAGAAGTAATATCAACAGTGTTTGTAATGTTAATCAGCTCGACAATGACATTTGAAGTGTGTTTATGGAGTTGTACACTCAAAAAAATTATTTTTTGATGCTGTTCACTTTATTTAAACAACTTATTTTGATTCAACACCATTGTATTAGGTTTCTGGTTCAAATTTAATTGCTTCATGTTAAATTGACTTGAAACGATTACTTTTTGACTTAACTTGATGTCTTCATATTAACTTTATATAACCAGGACTCAATCAAACAGGACTTTCACTTCACATCATGCTTTGCAAAGGGGCTGATCTGGGAGAGTAAATGTTGAAATAAAGTGTTATTTTAAGCAGTTTTTAGCAACATGAGAAAATGGAGAGACTTTTTAATGTTTACTGTTCTATTATGTTGGTATTTAAAAGTTTCTGTTATGTTAATAGTTTTGGGGTTACCATTGTGGTGAAGTGTAGAACATGTGCTTGGGTTGAGGACCTGCTAACAACAATTAAAGTTGTTTTAATAATAAAAACAACTATTTTGGGTATGCCATAGATGGAATAAAACCATCTTCTGGCTAACACCTAACAATAAGAGTCTTTACAGAGTAAACGTTTTGTAAAAGTTGTGAAAATTATTCTTGAATGCATTCACTAAATAAACTAATCAATTAAACTGAATTACTTGTTTTAATTTCTGTTTGATATTAATTTTAGGATAATTAAACTTAATGGTTTTGGACAAAATTAAGAATGTTAACTTGATTCAACTAAATGGCATTGAGTTAACCTTTTGTAATAAATTTTAGTTAACTGAAATGAATAATGTTAATTAAATGCAACATAACCAAATTACGTGGAACCTGTTAACATAAAAAAATTAAGTAAATCCAACGTATCATTTTTTTTGAGTGTAGATGATTTTACAGGAGTTTTGCATATTGTGAGATTGTGAGGGAAAAAAGACTTTTTTTCTCAGAAATACAAGTTTATATCTCACAATTATGACTTTATATCTCGCAATTCTGACTTTGTATCTCGCAATTCTGACTTTGTATCTCACAATTCTGACTTTATATCTCACAATTCTGACTTTATATCTCACAATTCTGACTTTATAACTCGCAATTCTGACTTTATATCTCGCAATTCTGACTTTATATCTCGCAATTCTGACTTTATATCTCGCAATTCTGACTTTGTATCTCGCAATTCTGACTTTGTATCTCGCAATTCTGACTTTATATCTCACAATTCTGACTTTATAACTCGTAATTCTGACTTTATATCTCACAATTCTGACTTTATATCTCGCAATTCTGACTTTGTATCTCGCAATTCTGACTTTGTATCTCGCAATTCTGACTTTATATCTCGCAATTCTGACTTTATATCTCACAATTCTGACTTTATAACTCGTAATTCTGACTTTATATCTCACAATTCTGACTTTATATCTCGCAATTCTGACTTTATAACTCGCAATTCTGACTTTATATCTCGCAATTCTGACTTTATATCACGCAATTCTGACTTTATAACTCACAATTCTGACTTTATATCTCACAATTCTGACTTTATATCTCGCAATTCTGACTTTATAACTCGCAATTCTGACTTTATATCTCGCAATTCTGACTTTATATCTCGCAATTCTGACTTTATATCTCGCAATTCTGACTTTATATCACGCAATTCTGACTTTATAACTCACAATTCTGACTTTATATCACAATTCTGACTTAATATCACACAATTCTGACTTTATATCTCGCAATTCTGACTTTGTAACACGCAATTCTGACTTTATAACAATTCTGACTTTATAACAATTCTGACTTTATAACTCGCAATTCTGACTTTATAACACACAATTCTGACTTTATAACACACAGTTCTGACTTTATAACACAATTCTGACTTAATATCACGCAATTCTGACTTTATATCTCACAATTCTGACTTTATAACTCACAATTCTGACTTAATATCACGCAATTCTGACTTTATAACTCGCAATTCTGACTTTATAGCAATTCTGACTTTATAACAATTCTGACTTTATAACTCGCAATTCTGACTTTATAACAATTCTGACTTTATAACAATTCTGACTTTATAACTCGCCATTCTGACTTTATAACACACAATTCTGACTTTATAACACACAGTTCTGACTTTATAACACAATTCTGACTTAATATCACGCAATTCTGACTTTATATCTCACAATTCTGACTTTATAACTCACAATTCTGACTTAATATCACGCAATTCTGACTTTATAACTCGCAATTCTGACTTTATAACACAATTCTGACTTAATATCACACACTTCTGACTTTATAACTCGCAATTCTGACTTTGTAACACGCAATTCTGACTTTATAACACAATTCTGACTTAATATCACACACTTCTGACTTTATAACTCGCAATTCTGACTTTGTAACACGCAATTCTGACTTTATAACATGCATTTCTGACTTTATATCACACAATTCTGACTTTATAACTCGCAATTACGAGAAAAAAATCAGTATTGTAAAATTCTTAGTTGTGAGAATTGTAAGTTGCAATTACATTTTTTATGTTTTATTTAGTGGCGGAAACAAGCTTCCATAACTATAACTAAAATTAAAATGAAAACTAAAATATTTTAAAACTATAATGGTACTAAAATAACACTGCTCAAAATATTCCTTTTAAAAATACTCTGTCTTAAAAATCGCACACACATTTCCTTTCATCCCCAGACACTCAAACAAGCAAGTAAGTGGAGTGCACATGAAATAAATATGCTTGAGAGATAAAGAAGACGTTTCCTCTGAGATGTTGTGCTGGGCGGCACGGGGTTGGCATTCGCCATACAGAGCTGTCTGATGTCATAATGGAGATAGATGCTGGGCCCGATACTGCATTAAAGTGGAAGAGATGAGGGAACACACGTACACACGTCTCGCTCTCAAACACTCACACTGTTCACTGCAAAGTCTCCTTTTGCTCAGCCAACCTGAAGGCTTTAAATGTAAATCCAGTTTTATCAGACTCGCCTGCAAAGGTCATGGATAGAAGATGCAGAAACGGAACACACTGAACGAATTGAAATTGATCGGGCTTACAGAGATGAAACCAAGAGAAATGTAGTCATAAAAATACATAAAAAAGTGAAGCAACTGCCCAAACCACACAGACTTTTTTTGCAATTCTGTTTGCTTCTGTAAGTGGCACAGAAATTATACACTTCTCCTTTGAAGTCAGCATGCAGAGCAGCACCATAAGGCCTACAGGCAACTAAACACACTTAAGTCTCCAGTATCATTGTTTCTTTACCCATGAAGTCTTATTAAAGATTGAACCTAAAACCTCATATATGATTGACAGCCGTCCAGATCTGTGCATCTGATTCACAGACTAGCCTGTAGTCAACAGAATATCACTTACATTAATTTATGATTGATCCGTCAGGGTTCCACCGCAAAACAGATATAAAGATATAAAGAGACAGATAAATGTGTGCAGTGCGCCCAATGCACATGAAATTGTTGCCCGCTGACAGTCACACTCAATATATGTGCAGCATTATTATTATTATTATTATTATTATGTATCTGGAGATGGTGATGATAATATCACACAGCGAATGTGAGGCGAGATCGGCTCATTAGTTCGCCATGGGCATCCGGGACTCATCTGAAATTGTATGGTAATACAGTTACAACAGTGTTTATTCTGTGGATCACTGGCTGTGTTGCTCAGGGGTAGACATGAATCAAGAAACATGCACAATATTAGTTTTATAATCTATTCACAAAGGAATCTGGCTTGCAATATTTGTATCATCATATTGCAACTATAATAATCATAGCCCTTAAAGACCACATAAAATCATCAGTCCATCTATAGTGTACTACTTGCCATTTCCTCTTTCCTTAAAGAGACGACCATTGTATTTAACAATTTAGAATGCATTACGCAAAATTTAACATCTCTAAACTCTTTTCCGAGAGCCTGCTCTGCTCTGATTGGTCAGATGGCTAAGTCTGTTGTGATTGGTCGACCACTTACAGTGTGTGTTGGAAGCGAAAAGTATATCTGAATTTCACCTCCGGATCTTCCTCAGCACTTGATACACAGTGATACGAACTGGCTAGCTGGCTGGCTGGCATCGTGTAATTGTGTTACTTTGTTAGGTAGGTTCGAGCAGGAAGAAAGACTGGAATTACTGACGACTCGTTTCAGGCAGTTCATAATCGCTTCTTTCTTTTGGGGGACAATAACTGCATTTATTGTGCATTTTGATCTTTGAAACTTTGCAGACCTTTTTCATTCACAAACAGCTATATTATACACTACATGAAAGGTAATATCTGAAAAAGCATAATAGGAGCACTTTAAAACATCAGAAAATATTGAGCTTTCAGCACAGTGCCAATACAACACAAGCTACAGGGTGAGTTATGAAACAAAATCCAGTAAGTTCCCTTGTAAATCACTTAATGTCAATTAATGACTGTTCCGCTGTCATACTCGTTTCATTTATGAACATTTATGCCTCAGAACAGATGAAGATCTTTCAGATCTACCTGAAGCTCATAAAAATGCCCTGTAATGTGATGTAAACTGTTTATGTGAGACATATTAGGAAGCTGTAATGTTTTTCTTATTAGAACTAAATGGTGCATGTTTAATGGAAGCTGACTAGAAATTAAAAGAGAATGAGGTTCATCTTTCACAAAAGCACTTGTAACAGAGCTGCTACTGCCTTTTGTTGAAACGAGCAAACAAATACATGATACCACAGCTCATTAAATCAGTTCCATCGAAAGAAAAACAATGCTAGCTGCCGACAACATTTCATTGGACTTTGAAACTAGCATTGATTATATTTTAATGAGCCGTCGTATCATGTATTTGCTTGCTGGCTTTGAAAGAATCTGCATCCAATCCTGTTTTATATATTGTTATTTCAATCATGACTGTATTTCAACTCTCAAAATAGTTTAGCATGTTAATGAATATGGCAATGTTAATGTGTTTGGTCTTGGCGGACTAGATCTGCTACACTGCTGCTGCTGCTGCTGCTGTTGCAGAGCAAATATGGACTTTCTATTGTCAACAGATACACAGACATGCTGCTGTGAGCATGTAAGATATGCTACTGCTGCATAAATCCTGTAGAAGATCTAGGCAGGTGGAGATGGGAAGCTGGAGGGTTTCAGAGGAACTCTGATAGCACACTGCAGGACTAAATTACAGCTAACAATGAACCAAACTACAACCCGAATTCCGGAAATGTTGGGACGTTTTTTAAATTTGAATAAAATGAAAACTAAAAGACTTTCAAATCACATGAGCCAACATTTTATTCACAATAGAACATAGATAACATAACAAATGTTTAAACAGAGAAATTTTACACTTTTATCCACTAAATGATCTCATTTTAAATTTGATGCCTGCTACAGGTCTCAATAAAGTTGGCACGGGGGCAACAAATGGCTGAAAAAGCAAGACATTTTGAGAAGATTCAGCTGGGAGAACATCTAGCAACTAATTAAGTTAATTGATATCAGGTCTGTAACATGATTAGCTATAAAAGGGATGTCTTAGAGAGACAGAGTCTCTCAGAAGTAAAGATGGGCAGAGCTGTGAAAGAGTGCGTAAAAAGATTGTGGAAAACAATGTTCCTCTATGTCAAATTCATCTACAGTGCATAACATCATCGAAAGATTCAGAGAAACTGGAGAAATCTCTGTGCGTAAGGGACAAGGCCAAAGACCTTTATTGGATGCCCGTGGTCTTCGGGCCCTCAGACGACACTGCATCAGTCATCGGCATGATTGTGTCAATGACATTACTAAACGGGCCCAGGAATACTTCCAGAAACCATTGTCGGTAAACACAATCCGCCGTGCCATCTGCAGATGCCAACTAAAGCTCTATCATGCAAAAAGGAAGCCATATGTGAACATGGTCCAGAAGTGCTGTCGTGTCCTGTGGGCCAAGGCTCATTTAAAATGGACTGTTTTAAAGTTGAAAAGTGTTCTATGGTCAGACGAGTCCAAATTTGACATTCTTGTTGGAAATCACGGACGCTGTGTCCTCCGGGCTAAACAGGAGGGAGACCCTCCAGCGTGTTATCAGCGTTCAGTTCAAAAGCCAGCATCTCTGATGGTATGGGGGTGCATAAGTGCATACGGTATGGGCAGCTTGCATGATTTGGAAGGCACTATGAATGCTGAAAGATATATAAAGGTTTCCAGATGACGTCTATTTCAGGGAAGGCCTTGTGTATTTCAGCAGGACAATGCAAAACCACATACTGCAGCTATTACAACAGCATGGCTTCCTCGTAGAAGAGTCCGGGTGCTGAATTGGCCTGCCTGCAGTCCAGATCTTTCACCTATAGAGAACATTTGGTGCATCATTAAACGAAAAATACGTCAAAGACGACCACAAACTCTTCAGCAGCTGGAAATATACAGTATATCAGGCAAGAATGGGACCAAATTTCAACACCAAAACTCCAGAAACTCATTACCTCAATGCCCAGACGTCTTCAAACTGTTTTGAAAAGAAGAGGAGATGCTACACCATGGTAAACATGTCCCCGTCCCAACTATTTTGAGACCCGTAGCAGGCATCAAATTTGAAATGAGCTCATTTTGTGCATATAATTGTAAAATTTCTCTGTTTAAACATTTGTTATGTTATCTATGTTCTGTTGTGAATAAAATATTGGCTCATGTGATCTGAAAGTCTTTTAATTTTCATTTTATTCAAATTTAAAAAATGTCCCAACTTTTCCGGAATTCGGGTTGTAAATGTTGAACAAGCAATCTCATTGGCTGCAGGATCAGCTTGTGCCATGTGGTAATGATGTGATTGCTTGAAGATTGCATGTAAAGGACCGATCAGCCTGCGCCCTCTAGAGTTTCATGCCTGAACTAGATATATATGTGTCAGAGATTGACTATTATGTATTATATTATCTGTTCATAAAAGAACAGTAATAGCTTTTGTACACACAGTGATCCAAGCACAGCCGATTCCACGTGCGTAAATATTTAATTCCACATTTCACTTTTACTGCCATTGATTATTTTCACCACAACATCATTTTATAGATATTTGTATAGACCAGCAGAAGTGCTGTCCTTCAAGAAGCGAATCAATAAATGGTTTGGTCATATCCGTATTATATCAGTCAATATTAACAAGAAATCTGCAGGACGTGATTAATATTATATATATATTAACAATAATATATTAACAATATTAGCAATAAATCTGCAGGAGGTGCGCTGAGAGAGACAGACAGCAGGATAGCTGAAAAGGGATAACAATGGCGATGACGTAGGTGAGGTAATTGAGGTTAGATGTGTGAGCTCACATCTTTCTATCATCTAATGTCTTGACGCTCATTGATCTATGAGACTCATTATTACAGAGAGATATGAACAGACACAGGTTACAGGGACCGTTACACGTCCTAGTCTTAAAGGGATAGTTCACCCAAAAATTGCAATTTTGTCTGTATTTTTTCAGGGGGAAAACTATTTTTGGACTCCACCTTTCCCTTTAAGATGGTCTTTCCATTTGTTTGCCTTATTTAAAGGGATAGTTCACCCAAAAATGAAAATTCTGTCATCATTTACTCCCTCTCAAGTTGTTCCAAACCTGTATAAATCTTAAAAAGGAAGATATTTGGAAGAATGTTTGTAACTAAGCAGATCTCGCCCCCCATTAACTACCATAGTATTTTTTTTTCTTACCATGGTAGTCAAAGTGGGGCGAGATCTGCTTGGTTATAAACATTCTTCCAAATATCTTTCTTTGTGTACAGCAGAACCAAGAAATTTATACAGGTTTGGAACAACTTGAGGGTGAGTAAATGATGACAGAATTTTCATTTTTGGGTGAACTATCCCTTTAAAGTTTTGATTCACCATCTTCAAAACGAATGCCTAATTTTACAGTTCTGTTAAGTAGGACAAAAGCTGGTTCTGCTGCACCCAGATAGCATGCATATTATTTCTGAATGCAGAGAGAATTTTCTTCATTTTTTAGGTCTATGTTTCTCTTTTCTCTAAAGAAATTGCCTGACTCACTCCTCATTCAAAATTCATGTGAAAGAAACATCCGTTCTGTCTTTTCTGTGTGTAGGCCTATAATATGACACTGAAATAAAATGAGCATCTCTCAGAACTAGTTTGACATGTTACCATGATCAATAAAATATATTTTAAATGCTCAGCACACAAAAAAGGTATGTTTATTTGGGAATTTAGTTAAACTAGAACCATAAACACTAGTACAGTTTGCTAGTTAGGTGTGCTAAGGCAAGCATCACTAAACTAGGAACCATTTTAACTGCTACATTTTTATTTTTAACTGCTACCAACTTTGAAGGTTTGGGTGAAGGGATGAGGTGCAGAGCAGAGATGCAGGACTCAAAAACAAACAAACACTACCCCATATGGGGAAAACAACTCTGGATCCAAAACACACTGGCAGAACAGAACAGAGCAGGGCAGGGCAGGGAACGACACTGTGATTATTGACACCCAGACAGCAACATAATGTGGCCCAGATCCGGCCCACATCTGGTACATGTGGATTACACGCGGACCAGATGTGGGCCGGATCTGGGCCAACACTATGTTGCTGTCAGGGAACAAACCACCATAGAACAGACAACACAGGGAGAATAAATAGGGGAACAAACAAAGAGGGTAAGCAGGTGGGGCAACTGAACCAATATTCAGGTAACAAGAAGGGTGGGGTAAAGACAATAGACACAGGGGCACATGGCACATAGAAACAAACAAAACAAAGCCATGTACTCACACAAAAAATGACACGACCACACAGCCAATGAGAGCTATCACCGACTGTGTACACACAAATCATGACAACATGAAAGGACTCAGCCAATAACAAAACACAGAACAAGACAAGGGGGGAATCCAGAAAGCAAGGTTATCTTACCGTCAAACGTGCTACACATTTTATGGAGGACAGCTGCACATTACAACTCTGAAATTGCACAAAAGATTAACATGACGGCACATGCTAGTCAATGAGTTGAATCAACTCCACAGCAACTACATAAATTTATCCACTAACCATTCAGAAACGTCCAGTTGCATTCTGAAAGTTGTAACTTCTTCCTGAGTCTCTCCATCAGTGTCCGACTCCGGTTTGAACAATGTAAGGCTGAACACCGTTATCATTTTGGCTGCGTGAGATTCTCCAGCTTTGTTGTTGTTGAGCAACCGAAGCGCGAGCTGTTAAAGCTCCGCCCTCTTCTGGAAAGAGGGCCGGGAACAGCAGCTCATTTGCATTTAAAGGGACACACACAAAAACGGCGTGTTTTTGCTCACACCCAAATAGGGTGACAAGCTATGATAAATGATCTGAGGGGTATTTTGAGCTGAAACTTCACAGACACATTCTGGGGACACCAGAGACTATATTACATACTGTGAAAAGGGTAATAGGTGTCCTTTAATAGTGCTTTAATAGTGGCACGCATGCGCCAAACAACTCTGAAGTAAACCAACCCTGAAACAGAACCTGCCCTGGAGCAGGTTATGATCAGAGAATAAGTTGCTATGGCTAATTAAATACCCTGAAAGTTACCTCCATTTTTGGAACCGAAAGGTGAGGTTATCTGCTTACTTACCCTTAAACATACCCGGGTATGTCACATAACCTGCTTTCTGGAATACCCCCACGATAGCATGCGGCCGATGATAAACACGAACCGTGAGCTACATAGAAAACAAAACAACACGAGAACGCCTGGCCAATGAAAACATAAACCAGGGGCTCTATAAAAACACACAAGACAACAACACATGGTGTCTGAATGAACACTCAACCTGTGCACTCACAACAAGAGACGAAACATGGAGCGTGAATGTCTGAACCCCGACACTGAACCGAAACCGAACTAGACAGAAGTGTCGGGATCTGAACACAACGCAGAATGTTATTGTGCCATTTTTGGCTTCTCCCACCTCTGAAAAATTCCTGTGATAAATGAAAGTGCATGACAGTAATCAGGGATCTGAATAATCCAAATCTCTTACCCGTCTCAAACTGCAGTGTTCACAAATAGCATGTCTTTGATCTTGCACTGGCGTGTTAGTGTGGCAGTCACTTGCAGTTTTCGATTCACTGAACATAACTTATCCCAGGACATGTATCACTGAACAGAACACCATCCAGCCATTTTATCTCATTTCAAACTGCAGTGTCATTACTACAGGACAGTTCATGGGCTGCCAGACTGGAATTACCTTCATAAATGGCTGCATTATAAAATATGGCTTAGTTGACATTTCATTGACTGGTCTATTGCCTGCCTATCTGAGCTGTTGAAAGGGTTACAAAACCGTTCATTTCTGTTTATTCTTTTTTTGACTCGGATTTATGCATTTCTACACTCTAAAAAATGCTGGGTTAAAAACAACCCAAGTTGGGTTGAAAATGGACAAACTCAGCGATTGTGTTGTTTTAACCCAGCGAATGGGTTGTTTTAACCCAACGAGTGTATGGCAACACTATCAACGCCTAAATAAATCAGCAGCAGTCAGGTGGTACAAGTCAGCGCTCTTTAATTTGTTTACGTTCATTCTTATTGTAATGTTTTGTGCTTTGAAACATGAGGTAATTTAACGCAGTCTTTCGTAACGCTTTGCAGATTCTGCTCTGGCTTGTATAGAAAAAATGACCTCTTATATGTCAAAATATCAAGGAACATTTGATTTCTCAATTCATGATCCCCTTAATGGTGTGTTTTTGGTAAATTTGAAGCTCAACAGCATCCATTTCCTCAGGACATGAGTAGCTCGAACATTCTGCTAATTTTTTTCTTTTGGACGATAGAAAGACTTATGGATTTGTACTGATTAAACGTTATTAGTAAATGCTGACAATTTTCAGTTGTTATATATATGTATATATGCCTTTAACTTTAACCCATGATATTCCTTTAAAGTGGTCCACTGTTCATTTTTGACATATTTTACAAGATGAATGATAGATCTACTTTCTAATAAAGATTCCAGACACTTTAGTGTCCAGTCAAACAAAATCCCTCTTCTTTTCTAGACCTTTTTCATGTAAAAGTCCACAAAAAGTGAAACATTACAACTACAAAGAGCCAGAAGTGAACTTGTACTCACAATACAGGCATTACAAACTCATGACTGAAGGCAAAGCATTCAATACTAAACTAACCACAAACACATCCAGTAGAGTGAAAGTGTATGACCCAAACACAGACAGCTCCTGACCTCACTGACAAATCAATCCGTTTCGATCAATATATTAGCATGATTCATCACTGTAGTCAATGGCATTGGGGCAACAACAATAATAAATAAAGGTCAGAAATGCTGAGTAAAACGTTTGTGTTGTGAATGATGTGAAAGTGCTGGAGTCAGTCAGGCATAGTTATGAATTACATCCCACCAGAATTAGCAATGTGACTGACTGTTGTGTCTGGGCAAGCAGGCATCCGGAGGAGTTAGTGTCCCATAGGGGCGGCGAGTTTACATCAACGAGTCTAATTTGAGCTTCCACTGGTGCTCTCCCTGTGATTAATATTGCCTTTCCTCACTGGGCTTTCCTCAAGAGAGAGAGATGCCTGCTGCTATAAGGCAAGCATCACTATTCCTGCTGCTCATATTGAGGATAAAGAATCTAAACAGTTATTAAACTTTATTTCCAGCCCAGTGAACAAAGAACAGGCGAAACAATCCCAGAAAGGGGACCTGATCGGTAACTAGGAATCAGAGTATCAGTCTCGAAGATGGGCTCTCAAGTGGTGCTCACTGCAGACCCTATAAAGCCAGAATTGTGTGATATAAAGTTAGAATTGCGAGATATAAAGTCAGAATTGAGTTATAAAGCCAAAATTGTGTGATATAAAGTTAGAATTGCGAGATATAAAATCAGAATTGCGAGATATAAAGAAAAAAGGTCAGTCTTTTTTTCCTCAAAATTGCACATTATGCGCATTTGCGAGTTTATATCTAGTTTATATATAATTCTGACTTTATATCATGCAATTCTGACTTTATAACTCGTAATTCTGACTTTATATCTCGCAATTCTGACTTTATAACTCATAATTCTGACTTTATAACTCACAAATCTGACTTTATAACTCGTAATTCTGACTTTATATCTCGTAATTCTGACCTTATATCTCGCAATTCTGACTTTATAACTCGTAATTCTGACTTTATATCTCACAATTCTGACTTTATAACTCACAATTCTGACTTTATAACTCTTAATTCTGACTTTATAACTCGTAATTCTGACCTTATATCTCGCAATTCTGACCTTATAACTCATAATTCTGACTTTATATCTCACAATTCTGACTTTATAACTCGTAATTCTGACTTTATAACTCGTAATTCTGACTTTATATCACGCAATTCTGACTTTATATCTCACAATTCTGACTTTATAACTCGTAATTCTGACTTTATAACTCGTAATTCTGACTTTATATCACGCAATTCTGACTTTATAACTTGCAATTGTGTTTATCTGAGAGAAAAAGTCAGAATTGTGAGATATAAACTCGCAATTCTGAGAAAAAAAGTCAGTCGCAATTACCTTTTTTTTAATTTATTTTAACGTAAAAATGGCTTTAGGATTTACACAGAAATTTGACAGTTTGTATAAGAATGATTTAACGATTTACACAGGAATTCGACAATTCACGTAAAAATGATTTCACGATTTACGAAAGAATTCAACAATTCACATAAAAATGGCTTTAGGATTTACATAGAAATTTGACACTTCACATAAGAATGGTTTTATGCATGATAAAACATTCAACAGTTTATATACGAATATTTTTACAAAGCAAGCCATGCAGACATTCAACAATTTATGTTCGAATGTTTTTACGTACAATTTACAAATATATTCTCCAATTTACACAAGTATAATTTTATGAATGATTTTCTCTGAAATTCAGCAATTTAATGTAAGAATAACTAATTAACAGAGAAATTCAACAATTTACACTGAAATTGGACAGTTTGTGTAAGAATGATGAACAATTTACACAGCGTGTTTTTCATGAAGTTCCATGTATGAACGTTTCTGTGACTGTACAAAGTTCATGAATATTTAATGAGGCAAGCATTGAGGACGTTTATGATTGGTTGTGTGCTGTGCACGGTCATATTCTACTGCTGCATCGTTTCTCCTTTTACACCTTTGCTTGGAGCAGGGCTTCATAACCTGTTCAAAAGCTGTTAACCCCCTTTCCACATGACAAGTATGAAATGTTGCATAACTCAACAATTTCAAAAGATTTTAAATCAGTCTGAAAAGCTTTTTTGCTCCATGTGTAGGCTTATTTTAAATCAAATATAGATAAGCAACTTGAGGTACTGGGAAGACTTCTTAAATTCAGTGCAATTAATCGACGTTGGATAAGAGATGAGAGACTGAACGGCAGCACTGTGTCCATTTCTGCTAAGAAATAAGATCAACTCAGCATGCATGTGCTTCTGATGACGATGAAGATGATGATGTTAGGTTGAAGCAGTATTCACATGGTCTGCACCCCACCCTCACTCTGCTATCAGACAGGAAACAAGGGGGTTTGTCTTGGGGAGCATCGCCTCTCTCTGTCACCCCTGCCGAAACACGAGCATCAGGAGGCGTGTGGAGCATCGCGTGGATTATGCGCGCACCTTGGAGACGTCCAGCGCGTCCATGAGGAAAGGATGGAGACATGGCAAGCGCAATTCTCCATATCTTGACGCCAGTGACTAAAAACGCTTATGCTTAATTCCCAAGAGCTTTAAAGACATCCGGATCCTTTCTTTGAGAGAAGCGTGGTAAGTAGAAAAAAACCGCTCGATTTGATTCATTTGCGCAATATGGAGACGCATTTGCGCTGGCGATATTTGCAAAAGGAGAGAATCAAATATGACGCGTTTTGACTGCTGCATGTGCGCTTTTGCGCAACAGTGTTTAAAAGCGCCGAGAATATCATAAATAATATAATTTTGGCGAGTAAAGCATTTTAAGATGCGTGCACAATTTGCAATTAGTGGATTTGCACGAAATTGCATGCAAATAAATGTAAAATAATAATACAAACATGCACGAGAGATCGTTTGCGTATGAAATAGCTAGTAAAACATTTTATATTCATTTTCTATATTCTGTTTTCTACTCCAAATCTCTCTCTCTCGCTCTCTTTGTTTTATTTACTGTTGTTTTTAATAATAATAAATGCATTAAATTCATAATACTATTATTTGTCAGGAGATTTATTGCAGAAATCAGAGCAGGTTCTGATGGTTCAAAGGCTTTGCCCCCTGCAGACCACCAATAAATCATCCTTTCTTTCCTCAGCATGTTTTTCCCTGTCTGCAGTCTCACGGTGTGACACGGGGACAATATGCCATATGATTCAGAATAGCTGTATCATATAAAATGACATTTTTACGAGTTATGATGTTAGATCATAATAGGTGGGCTCTCATCAGGAGGATATTGTTGATATTGTTGCCCCCTGGTGGGGCTTTTGCTTGTTGCCAGTGTTACTCGCTTTCAGTCGGGTGAAAAAATCAGACCAGATTTTTTTTAGTTGTGTGATGAAATAGGCTAGATCCATAATCATATATCATGTATTTTATTTTACATGTAAAAGCATAGTTTAACATTATTTAATAATGCTTCATTTATATTTGAGGTTGATAATCCAAACCATTTCTCAACTATCTAGTTTCCTTCCCCGTTACATAATTTCGTCCCATCACACTGAATCAAATTCTGCTTATCTGAGCAGGCGCTACTGCACTTAAATATAGAAATTGCTTTACACATGGGGTGGCAGTAGAGAGAGACTGGGAGAAAGGAGACCATTGAAGCAGCGAGTTATGAATTATGTAAA
The DNA here is from genome assembly GCA_039654765.1 of Mylopharyngodon piceus. Lineage (NCBI taxonomy): Eukaryota > Metazoa > Chordata > Actinopteri > Cypriniformes > Xenocyprididae > Mylopharyngodon > Mylopharyngodon piceus. The sequence continues at coordinate 21,371,998 of CM077444.1, forward strand.
ATTCTCTTCTACATTTCTGTGAAACCTCAGTGCAAGCTTGAGGTGGCATAAAAATATACTTATATGGTTGACTGTTAAAGATAAACCCACCTCCATTTACAATAATGTGTTGATCTTAGTATGTTAGTTTTTCAAAAAATGAAAATTCTGTCTTTATTTACTCATCTTCATATGCTGTTGTTTTTCCTGTGAAACACAAAAGGGGGAATTTCGAAGAATCTCTATGCAGATTTTTTCCATACAGTTCATTGTGACCATGTTTGGCAAGCTTCAAAAAGGACAAAAACACCATAAACGTAGATTTCCAAATCTTATGATACATTTGTGAGGAACAGGGCAAAATTTAAGTTAGGATTCACTGATAATGTTCCCTTTCAGTGAGTTGTTAACCTGTGAACTGCTGTGAACATATCATTGAGTCACTTAGAAATCTTAGAATTCTCAATTCAGGTCTTATTAACAGTACAAACAGACCGTAAGAATCAAACCAGTTATTTTCAGTAAATCACACGAACTGAACTGAACAAAATGGTCTGGGCTGCGTTTTCCAAAAGCATCGTAAGCCTAAGTAGATCGTAGAACCATTGCCACCAATGGTCTCTTCGATCAACTTAGCTCACAATGCTTTTCAGAAACGCAGTCCAGATCTGCTTCTCAAATTCAACTCACTGATTCAGTGATTTGGTCATACCCAGCTAACAAAAATATGTTCCTGTTAAAGGGTTAGTTCACCGAAAAATAAAAATTCTGTCATTAATTACTCACCCTCATGTCGTTCCACACCCGTAAGACTTTCGATCATCTTCAGAACACCAATTAAGATATTTTTGATGAAATCCGAGAGGTATATGACTCTTTAACCACCACTGTCAAGCTCCAGAAACGTCATGGATAAAAAAAAAAAAAAAAATTTCAAGTCGTTATTTTTGTTTTGTTTTTGCGTACAAAAAGTATTCTCGTCGCTTCATAAAATTAAGGTTGAACCACTGTAGTCACATGAACTATTTTAACAATGTCTTTACTACCTTTCTGGACCTTGAAAGTGGTAATTAAACCACTGTCTATGGAGGAGTCTCTCGGATTTCATCAAAAATATCTTAATTTGTGTTCTGAAGATGAATGAAGGTCTTACGGGTGTAGAACGACATGAGGGTGAGTAATTAATGACAGCAATTTCATTTTGGGGTGAACTAACCTTTTAATATAGTCTTCACTGTATAAATTAAACATAGATTAATCCTTATTAAAGTTACAAAAGTAATTCAGTCAAAATCAGTGAGCAATTTTTTTCTTTGTCCTTTGTTGTTTGATTAACATTAAAAACACAGACAACAGCAGGAATATTAGGCTGCTGTCACTTTAAGACCTCATGAACGGATCCAATACACTGATACTGATACATATCTTTCTCTACTGTTTACGTTCACTTAAGCCATAACGGGCAATGTTTACTAGGATACTTGCCGAGACGGGAATTTTTTGACAATTTTTTGTGAATTTGTTTGTTCAAGCGCAAGAAGACGTGAAAGAGAGCTCAATTCAGTATTTGTGCACTGTCTAAGACACAGCTTTCTGGTCGTGCGCCTCAGATGTGTGCGCACACAAAACTTTCCACACGGCACGAATAACAAATTGAGTTCCCTTTCGCACCTTCTTGAGCTTGAATATTTAAATCACCAATGATGATATCCCCAGCAATGTTCACGTTTGTTTACATTCATGTTCTCACAAAATTGCATTGTTATGATTCATAAAAATGTTACTGGCAAACTGGCGATTGACACTGTTTCATCTACTCACCAACGCTGTTTTACACGTATTTGGCACTTGGCAAGTGTTAAAGGGATAGTTCACCCAAAAATGAAAATTTTCCCATGATTTTCTCACCCTCAAGCCATCCTAGGTGTATATAACTATCTTCTTTCAGACCAACACAATCGGAGATATATTAATAAATATCCTGGCTCTTCCAAGCTTTTTTTTTTTTACTTTTTTGAAGTAAAAAAAAATGCATTCATCCATCATAAAAATAATCCATACGGCTCCAGGGGGTTAATAAAGGCCTTCTGAAGCGAAGTGATGTGTTTTTGTAAGGAAAATATCCATAATTAAAACTTTATAAACTAAAATAACCGTACGCATACTGCTCAAGTCGACTTGCACCAAATGAGTAACCCCCTGACGTAGGATGTAGGAGTATCGTAAGTTTAGACGTCTCTCACGGTTCAAACAAATAGGGCTGTGCAACAAACTCAAGCTCCTCTTCTCTTATATCGAAATCTTCTGACATTTCTCTTTAAAAATTCTCCTTTTAGACTTCTAATTCATGACCGAAGTTTTGCTTTGCTCTATCCTCTACGCTTCCACGTTCATCATTACGTCATGCAGCTTCAAAATTTGTCCCCCCCTCACAACCATTATAAAGCTTGGAGGAGCAAGGTTATTTTTAAATATGTCTCCAATTGTCTTAGTCTGAAAGAACCTAGTCATATACACCTAGGATGGCCTGAAGGTGATTAAATCATATTTTTGGGTGAACTAACCCTTTAATTTTAGGCCCTGTATGTCACAATATGGAAAAACGTTTCCTCGTTTCTCAGCTCCACCCCCTGTGAGGGAAGGATGCAAGGAAAGAAAATAATGACGGACGAATCAAAGGAAAAAGTATTTGTATATTGGAATATTCTTGATCACTTGAGGAATCAAAGGCGAGGAAATGAGGAAGCATCAATTTGAGTATTGAGAAGCACCCAATATCTTCTATTTTCACATATTTGCATGTGTTTACACCATCCTAATGATGTTTGTGTGTTTCGCAGCTCTTCTGTAGCTGAAGAAAATGGATCCGTCTCCCACAAGGCAGCAGTACGGCTCCAAAAAGAGGGTTAAAATTCACCCCAACACCGTCACGGTAAAATATGCCACGCATTTCCCCCAGCCGGGCGACGAGGGATACGACGACGCTCCGTCCTTTGAGGACTTCGGCTCGTTCTTGGACAACAACCCGAGCAAGAGACTGGTGTCAGAAAGCGGTCAAGGCAGGACTTTATTCGGCACTATGGATTCTCGTCCCAAGGCCGATCAGAGGGAAAAAGGGGTTGGCGGGCAGCTGGCGAGCTTCGGTGAGGCCTCGGTCCTGGCCTCGCGCGTCACCTGGGGTGCCCTTTTCGGGGCGGCCATCGCGCACGGCTGCGTGGCCCTCATTACACGCCTGGCGGCCGACCGCTCCAAAGTGCCATCATTAGAGCTCATCTTCATCCGCTCGGTGATCCAAGTGTTGTCCATACTGGTGGTCCTCTACTACAAAGAGGCTCCCTTCGGGCCGAAGGGCTATCGGTTGCGTTTGTTCTTCTACGGGGTTTGCAACGTCATCTCCATCACGTGCGCGTACACATCCTTCGCCATCGTCCCACCCAGCAATGGCACCATCATGTGGCGGGCGACCACCACGGTCTTCAGCGCCATTCTTGCCTTCTTGCTCTTAGACGAACGCCTCGGTTACACTGACGTAGTGACGGTCGTAGGTAGTCTCTTTGGACTGTGTCTCGTAATGATCCCCAACATTGCCGACGAGGAAAAGTCCCCTCTGGGATTCTGGAAAGAAGCGTTTGGCTACACCATGACTGTAATGGCAGGTCTGACTGCCGCCCTGTCCATGATCGTGTACAGGGCCATCAAAGAGCGCGTCAGCATGTGGGCGGCGCTCTTCACGTTCGGCTGGACGGGAACCGTGTGGGGGGCGTCCACTATGTTCATCATGCAAGAACCCATCATTCCATTGGATAGCGAGACGTGGGGCTACCTTATAGGAATCTGCATTTGCTCCACCGTGGCGTTTCTGGGAGTCTACTACGCCCTCAACAAGTTCCACCCCGCTCTGGTCAGCACCGTACAGCATCTGGAGATCGTGGTGGCCATGTTTCTTCAGCTTATTGTGTTGAGAATGATCCCATCTGTGTACGACGTCTTCGGAGCGCTGGTTATCATGGTCAGCGTGTTCGTCCTCACGGGGCTCAAGCTTTACAGGGTGGGCCGGGCCATCCGACAAGATTACCAGGAGATTCTGGACTCGCCAATCAAATGAAAGCATCGAAGCTTGTGTACTTGAGCGCATGAGGGGGCATGTATATGTGCGTGTGTGCAGTGTTTCCCAGCCCCCTTCTCTTACAAATGTGCAATCACTGAATGTCTGGATCTTCGGCATTTATTTCAAATCGTGTCGTTGGAAGAGTGCCATTGGTGTAATGTCTTTGCTAACTGTTGATATGTGAAAATAAACAGTGATCCATAGTGCTCCCCTCTGATAGCATTGATTTTTGTGTGTGTGTGTGTTTGTGTGTGTGTGTGTGTGTGTGTGTCACTGAAGCAAGAGTAAGATGCAGTAGTCTAAATCTATAAACAGCGGGATTGGATCCTCTGACAGATAAATCAGACTGCAGCAGTGCAATTTCTGCGACACAATAAACTTTGGATGTTTCACTTTTTGTTGAAGTGGTACTCAGATGGTTTACCCATATTTTACTGATCCAACCAAATATTATATTATATTATATTATATTATATTATATTATATTATATTATATTTAGTGCTGTCAAACGGTTAATCGCAATTAATCGCATCCAAAATAAAAGTTTTTTACATAATATATGTGTGTGTACTGTGTATAATTATTATGTATATATAAATACACACACATGCATGTATATATTTAAGAACAAATTGTTATATTTATATATAAAATATTTATATTTATATATAATATAAATTATATAAATATATATACAGTATATACATAATAATAATACACAGTACACACACATATATTATGTAAACACAAAATTGTATTTTGGAAACGATTAATCGCATCCAAAATAAAAGTTATATATGTATATATGTGTATATGTATTATCTATAGAAATACACACACACATGCATGTATATATTTAACAAAAATATATTTATATATAATATAAATTATATATATATATATATATATATGTGTGTGTGTGTGTGTGTGTGTGTGTGTGTGTGTACAGTACACACACATATATTATGTAAACAAACTTTTATTTTAGATGCGATAAATCACGATTAATCATTTGACAGCACATATATTATATTATATTATATTATATTATATTATATTATATTATATTATGCTCACCAGGGCAGCATTTATTTGGTCAAAATACAGTAAAACAATAATATTGTGAAATATTATTCCAATTTAAAATAACTGTTTTATTTACTTATTACTGATAGTTTTTTGTTCAGGATTCTTTGATAGTTTCAAGAGAACAGTAAAAGAACAATTGAAAAAAAAAAAAAAAAAAACAGTTCAAAAGAACAGCATATATTTGATCAATTACTGTCACTTTTCATCAATTTAATGCATCTTTGCTGAATAAAAGTATTAATTTCTTTATTTAAGAAATTGTTAAAAAACTTGCCGACCCCAAACTTTTGAGCGGTAGTGTATAATCCAATATTTCACAGCACAAAAAACATCATTTGAGAGTTTAATTTGTGCTAAAATATTGTGTTTGATTTGATGCATGGCTTTTAACAACAAAAATACGGTGAATTCAGGTTGATTGGGACACATTTTCCCAGTCATCTCAATGGCAAAAAGTGTCCCAATCACCCTGAATTCACCCTATGAGAGATTTCTTTTAACAGTCCCTGTTTATTCTGCTATCCTGCACAACTATATGGTTTGTTGGATTTTATTTAGCATTTAGCATTGTTTTTTTGTCCTGCCCGTTTCCTACCCATTTTTCAGGTCACGACCCGCCAGTCAAGAACAGCTGCTCTAATCTGACCTTTTGGTTAGATTAAACTCATCCATATTTATATATCTAAAGTAAACAAAAACCATGGCAAACTGTTATAAATTAACCTGTATTGATTTTCTTCAGTTCTGTCTCGGTATGCCAAGGCGATCGATACAATCCCTGCCTGAGTGATGGAGGAATTTGTGCTTTTGAATTAGCTGTTATGGTATTTTTTTTATCTCATCAGACTCCTTTGATAAGATTACGCAACCACAAATGATGTGTTATTGGTGCAGAGGAAGTTTTGGTCCATGTGACCCAGCACTACAGAAACAAAACTACATTTTCTGTGAACTTATTCAACTCCCTATCTGATAAATATCTGATTCTCCCTAACAGCTTCCTATATGAAGGCATTAAAAAGCCTGTAAATAAAAAAATATATAACTGTCATCAGGTTGATGGTCTGTGGTAGAATCTCATGAAATGAGTCCCACTCTAAATAAGCCCAGCTGCTCTACTGTTCACCAGACTCATTTTCAGTGGCATTTAATTGTATTCCCTTTTGTTTATACCCTACGACAAAGGTTATATTTAAGATCAAAGTAATCATTGTTTCCCTCAGGCATATGAAAGCTGTGGTCATGATGAATCGCTGCTCGGTTTGTTGGCAGGGCCTAGAGACATTTTTATAATAAATCTTTTAAATGGCAGAGCATGAGATTTCTCTAGTGTTCCACAAGGTGGCACTTCAGAGACATTTTTCTCTTAAAGGAATAGTTCACCCAAAATTTTTACTCAGCTTCACATTGTTTCATATCAGTATGATGGGCTTTTTTGGAATACAAAAGGGGAAATCTGAAGAATCTTTATGCAACTATTTTCAATACAGTTTAAAAAGGACCCAAAAAGCACCATAAAAAGTCCACTACAACATGTGCACTATATATTTAAAGGGGACCTTTTATGCCCCTTTTACAAGATGTAATATAACTCTCTGGTGTCCCCAGAATGTGTCTGTGAAGTTTCAGCTCAAAATACCCCACAGATCATTTATTATAGCTTGTCAAATTTGCCCCTATTTGGGTGTAAACAAAAACACGCCGTTTTTGTGTGTCCCTTTAAATGCAAATGAGCTGCTGCTCCCGGCCCCCTTTCCAGAAGAGGGCGGAGCTTTAACAGCTTAACAACAACAAAGCTGGAGAATCTCACGCAGCCAAAATGAGGATTGTCAGTAACGGTGTTCAGCCTTACATTGTTCAAACCGGAGTCGGACACTGATGGAGAGACTCAGGAAGAAGTTACAACTTTTAGAATGAAACTGGACGTTTCTGAATGGTTAGCGGATAAATTTATGTAGTTGCTGTGGAGTTGATTCAACTCATCGACTAGCATGTGCCGTCATGTTAATCTTTTGTGCAAATCCAGTGTTGAATTGATCCTCGTTTGTGAGTCCGGCGTAAAATGACGGCATGACAACAACACTCTACTACAACAACTCTTCCTCTTCTCTAAAGCAGCTCAACATGGCCTCACCCCCTTTGTTGTGTGTTCTCAGGGGCGGGGTTTATGTAAATTTTGGCGTTTGTGATGTCACCAACCCAGGAAGAAGCTTGTTGTAGTCCCTACCAGCCGTTTCTTGTAGTCCTTAAAAAGCGATTTCTCTAAAAGAAAATATCACCCTTTGCAGTGAACTTTGAGCGTCGTAACTTTGCAGATGTTGTTTATGCTCAAACAGCAACATTACACACTAACTAAAGTTAAAAAATTGAAATCATAATCAAGGACCCCTTTGCATATCTTTATATGTCTTAGGGTGTATTTTTGTTCATTTATGGCTTGTTTTTGCTGTATGAATCTCAATAACAGCGTGAAATAACAGGGTTTGGAACAAAATGAGGTTCCTCTGTTAATTTATAAAAGAAGAGGAAAGCAGTCCAAATACAACTATTAATATTAGTCATATGAGTCCATTGAGTGAAGGAACATTATAAATCATGTCTGAATCCGAGAGCTCAGACCACTGATTCCCTCTGATTATAGTGAGGGATATTGAAAGTGTGAAGATGCTGGATTCTCGGGGTGTCGACAGTTTTCATAAGGACAGGAGAAGGCAGGGCTGTACAGGACACGTACAGTAACGTCCATCTGTTAGGACAGGAAACAGATTGCATCCTGCAGCGTGTTGTGCACACATCTAATGGCTCTATCAGCCATGCGTGAGGGACTTTGAATATGGTCATATCAATGTAACTCATTCAAGTTCAAGATAAGGTGATTGCAAATTCAGAAGGCTGGACGTTATACATACAATGCATCCTTATGATCTTATGATGTGTACAGTTTGGTCCAAAAGTTTGAGACTACTGCTTTTATTTTTCTAATTTAATACAAAGTTTTTTATTACAAATTATATTGTCAACATAAAATGACAGCAGCACTCAAGCTAACATGAACTCCAAACATGTGACAAATTTGTGTATTTGATTTTTGACAGAAATCTTAGTTTTAAAATATTCAAATATTAAAAAAATAAATAAATAAATAAAAATATTTTGATTGATTTTTCATCATAAAAAGTCTTTGTTTCAAATTTTTCAAAATCCATAATTTTCAGATTTAATAAAAAAAAAATAAAAAAAAATGTAATCTCTAACTTTTGCACTACATGAATCAAGGGTAGCAATCAATCCCCAAATAACTAACAGTAATGTAATGCATTATAATAAAATATAGTAATAATACGCAATATTAAACAGTATGTTGATAATATTGACAATATTATTATTATTAATAGGTATTATTAAGTGATGGTTCTTCAACATTGACTAATATGGTTATACAACTGGTAAAATCTTCTGGGCCATAACAGGATAATTTGACACTTGAACCAATTAATAAAAAAACAAATTTATTTTTAAGCAAACAAAATGTGTCTAACGTGTGTGAAATAATCTCTTTTACTGTCTGAAATAATGTCTTTTAATATAATATAATATTAGTGCTATCAAATGATTAATCACAATTTATTTATATAATTTATAAATATAAATATTTTATATATAAATATAACACATTTTTCTTAAAAAAAATATATATATATATATGAAAAATATGTTATATTTATATATAAAATATTTATATTTATATGCATATGATTTATTATATATATATATATAATCTATATATAAGAGAAATGTGTTATATTTATATATAAAATATTTATATTTATATGCATATAATATAATTTATTATATATATATAATGTAATATATATATATAATCTATATATAAGAAAAATGTGTTATATTTATATATAAAATATTTATATTTATATGCATATAATATAATTTATTATATATATAATGTAATATATATATATATATATATATATATATAATCTATATATAAGAAAAATGTGTTATATTTATATATAAAATATTTATATTTATATGCATATAATATAATTTATTATAAATATATATATATATTTATATATATATATATATATAATCTTTATATAAGAAAAATGTATTATATTTATATATAAAATATTTCATATTTATATGCATATAATATAATTTATGATATATATATAATCTATATATATATATAATGTAATATATATATATATAATCTTTATATATAAGAAAAATGTGTTATATTTATATATAAAATATTTATATATATATATATATATATATATATAATGTAATATATACATATATATATATATAATGTAATATATACATATATTATGAAAAAATACTTTTATTTTGGATGTGATTAATCACGATTAATCGTTTGACAGCACTATATATAATATAATATAATATAATATAATATAATATAATATAATATAATATAATAATTATGATTATGATTATTGCATAAATTGGGAATTGCTAAACTGACCTACTACCGAAACTCTACATTGCCCCGTGTTCTATATTGGGACTTTCGGGACGAGCCCAGTATGTACAATTGATGGACGTGTGCACTGACCAATGAGCAGAGAGATCGCTCTTGGTTAACCAATGGGTGAGCGAGTAAGCTGTAGACATCACCGTTTTTCTCAGCAGGTTAGATAGCGCAGCAGTGCGGTGAGTCGAGCCGCAGTTCTCACGCTGGATACACAGAAAACCCTTCCCATTAACCCATCTGCGAATATGTAGCTGAAAAACACGCCTGTAATATAAATACTGCTGATCATCGAGAGTGTGCTGGATACAGGGGAGGCAGGGGAGCACATCGGATCATTTAAGGGTAAGATGACAGATATTTATGGGAGTTTATGGTCAGATTGTAGCGTACAGAGCTAAAGCAGTAAATCCGATGGGTCTGCTGGTTAGAAATAATTATCATAACGATAGAAATATAAGAAGAAAGAAACAATCCTGGAAATGTGTCATGGATAAATCAGTGTAATTGTAAAGGAATTGTGTAAAGGCTGTGGTCAGGCCTCACATAGCTGTGATTTACAGGAAAAACTGCTTTACCTCCATAGATTTATAAAGAAAATGTTGGAAAGTGGCCCATATTTAAAGCATGAATCATACACAAACTGCTATGGTGTTTAGATTCAACAGGCCTTTATGGCATTTACATTGAAATACATTGAAAGCACAATGCAGAGCTGTTAGCCTTACAGGGGTCTTTGTTGAAGTCAAAGGCTGTTTTATTTGCTCTAAACTGCAAATATTGATATTTGGTCATTGTCCATTGCATGTGATTATGATTTTAGACTCTGACATCTGTTTAGATGAGCTCTCTTTATTGTTATCTGATAGTAATCTGAGAATTTCTTTCTGTATGTTGATATATTATGCAACTGTTATGAACACAACATCAAATAGAGAAAACCACTAGATCTTATTTGCTGTACGCTGTTATCATCGACGTGAAAAGTTGGTTTGTGATCTGATGTGGAATCTCAGTGTGGAGTCGGTTTTTGTAAATCAACAGTGTTCTGTTGAATGTAATGTTACAGTACCTGATGTTTTCTTCATTACTTTCACATTGGACTGTGAGTTACGATCAAATTTGTGTGAGATTTCTCAGCAAACGCAGAAGTTCCACGTAGATCAAGATGACAAAAGGCTAAATGCCACATTCCTGGAATAAAAGACACTTTAGTGTGCTTGACCTAACATAAAATTAATAATGAAAAGTTGCAATTAAGACATTGGAATGAGATTATTTACTTGTCTACCCATTAGCTATTCTGCATAGAAAAGATAGAAGTAATGTTTTTCTCAACATTCATAATTTTAAGGAATGTGAGATGGGTTTTTAACTCACTTTGTCTTTTCCATTACCAATATCTGAATGTTCTTAAATCAAGATTACGTGAGAAGCAAAATGATATAAGATATTAATTTTTTCTTGCCTAAAACAAGAAAAAATGTCTGACAATTGCATAAAGAAAGGCTTGTTTTAGGCAAGTCATTTTGCTTCTCAAGTAAATGTATCTTCATTTAAGAATGTTTAGATATTTGTACTAGAAAACAAGAAAGAAATATTAGGTAAGAAATTGTCCCACCTCACATTCCTTAAAATAATGAATGTTAAGAAATTACATTATATGTTCCTTTTCTATACAGAATAACGGGTAGACGAGTAAATAATCTCATTCTTAAAGGGTTAATTCATCCAAAAATGAAATTTCTGTCATTAATTACTCACCCTCATGTCGTTCCACACCTGTAAGACCTTCGTTCATCTTCAGAACACACAGAACACAAATTTAAGATATTTTTAATGAAATTCGAGAGGTTTCTGTCCCTCCATAGAGATTCAACGCAACTACCACTTTCAAGCTCCAGAAAGACATCATTAAGGTAATCCATGTGATCCAAGTGGTTTAAACTCAATTTTATGAAGCGACACAAGTGCTTTGTTTGTGCAAAAAACTTTATTTACAAAATAATATTATCCAAAGCATGTTCATGCAACAATGTCAGCTCTCGCATGAACACAAATCGCATGCGTCATGACGCTCTCGTGAACACGCGTTGCAGGTCAATATTTTCGTAAGTAAAGTAGTAAATTGTTTTTTTGTGCAAACAAAGCACTTGCGTTGCTTCATAAAATTGAGGTTAAATCACTGGAGTGACATAGATTACTTTAATGATGTCTTTACTACCTTTCATGAGCTTGAAAGTGGTAGTTGTGTTGGATCTCTTTTAGGGCTGGGACAATATTATTGATGCATCACGATTCATGGATCGATTCTGATATTTTCCAAATGCATCACAAATCGATTCTGAGCTTAGTTTTAAACCGCATGCTCAAATGCTCACGAAGAAGAGCACTCGTGCATTCGTCTGAGTCTGAGAATGTATTTGCACCTCAGAATGCTTTTATGACGCAAGATCAGTGTAAACAGCCCACTGCAAACACCCTTGTAAATTCACTTCAACCTTTTCTAACTTCATGAATGATTATTTTATAGAGGGTTGAAGTTGTGTGTATAAGGAATTGGAAGAAAGCAGAGTACAGCTGTTTCTAAAGCACGCAGTGCCATCCGCTGTTGAAAACTAAGCTCAGAATCGATTCGAGAGAGAATCGCGATACATACAGAAAATATCAGAATCGATCCAGAATCATTTCTCGATTCGCGATGCATCAATGTATTGTCCCAGCCCTAGTCTCTATGGAGGGACAGAAAGCTCTCAGATTTTATTAAAAAATATCTTAATTTGTGTTCTGAAGATGAACGAAGGTCTTACGGGTGTGGAACGACATGAGGGTGAGTAATTAATGACAGAATTTTCATTTTAGGGTGAACCAACCCTTTAATATTTTTTACATACATTACTGTTCAAGCTCAACCATTCAGCCCTGTTACCCATTGTAAGAAATAATGATGAAACCAATATTTTTCTTTAAATTCTGGGAAATATAAGTTTATTGACAATTACAAACTAACATTTGATCCAAATTAGTCAGCCCCTACTGATAGAAAGATAAATTCATGCTTAGTTTTGGTAACAGGGTTGCAAATTCAGCATAAATTTAATGTTTTAAACTGTATTTATACATCCCAAACTAACAAATTGATTTTTTTATTTTCAGGGACAATTTGTACCCTTTCCATGGAAAGTGCCAAGTATTAATTTTGCTTTGTAACTCCTCCCACGCTACTTGTGGTATAATCATGAATGATAATATCCCTAAATCATGCAGAATGTTAAGGAGCGATGTGCTATTACTTTTCTAAGGGATGATTTTTGCCTGATCATGAAGATAAAATGGGCAAAAGAGTTCCATAGACTTGCATTGAAGGTGGGACCCGAGTCATATATACAGATCAGAATATCACAGAGACTTGAGCGTGGGCTCTTTTTTTGTTGTTGTTGTTTTTTTTTTTTCTTTTTACAGCCGCATTGCAACATGCTAAAAACCAGAACACCTTAGCAACCACATAGTAAAGCCCTGGCAAACACCCACAACTCCATAGCAAGGCACATGCATTGCCAAATTTTCTTCATGAAATGTAAAAATAGAGTTATTTGGTAATATTTGTGACAGGATATGTTTTTTCCAGTTGATCACATGTGTTGTTTGTGGCCTGTGGGGTGCTGTGCATTGCCCTGCAGAAATCTGCACACTTCACCTCCTGTCAGAGTGTCACCTCCTGCACCTTTATTTGTTCTTGTATATTGTATCTCTCTAGTTGTGTCCCAAATGACGTACGGTAAACACTATGTACTCAACCATCAAGTGTTTGAGGTTTAGAAGGCTATTTTGTCATCCAGCATCGGAGTTTGATACCCCCTTCCCTTTTGGCTATGGAAGCAAAACCAAAATTCCACACTTTTCTTACAAAAATGCATCGCTTCCCTTCAGAAGGCTTTTATTAACCCCCTGGAGCCGTATGGATTATTTTTATGAAATCTTCAAAATCTCGGTTACTATTCACTCCCATTATAAAGCTTGGAAGAGCCAGAATATTTTTTAAGCCCTGAAGTCATTTTCAGAGTTGTTTTTTCTGAGTGACATACAAAAAAGTAAAGACTCGTAACTCCAAAACTATAGCATGAAGAGTCAAAAAGGTGTGAGCTGCATCTGGATCAAATTTTGTGGTGATCGCATGAAGTAATCAAAAGTTACAGCATTTGAAACCAAGGTAGCCTTTTTGTTTAGCCCTTGACGCCCCCTAATGGGCATTTTTTTAAATCGTTCCTTCACGAGGAATATCTCGTGATTGACGCAAGGGATTATGTTGATTTTGGACTCATTTCAATCGGGAGCATCCACTGTAAGTAATGATGTGCCATTTTCTACGATCTTTGCATGTTTTATGAAGTTATTATTAAAAATGCCATGTGAAAACTACATTTTAGTTTAGCATCTGTGCGCTTATGTGTCGTAATTCCGTGAGGAATATCTCGTGATTGCCTTATTGGATTATGTAGATGTTGGACTCATTTTAATCGTGAGAATCTGCTGCAAATTTCCACAATCGGAGCATATTTCTTGAAGTTACGAGCGAAAAAGTGACATAAATACTGCATCGGTATATTTTTTACATATGGGTCTTGCGGGGTTTCACGTACAAAAACTCTCACTTTTAGTCGAAGCCCAAAACAATTATACTCGTTGTATTCTACTCCGTGAAACCTTTCAAATTACATATGATGTGATTATCTGAGCTGTATGATGTTTTTGACACATTGCAGTACATAATACAAATTTCATAAACGACTCAGCACTAGGAGTTAATCAAATTGGCTACATTCATTGTAAAGTTCAGACTCTAAGCTTTCAAATGACACCTATTTTGTGTTGATCAAGGCAGTAGTTTTGAAAAATAGGCTAGGTGGCGCCCGCGGGCGGTATACCCCGTTTTAGCGGGATGACTCGGCATTCGTTAAGAGTTGAACCGAATGGTTGGATGCATTAAAAAGCTGAGTTTCTAAGCTTTAAAATCCTTTATTTTGTGTTATTCCTGTCAGTGGTTGCTTAGTAATGTGATTATGAATTTTTTCGCGGGGGGTGGTGTCCCGCCGGCGGTACACTTTGGGCTTAAGGGATTAATATATCTCTGATTTGTGTTCGTCTGAAAGAAGATAGTCATATACACCTAGGATGGCTTGAGTGCGAGTAAATTATGGGATAATTTTCATTTTTGGGTGAACTATCCCTTTAATTCAACAGTTTTTGCTCTGGTACCAAAATTGGTATCGAGAACCGCAAAATTGTACTGGCATTGGTACCGACTACTGAAATTTTGGTACCGTGACAACCCACAAGTAGCACAGTGAAATGGAAAAACTCATTCTTGTCTGAATGTATCCTTGGAATAATGCATAAGTATGTGAATTGTGACGCACCTTCTTTCTTTTTTTTAATTCTTCACACACATATTCATACACACCTGGTCCAGCCAGTGACTCAGCTGCTAATATACCCCTTTCTGTGCTGTCAGTCGGCGTATTTTGTGTTTATCTGGTGGCACAGGGTAAGGCCTGTATGACTGAGCTTGACATTATCTGAATTACAGGGATGAGCAGTCATAACTACTGTTATTTGATTCTCTGCTGTAGTCATATTAAAGCAACCCAGTATTCACTGTCTGTGAGACTGCCGAGATACAGTAGCAGCTTTTTTTTTGCTTTTTCCATGACCTCACAGTTGTGTGTATGGATGTTTTGGGGCCCGGGGCCTGTTGCAGCTGGTGAGCAGTGCAGTTTCTGTAATTATTGTCACACTGACAGGTCTCTCCACAGCCTCTCATTAAGTTAAAAAAGAGAGAGAGCTAGAGAGCAAACTCAAATGAATGAGTGAGAGACATTTTGTCTGGGGCCCCAGATCCCGCTGAGCCGAGGGGCCCGGGATCAAGGAGAAAGGGTTGGGAAAATGGTGAAAGCAGCTATTTATATTTTGCCATTTCCTCCATGAGAGGAGAGTCACCCCATGAACTAGATTCACAGAAATTGGACGATGTATCTGCGGTCTGCGGGGACTCGTCTTTTTTCTTCACCCCATCGTCCCCAAATGTGCTTCTAGAAACACAGCGGCCTCTTTCAGAGCTTGCGACCCCCAGCTCTCAGAGCAGCACCTGCTGTTCAGGCGCCTGCAGTGACGTGGCATTGATTTGCCGCACGTGTCTGTCTTTCACTGCTTTTGTCAGTGCAGTCAGCCAAACGCTACTGCAGTATTACATTTCTGGGTCTTTAAGCTTGCTAAGACTGTGCTTGGCCTGAAATATGCTTTCACTGTGACTTGTTTTGTTCTGTATTGAATATTTGTTTATTCAGTACAGTTTAAACATGTTATAAATATTTTTTTTTAAATGGATGTAATACATTGTTTTAATATAAAGTAAAATGTAATATTTTAATATAAAATGTATATATTTTAAAATTGTTTGTTTTAATATTCTTTTTATATATTTGTTTCAATATTTAATATGTCTATTTTCTACATGTTATTGATTTTATTGTGAATGAGGCATCCATGCAGATGTTTCATCTAAAAAAATGTTTTGACCTCATAATTTTGAATTAAAATATAATTTCATCCACTTAAAGGGTTAGTTCACCCAAAAAGTGAAAATTATCCCATGATTTACTTGCCTTCAAGCTATCCTAGGTGTATATGAGTTTCTTTTTTCAGACGCACACAATCTTAGATATCTTTAAAAATATATCCAAGCTTTATAATGGTTGTGAATGGGGGGCCAGATTTGGAAGCCCAAAAAAAATGCATCCATCCCTTATAAAAATAATCCATACGGCTCCAGGGGGTTAATAAAGGCCTTCTGAAGCGAAGCGATGGGTTTTTGTAAGAAAAATATCCATATTTAAAACTTTATAAATTCAAATAACTAGCTTCCGCCAGACGACCGTACGTATACTGCTCAAGTCGACTTGCGCAACAAGAGTACCCCGTGACGCGATGTAGGAGTATCGTAAGCTTAGACGCCTCTCGGGAGTCAAACAAAAATGGCTTGGCAACAAACTCAAGCTCCTCTTCTCTTATGTTGAAATTTCTCTTTAAAAATTCTAGCTTTAGACTTTTGTTTTGCTCCATCCTCTGCGCTTCTGTGTTCATCATTACGTCATGCGTCGGGTCAGAGGTTACTCTTCTGCCGCAAATCGATGCGTACGGCCGTCTGCTGGAAGCTAGGTATTATAGTTAATAAAGTTTCTTAAATTTTTCTTATAAACACCCATCGCTTCGCTTCAGAAGGCCTTTATTAACCCCCTGGATCCGTATGGATTATTTTTATGGTGGATGGATGTGGTTTTTTTTGGGCTTCAAAATGTGCCCCCCCTTCACAACCATTATAAAGCTTGGATATATTTTTAAAGATATCTCCGATTATGTTCGTCTGATAGAAGATAGTCATATACACTTAGGATGGCTTGAGGGTGAGTAAATCATGGGATAATTTTCATTTTTGGGTGAACTAATTATTCACCCTCATGTTGTTCCAAACCCGTTAAGACCTTCGTTCATCTTCGGAACACAAATGAAGATCTTTTTGATGAAATCTGAGCGCTTTCTGTTCCTCCATTGACAGTCTACGCAACTACCACTTTTCAAGCCCCAGAAAGGTAGACATCATTAAAGCAATCCATGTGACTCCAGTGGTTTATCC
Source organism: Mylopharyngodon piceus (assembly GCA_039654765.1). Classification (NCBI taxonomy): domain Eukaryota; kingdom Metazoa; phylum Chordata; class Actinopteri; order Cypriniformes; family Xenocyprididae; genus Mylopharyngodon; species Mylopharyngodon piceus. The sequence continues at coordinate 21,389,384 of CM077444.1, forward strand.
TCAATTTTATAAATCGACGCGAGTGCTTTATTTTTGCGAAAAAACCCCCATTTTATTTACAAAATATTAATCTCCAACACGCATTCACGCTACAATGCCTGCTCTTGCGTAAACAACACGCATGCGTTTTTTTTTTTTCCGAAGCAAACAAAGCACTCGCATCGCTTCATAAAATTGAGGATAAACTACTGGAGTCACATGGATTGCTGTAATGATGTCTTTACTACCTTTTTTATGAGCTTGAAAGTGGTAGTTGCGTAGGCTGTCAATGGAGGGACAGAAAGCTCTCAGATTTCATTAAAAAGATCTTCATTTGTGTTCTGAAGATGAACGAAGGTCTTACGGGTTTGGAATAACATGAGGGTGAGTAATTAATGACAGAATTTTCATTTTTGGGTGATCTAACCCTTTAAACCTTTTTTACAAATCTGTTTTCATCCAATCAACGAACGATGGATAGAACCAAGTCTTGCCCTACAATTTTTTTTTTTTCTTTTTCGATAATCTGTTATACTCAGACGTACGGCATAATATGGAAGAAGAGATCTGTCGATACTTCTGTTTCATGGTGACTTTACATATGTGAAAAATGCATTATTGGTTGTTGCATTGTGCAGTGCAGTCTGCTCTGTGCAGATTGTTATTTGACTTGCTTGAATTGACTATGTATGGATGTCGGATATGTTTTCTCTTTTTAATAAAAAAAAGAAGAAAAGAATTTGTACTAAATTAGCTTTTTTTCTCTTTAAAAAAAAAAGTATGACCCTCTTCTGTGGTCCATTTTACAGTAACTACTGTTATGGCAGAGTAACATTTTAAAGAGAATCTTGCTTGACAAGTTTATATATTTACCTAAATAACACATTGGTTAAATGGCACAGACATTTGAGGGTAACTCTATCGCCCCCTTGAGTACTGAAGTGTGTTAGTCGCAGGAACACAAGTATGTGTGTTAATTATGTACAATGACTCTGCAGGCTTGCATTTCATTGGCTTTTATGTATATTTACTTGTATTTCTAGACTTACATAACATAAAAATAAGTGTAAGACACTGAAAAGATGGAAGTATTTTGTCTCAGGAAACTGCTGCAATACCTAAATCTGCCCTAATTTACCCAACACGTGTTTCTGTTCTCTGTTTCACAGTAATGGTGTTTGCTTGAGTAAGCCCATATAGTTACACCTACTCAAGCAAACACAGTGAGGTCACATGGGAGAAACTTTTGTGTGTGAACACTTTTATAGCCCAAAGATGATTGTTGTTGTTGTTGTTGTTTTTATTAAAAATAACTAAAAATGTTTGTGTTGTATGAAGATTTTTACATGCATTTCTGCTACTTTTCAAGTAATTTTTGTAACTATTATTTTTACATTTTTCTCAGACCGAGATTTTCATAAACCTATGAAATTTATTTGCACAGTCAAATAGACAGAGCCCATTTAAATATTTATTGTTTAAAAAATTTTACATTTTTACACAAAGTATGACTCGGCTGTTGTCTCGTTTCCACCATGACCATCAAAGTTTTTACCAAATCTTAGTGTACTTGTTTACCAAGAAGACACAAATGTCAGAAGAGCTTGAGATGAAATCTGAGACATGATGTTTGAAAAAGAAATTGGCCTTGTATTTATACTGTTTACTATGTAATTTCCACCACAGAATAGAAGATTTGAGATGTGCTGCAAATGACATTTGTTGGTTCAGAAAAATGACAAAAATTACAGTATTCTTCTGTGATGAATGTTGAATATTGTTGGTAGACAAGATAGCAAGATTGTGAAAAGTGTATTTTAAAAGACAGTGTATTTTATTTTCTGAACGTCTACATGGTCAAAAGTGCCCAACAGGAGCGCTCTGTCCATACTGTTGCCTGCGTTTGTAAGCGCAGTTTTGTGACCTACACTGTTTTAACAGACAATTTTAAGATGTTATTTTTATGTTCCTCTTCATGTTTTAAAGTAGGACTAAACGAGAAAAGAGTGGTAATAGAAAATGTGTTTATGGTTATCATGCAGTTTTCAGTTCTGTATTGAGATTCATTGGTAAGCATCTCCATAGTTTATTGTGGTTTGCTTTAAACCATGATGGACGAGTCTGTTGTGCAGTTTCCTCTTTATATTTCAGTGTCGTTTCATCACCTATCAGGGCCTGCAACAAACAATTGTTTTGATAATCGATTAGGTAGGCTTTGATTATTCAACTTTGGAAGATGATCCTTTCTGGAAGTCATTTTTCTAGCTAACTATTAAGTTTATGGTCATTGAATGGCTTTCCTGTGGTAAATGTTACATTACGTTATGTGACATATTGGGCAAATTCCAGTCGGAAGTGAGCATCCCTATGCCCTACTCAATCCGAAGGGCAGAGCCCTTGAAGTGGGGACTTTAGATGGAGCAGAGCACTTGTGTCATAATGAAGCTGTGTGGAACGCACTTGGCGAAAGGAATCAATGAAAAACCACGTAATTTCCTCAAAAGCTTCACATGGAATGTTACCACGACAATGCTAGGCAGCGACAACAGGAATATCATTGCTGTTGTTAATATGATACAGATAAATGTACATTTATAATGAAGTTTTTAAAATATGCTTTAAATGTGTTTGTTCTTGATCTGCTCTTAACTTTATAAAGTAAGCATTAAACACACAAAACATTTCTTACATATGAAGCTTTTTAAAACATAATATGAAATGCTTGACAAAAATGTGTGTAATATATCACAACTAAACAAAACGACTTGAATTATTCTGTTTATATGTTAACTCCAACTCTCCCACCATATCTAGATTTAAAGCCATTCTAGGTGTATTTGACCTTCTTCTTTCTGATGAACACAATCGGAGTTATATTAATAAATATCCTGGCACATCCAAGATTTATAATGGCAGTGAACAGGACCAACGAGTATGAAGCTCAAGAAAATGCATCCTTTCAAAGCAAAACGTACTCCACACGGCTCGGGGGGGTTAATAAAGGCCTTCTGAAGCGAAGCGATGCATTTGTGTAAAAAAAAAATATCCATATTTAACAAGTTTTGAAGTAAGATATCTAGCTTCCGCCAGACCGCCTTCTGTATTCAACTTACGAAGAAAGTGTAATGCCTCTCACAGTTCAAAATGCTTACACTATATCCTACGCCAGGGGTGTCGAACTCATTTTAGGTTCAGGGCCGGATTGGAAAAAAATAACCATGTGCAGGCCGAATTACCTTTTTTTTTTTTTAAAAATAAATAAAATAAAATAAAATAAACTGTAGTGCGCTGATAGTTGCATTAATATTAACCATATAAACAAATTAATTTGCAAGAAAACTAGTATAGTACACTGATCTTTAAAACTGCATTTGTTTTTACAGCAAAAAGATTTATTAGTGATGCACCTATTTTAATTTTTCATGGCCAATTCCAATTTTTTTTAGAAGCAAATTGGTCGATTCTGATACTGGTTGCAGATTTTTTTTTAAAAGCAGATTTATTTGTTGTTTATTTGTTCAAAAAATATGTGTAGCTCTTTGATATTAGAGGCAATATGCATTTTTATCACAATCCCAACAAAGATGTTATGCACATGTGCATGAGCAGTTGTTTTTAATGTAAATTATTGTATAATTTCAAGATTAACAGCAAAAACAGCATGGTCTGACTTAAACTTTGTGAAATTATGCTACATCAGATACTTGCACAAAACAAAATCAGCAGACGTACTGAAAAATGCAGATTCACTCTTTGACAGTAGGTGGCGCTTATGGAACAGCAGTGATATAGCATTTCCATGGTTAGCGCTATACACAAAGCAGCGCTGAGTCATAAACAGGCTACTACTTTATACGGAGATAAGAGGAAAAGCTATCAAAACTTTTCTGAAGCCAGTTCCCTTCAGAGATGCGTTCATATCAACCCCAATTCAATATTTATATTATTCTTCCTATTTTTCGCGAAAAGTGAGCTTGTGCATGGTACAGTATTTTCTCTGCTGGCGCGTCTGTTCTCCTCTTTGTGTCCGTAAGCGTGTGCCTGTATTAACGTCCTGTTTACAGACTTCGTAAATATTTCCACACAAATGAAATTTTGGGAAATTACTACAAAGCAGTTTGTTTACAAGCCCAGAATAAAGATCGACCAAAATGAAACTAAAAAAAACGTTTGGATTTATGGCCAGTGGACTAGTCGTGCATCTCTATTTTTTTTGTTATAGTTCAAATCATCCCCGGGGCCAGATTGGACACCTTTGTGGGCCGTATTTTCAAAACACTGCTTCAGGAAGCTTCGGAGCGTTATGAATCAGCGTGTCGAATCAGCGTGTCGAATCAGCGTGTCGAATCAGCGTGTCGAATCAGCGTGTCGAATCAGCGTGTCGAATCAGCGTGTCGAATCAGCGTGTCGAATCAGCGTATCGAATCAGCGTGTCGAATCGGCGGTTCGGAGCGCCAAAGTCACGTGATTTCAGCAGTTTGGCGGTTTAACACGCGATCCGAATCATGATTCGACACGCTGATTCATAACGCTCCGAAGCTTCCTGAAGCAGCGTTTTGAAATCGGCCATCACTATATAAGTCGTTATTTTGTTTTTTTTGGCGCACCAAAAATATTCTCGTCGCTTTATAATATTAATATTGAACCACTGTACTCACATGAACTGATTTACATATGTTTTTAGTACATTAATGGATCTTGAGAGAGAAAATGTCATTGCTGGCTATGCAGGCCTCACTGAGCCATCGGATTTCAACAAAAATATCTTAATTTGCGTTCCGAAGATTAATGAAGGTCTTACGGGTGTGGAACGGCATGATGGTGAGCAATAAATGACATTATTTTCATTTTTGGGTGAACTAACCCTTTAACCCCCCGGAGCCGTGTGGAGTATGTTTTGCTTTGAAAGGATGATCTTCATACTCGTTGGTCCCATTCACTGCCAGTGCGTCAGGATATTTATTAATATAACTCAGATTGTGTTCATCTGAAAGAAGAAAGTCATAAACATCTAGGATGGCTTGAGGGTGAGGTAATCTTGGGGTAATTTTAATTTCAAAGTGAACTAATCCTTTAAATACAATGAAACAATGCACAAAAAATGATTGTTTTTTTTTTGTTATAGGAAAAAAAATTATTAAACCTGTTACGACAACATTTTTTTCCCAACTTATTTCAATATCGTGATAATACTGTATACCGTGATAAAAGCTTCAGCAATTATCATGACATGAAACTTAGATACCGTCACATGCCTAATTAATATATGTCACAATTACGGTTATGATTCCATGTTGACTTTTAAGTTTATATGTGCGTGTACTATAGGGTTTGTATAACATCAACGTACATGTAACAGTATGTCACCTGTGTGTTTGAGTGGGAGAAATGGAGAAACTGAAATATTTTAGCATTTGACCTTGATCTTTAAATAGGCCAAGAGAAAAACAGGTGTTTGGTGTGTGAAATGACTGTTTTCCACTTATCTTGTTCACTCTTGTGATGAATTTGAATGCACTACTGCAGGATTTAGTGCACTAATGTCTCCTGGTAGCTTGTTTGCCGTTGTGGCAGGACTCACAGGACTGCTGTCTGTTAGAAATAAGAGGATACAGTGGAAGATGAAGCCATATAACACCTGTTAAAAGCATTGGCTTTCTAGATGTGAAATCTGTGTGGTTTACAAATTAGTCAAGTGTTTTTTTTTTTTTTTGTTTTTTTTTGAGTGCAGCAGTGAATTCATCGTCATACGGGGTTGTTTTCTATCGTCCATTCTTTAAATTCACCATGAAATCAAAATTGACCATTCTTATTTTTTATGGAATATTGCAGTATTTATTATAAATGATTTATTTGTGCACATCATTGCTTTTAAATTCATGTTCCCTCATTTTCTTTAATCAAAATAACTTCCCCTCCCTCTTTCAGCAACATCTCTTCTCTTCTCTAATGACTACTGACACGAGGGCGGGGCAACCTGTCACTCACACGAGATCCACCAATAGCAAACCACAACCATCCAACCATTCAATCAATTCCACATGTACAAAATGAAGGCCCACACCACATTTGTTCTTGCTCAAGAAGCCATTTCATTCGGATAAGCATCACAATAGGGAAGAAAAGAATATCGCAACTTCCATTTCATGCCAACTTTAATGAACATGTAAGTCCCTAGTTAAGTACATGTAAAAATGTAATGATTTAGTCAATGGTGTGACAGTAATGTAAACGTGAACGTGCCTTAAAGTGTTACTTCACCCAAAAATGAAAATTATCCCGTTATTTACTCACCCTCAAGCCACCTTAGGTGTATTTAACTATCTTCTTTCAGACAAACACAATCTGAGATATATTTAAAAATATCCTGGCTCTTCCAAGCTTTATAATGGTAGGTCGTCTGCTGGAAGCTAGTTATTTGAATTTATAAAGTTTTAAATATGGATATTTTTCTTACACAAACACATCGCTTCGCTTCAAAAGGCCTTTATTAACCCTTGGAGCCGTAAGGATTATTTTTATGATGGATGGATGCATTTTTTTGGGCTTCACTACCATTATAAAGCTTGGAAGAGCCAGGATATTTTTTAAATATATCTGATTGTGTTCATCTGAAAGAAGATAGTCATATACACCTAGGATGGCTTGAGGGTGAGTAAATCATGGGATCATTTTCATTTTTGGGTGAACTATCTCTTTAAGCAGCTTTCTCACATGTAAACATACTGAACGAGAACAACTGGGTCTTTTTTCACTTCAAGCTCAGTTTTTGAGTCAACTGAAAGTCTGAATTTGGTCCATTTAGGTAGTTTGTAGTTGTGCACACACTATCGAACGTGCACACTAAATGATTACAGAAGTAAAACTGGACATCATAGACTGAACAACTGAGGTTTGTACGCCACCAAAATTTCCCCAAAAGTTGTTCCGAACACAAACCTATGCAGAAATGTGCCTTGTTGCTAGGAGGCACACGACACATGGAAAAAAGTGTTGTAAAATCGGCTCAAGATATCAAACATGTATGATATCCTCTGACTGGATGGAATCATAAACTGAATGGAAATTTATTTATTTTTTTTTTAAATCAGAGTTCTGTCAAATCTTTCAACTCAGCATCTTTTGGCAACTAGAGCTGACTCATCCAGACTGCTGATGGGGGTGAAAAATCTGGGGGAAAAAATTGTAGTATGTTCCAGACTTCGTTGTTTAGTGTATGATGTCTAGTTTCTTTGTAACTATTTCCAAAGTCTACAAGTGTATGTTGCTTAGTGTTTTAAAATCTCTTCAGATTTTAAATGTCGTGTAGTGTATTTCAGCCTCATTTAACCTCTTAGGCATTTTAGGCAAATTTTACAGGAATACTAAAAAAGGCATACCCAAAGAAAATTGCATGCTGTTCTTGAACCATTTGGAGTATATGGATGGTTTTGGTCTCTTTTGATGTTAAACAAGGTGATTTTGACCCAAAAATGTGTAAATTTTTTCACTATTGACACTGACAGTATATATAACAGTTTAAACTGATAACTTTGTTAAAGCCCTTTTGCCTAAAGGCAGTTCTTGGCTGTTTTAAGCTACAAAGTGCTACAAAGGCATCATGCTATTAAGCAAAAATATGGCTCTGCAAAAAGGCAGGGACGTTTTGTATTCACAAAATAGGTTCTGTGGTAAAACAGCTATAGGGATAATTCATTTTATTAGGCCTTGTGGGGAAATGGGTGGTTAATTTATGATCATGCTGTAACCACATGGTGTAATGCATTTGGTCTGATTCTTTTGTAATGCTAAAAGGGCCTTAAAATCTCTCCAGACTGAGATATTTTATTTTAACTTGTCATTTATTAGTGCTTTTATTGGCAATTGACTCCTGAATATGAATTAGATTATGAATACTGCTAGATTTTTACATTTTGTGAAGAAAATGTCCATGCAGACTCACTGCTACAGTGCAGATGTCATGTGTTGTGTTTGGTTTCCAAACTATTGCTATGCTTTTGTTAAGGTACTTTTAGCTGTTTTATTGTGAAATTGTGAGTGTGATTGCTTAGAAAAGTGATTGTACACCTGGCTTACATGATTTGAGGTATCATTCAGCATAAACGGTTATGAGTTACGTGCTTGGGGTTAGGGGTTTGTTGAAATATGAATTGCAGTAACTATTCAAATACACTGAAGGTCTGTTAGCATGATCATAAGTCTGATCATGAGTGGTTTTATTATGGAAAATGTCAAAGGAAGCCCTGAGGGAGTCAGCCCAAAGATATTAAGGTCCTTTTGTGAAGAGAGCAGATTCCTTGTATGACTTTTGCTCTAGTCAAGTGGTTGTCCCCTGACGGAGCTCTATATAAGGCCTAATAAACTGAATATGTGTTTCGGGGCTTGCGTAGCCATCCTGTTTAACACACTTGCGTAAGCAGCCCGAGTCTCCGTACTCTGCCTAAATCAACAGGCCTGGATTTCTCCTCTAAACCTCACGCCGACATTAGCGCCACATAAATGACTATTGGATGATCAAGTTTTGTGTGTTCAGCTGCTTTGATATTATATGGTCTTCTTCATTGACAGGGGGTATGGGATATCTGAACCTTGGCTTGGATGATACACACACAGAGAGGTCTTCTTTAAAGATGATGAATTGGTTTTAAACTTGAGCTTTTATAAGGCTGCGCAAGTTGGAAAATAGGATGAGTGCCTATGGAAAACAGTTTTCCCTGCTTTCTTGAATTAAAGGGATAGTTCACCCAAAAATGAAAATTTTAATTTATTTACTCACTTTCATGTTGTTCCAAACCATACAATTTTTTTTTTCTCTGTGGGTCACAAAAACAGATATTTAGTAGTTTGTTAACACTGTTCTTTTCCATACAATGAAAACATGCTGCCAATTTTTTGACCAGGTCTTGACCATTGAAAATCTTTAAAATTAAACAATTTGGAAATGGAGTCACTTTGGGGTCCCAATATCTATGGGACTGAACTATATAGGGCATTGAAAATGAAGATTTCAAAAGGAAAGTTTATAAATAAAGAGAATCTATAAGGATATTAAGATATCTTGAATACTTTTAGAGTTACAGGCATGTAAACTTTGGAAAAGGAATATTTATGGCACTCAGACAGGTATGTTTCTATGCAATTGAGTTAATAGAAAAACACAAGATACATTTTTAGTTTCAACATTATTTGTTCTTCAGATATTCCTCTTTAAAATAAAAAAAAAAAGTATCAGCTGTATGCAAAGTGAACCACATTTGGTTTTTGACCACTGAAAATGTGTACAATTTACTTACCAAATTAATCCCAGAGCCACATTAAGATCTCCATATCTCTGGGATTGAACCATCAAGGGCCTTTAATATGAAGATACCAAAAGGAAAGTTTAAGAACCAGTATCTAAAAGGATATTAAGATATCTTTAATATTTCTTGAGTTACAGGCATGCAAACTTGAGGCAAAAAAACACAAGAAGTGCTTTTTGCCATTTTTGAACCGTCACCGTTGGCATATAATGTTGCTAAAGTCAACAGATTTTACTAATAGACCTACCAATCTCTGTGTAAAACTAAAATAATGATGCTGCCGTTTTTCCACCCCTGTAAATTGGCTCCAAATTTTAGGTAAAAATGGTCATTTTTATAAAATAGTAAAAATAGTGGATTACTCAGTAAATATACATCTTTGACATTTATTATGTTGACTTTAATCACTATTTATGTTTGTCTTTCTACAAAAAAATATTAACAGAATCAAAAATTTGACCTGGGGAAGTTTCCGAAATTTGGTTGATTTGACACACAATGACCCAAATCTCTGCGTAACAAACCATAATACCACACTCTAAAAGAATGATGGGTTGTTTCAACTCATGTTTGGGTCAGATATGGACAATCCCAACCTTAAATTAACCTTGGTAAATTTAAACCACCAGTTTGATTGGTCCATATTTGGCCCAAACGTGTTGAAACAACCCAACATTTTTTTAGAGTGCAGTTTGCAACATCAAGCATCAAAACAGACTTGTAGTTTTTGTACGGCTAAAATAACTCTCTTACACTAGTTGTAAAAGTGTTCACTGTTTAAATAGACATGCTCTAACCATCACGTCAGTTTAAACTCTTCTGGTTTAAGGTCCTCTGCTACTAGTCCATCAGTGTGTGTGATGTGTCAAAGGAAGTGAGGCAGTGCCAGAGGGGGAAAATACACAGATTGCATTCCAGCAGGCACCAGAGCCCTGTGATTTGAGCTGCCTGTCAGAGGCATTATGTTACAGCGTCTAGGAGCTCGCGCTGGGCCGGCCAACAGCTACTGCTAGTCTATCAGAGTGAACAGTTCTACCTCATAAACTACTGTCCGATCCAGTCTGCTGGGTCAGTGTTTAGTCATGGAATGGAATTTGAAGTTTTATGATGTAATCGGTGTTTGAATCAGTGGACTTGTATGTTGGTACAGACTGATATTCTAAGTTTAAACTGTTACGCCATCAGTCAAATTCTCTGCACAGTTGAGGATCACTGAGGTAACTACTGGTTTTTTACTTATTTTGAGTTGGACATGATGAGTTCATTGCAAAGGAAGATATTTTCTTTTACAGAAATTGCCTTTTAAGGACTACAACAAATGGCTGGTAGGGACTACAACAAGCTTCTTCCCAGGTTGGTGACATCGCAAACCCCAAAATTTACATAAACCCTGTCCTCGGGAACACGCAACAAAGGGGGTGAGGCCATGTTGGGCTGCTTTAGAGAAGAGGAAGAGTTGTTGTAGAGTGTTGTTGCCATGCCGTCATTTTACGCCGGACTGCTTCACAAACGAGGGTCAGTTCAACACTGGATTTGTCCTAGTCGGATAAGTTGAATCAACTTCCCAGTGATGACATAAATTCATCCACTAGCCGTGTAGTCCAGTTTCATTCTAAAAGTTGTAACTTCTTCCTGAGTCTCTCCATCAGTGTCCGACTCCGGTTTGAACAATGTAAGGCTGAACACCGTTACTGACAATCCTCATTTTGGCTGCGTGAGATTCTCCAGCTTTGTTGTTGTTGAGCAACCGAAGTGCGAGCTGTTAAAGCTCCGCCCTCTTCTGGAAAGCGGACCGGGAGCAGCAGGTCATTTGCATTTAAAGGGACACACACTTAAACCCAAGTAGAGGCAAATTTGTAAGTAGCCATGAAATCAAAATTGACCACTTCATAAATGTGCATAATTAATATCAACTAGTAATATCAAACGAAGCAAATCATTGAAGTCCCACCCCTAAATTTTTTCCCACTCAGTGTTCTGCTTCATTCTGAAATGTGTGACCTTAAGGAAGGTAAATGCTTTTTCATGTTGTCTATTAAAAGGAGAATGTTTGTCTAGACACATTGAGACGTTCAGTGTGATCAGTACTGATGGATGGATATACTTTACTGATCCTTAGGTGAAATGTATATCCATAACACATTGAATGATGCAAAGACTCGCACAAAAAACGTACATACCATGCTGCAGAAAGTGGCATTGCTCTGTAATTTAACCCTCATTAATTCTGTCATTCATCATTACCCATCACTCCCCTGTCGCCCCCATTCTCAGGATCTCCAAGGGCACATAAAAGCATCTCCCAGCCCTTCAGATCTCTAGGGTGGGCGCCTTCGGATGTCTGTCACTCATCACACAGTCGCTGAATGCTTGTCAAGCCCTAGTGGCGGGCTGAGATGTTGCAGAGGAAGTGATGAGCGACTCAATCTCCCTCTCATCTCAGCTAGACACAATGGGAGAGGAAGTTGTGCACTCTTAGACTGCAGCAGTGTGTGTCAGGTGCGGTCTAGCTCTATTGCCGCAATGGTTGCAGCATTCTTAAGACATCTGTAGACCTCCTTTGTTACGGTTTGCAGTACACACTCTTTTTTTTTTTTCGTGCTTAAGGTTAGTAGTAGCAAGTTTCGGGGGAGTGGTGAACCCTACAGTGGGTTACAAGAGCAAGGCCTGGATTACCTGTTAACCGAAAAGCAGTTCAGATTGTTAGCAGGAATATGAACGTAAAGAAGAGGATATAATGTCACAACGTTGTCATCATTGCCAAGACCTGAAAACGTCACTAATGAACCTGTGGTTTTTGGAAAAGGTTGGACGACTTCCAGTTTTTGTTTGAGCAATTGAGTGTTAATTCTTAGGTAAATTATTTATTAGCACTTTACCCATAAAATAAGAATCAGAAGTGCTTGCATGTCTCGGTTTAGTTGCTAGCCTAAAGAGCTTTGTATATACTGTTTTGCTGTGAAACCTAGGGCCTATTATTGTGTCACTCCTGTGTTAGCCTTCTAAGACGATCAGTAAGTGACTGATTTGCAACACTTTACCACACAAATAAAGCTCTGCACGAGAGACTCAGTCGTTCAGTGCGATTTGTGAACTCAGTCGTGAACGTTTCGTTCATAAATCGGACATTGCTCTTGCATTTTGGAGCTGGTCTAGGTTTTTTTTAGTTCAAAGGAAAGGTATGTATTTATTTTAAATTTAGTAAAGTAAGATGCGACTCGCTTTTGATTACAGTAGCGTTTGATGTTAGCATGTCGTTAACAGCCAATTAATGTTAACAAATACTGAAATTAGCTGCAATTGGAGTAAAGAATTGTTTTACAGTTTCATTTATGAATTGGACATTGCTCTCATCTTTTGGAGCTGGTCTAGGTTTTAAGTTTTGGGAAAGAAAGGAACAGAATTAGGGATGATAATTGACCGGTCAACTGTTAACAGTCAGTAAGAGTTTTGACCAAATAATTCTTTCAGTTAAACGGTTAAAAATTAAATTAAAAAAGTTTTTTTTTTTTTTTTCAAGCTATTTTTAAAATGTTTGCTGCATGTTTTTTTTTTTTTTTTAAATGCATATCAGTCACTTGCGCTGAGAGACACAAGTTGCGTATAAGTTGACAACTAATCCTTAAAAATAATCCTAAATTTAACTGGTATTCAGAACAGAACAATAATGAAAACATGAAATGAAAATATAATTTGTAAATTATTAAACAAAATACAAATTATAGTAGCATTCATTATAAATGACACATAAGCGAAACTGAAATGTATCTCTCATTAATTCTAATTTAACATTCTAATCTTGTCTGTTAACGGTTAATAATTGGTTAATGAGTGTCGGTTATCGTCAGGAAAATTAACCAAAATGCACGTCCTTAAACAGAATGTTTCTTATGAAATTAAGTGCAAAAAAATTACAAAGCTAACAGCTCAGTATTCCAATTAGCATAAAAATACACATACCGTAGTACTATAATAGTACATTGTAATTAGAACTAATTTTACATTATTTCTATTCTTTTTTTCTAGTGTTGAATGAAATATAATCAACATTTCTGTTACTTTGTCTGCCATCTTGGATTTATTTTTGCAGTTTGCTCGGCACAATATGTTGTGAAATTGCCTTAACTGCAAAGGATTCAAGTGATACTGCCTTAGAATTTCATCAAACATAAAATGTCTTAAATTTAGACTCGGACTTCGTAAACCTTTCATTTTCTCCGGCACTGAAAAATTTTGGCGGCCGCTAAAATGAATTTTTGTCCCGCCAAAGGTTTATTTGATCATTTAATGTGACAATACCTACCGTTCTGCAGTACCAATACCGCTAATATCCGGCTGCTTTAAAACATTTTAAAATGCTCCCGTGAGTGTGTGTTTTAGTGCTCTGTGAAGAGCATCAACGATTTACGGTGTGTTTTTGCAGCGTTGAGCTTTGTACTAGCCGATAACATGCATATCTGTTGAGCGTGTGAATGCAATGGCCAATCAGGTGTTTAAGTTTGTCAGAACCAGCTTTACACTGCTCAAAATGGTGGAGTTAACCAACAAAGTATAAACACGATGACAATAAGAGATCCATTTCACAGCGTAGATGGCTTCATTGATTATAACCAGAGTTTTTGCAAGAGTGCAGCTTTGGGTGCCTCATGTTGAGCTGAAGTAATTGACAGCTTCAGTGATTATAATCAAATGATAAATAAATGCTCGATTGAATCAGATTGACAGTGATAACCATAGCAATGGATAGAACAAAACATGTCAAATGATCTGTGCGTTAAGTCTTGGAGTGTAAATGCAATGTAATGTTACTTTTATTACAAACTTTTCAAATCAGTCTCTCATTGACTTTTTACATATACATTTACAGATTTTTAAATATAAAATAGCTCTAAGCACTTTATACTTTATGATCTGTCCTGACAGTGATTGCTTTTATTTCATGAACCAATAGGATTAATATTACAAACTGTTTCTTTGCATTTATTTTATTAGAGTTTGTCCGCTACCACCATAGACCATTTTTTCACACAGGAAAAACCCTGCTTCATATATACACACACTATAGATATTTTGTGGTTTTTGGCCTTTTCATAACATTCGCATGTGAATATCTTCTTTTAATCATCAGTTAACCATATCAGTTGTAGTTGGCTTTCACTAGATGCACGTCATGAGGAGAGTGAGATGGTCCAGATCGGCTCTGCATTTCCTCTTGGCCTTATCAGGGTTATTGAATTTTATTGTAGTGTTGATGGATGTTGAAAAGATTTCCTCAGATTCTCTCCTCAGGCAGTAAATGGTAATTAAAAGCAAGCACGCTTCTTCAGGTTGGTCCAGTTTTCACTGCTTTAGCTTGGATTTTATATGACATTACAGTGGATATATATTCACAAACATAGGCGTTTGGACACAAATACTACAGTTTCTACATTTCTGGTTACAAACACAATCTTTTGTAGTGTACTTATTTCAATTCATTTTTGTGAGAGTATGCTTGAATTGTTTAATTTTTGTTGTTGTTGAAAAATATTGGCATTATCATATTATTATTCACTAAACTGAATTTACTCAAGCTAAACAATGACACTATTTAATTCTAGAGCTGCTATACAGCCGAAAAAAACTTTGTTGCATAATTTTCCTGTTATCACTGTAAAGCTGCTTTGAATCAATCTGTATTGTAAAAAGAGCTAAATAAATAAAAGTGAATTGACTTGACTATTAGCCATAATGTAAAAATCTTACTCTGTTGACCTTTAAAAACATTAGTAATTTAATATAATGTTGGAAGAAGAACATTTAGAGAAGGGACACTGTCCCAGAGGGAAGCAAATTTTCAGATTTTGATATACATAAATATTACAAAAACATTTTTTTTTTTTTTTCTGTGGATTAACTTGCTCATAATAATTGTCCACCAGAAGACTAATAATGTGTGGTAACAAAGTAAATGGAGTAAATTTTTCATTTAATGTGGACAGTATTGGGACCGTAATATTGGGCATTTATTGGGTAAAGGCATCTTTACACAGGCGCTTAACTCTGTGCCTGCTCAAAATTCTGTATAAAGACGCAATGCAGCATAAAAGCCAGACTAAATAATGCCTGCTCTGACCCACCTCAGCCCCTAACAATATGCAGTTAAAATTGTGTAAATGCATTTATGCCACTTCTGAGCACTTCTGAGTTTCTTTGTCTTTCTTTCTTCAGTGGAAAAGAAATTAAGGTTTTTGAGGAAAACATTCCAGGATTTTTCTTCATATAGTGGACTTCAACAGTTACCAACAGGTTGAAGGTCCAAATGTCAGTTTCAGTGCAGCTTCAAAGGGCTCTACACGATCCCAGACGAGGAATAAGAGTCTTATCTAGTGAAACGATTGGTCATTTTCTAAAAAAAATAAAAATTTATATACTTTTTAACCACAAATGCTCGTCTTGCACTGCTCTGCGATGCGCCACGCATGATGTAATCACCTTGGAAAGGTCACGCGTGATGTAGGTGGAAGTAGCAATCATGTAAAGTCTAAGTCAAGCGCCCTTTACAAAAAAAAGGTAAAACAACGATGTCGGACGATTTTGAAGTTGGAGGAGAAAATGAGTTTTTCGCCCTACGGCGGTACTTCCGCCTAAATCACGCGTGACCTTTCCAACGTGATTACGCAATGCGTGGCGCATCGCAGAGCTACTGCAAGAGGAGCATTTGTGGTTTCGCTAAATAAGACTCTTAATCCAAGTCTGGGATTGTGTCGAGCCCTTTGAAGCTGTATTGAAACTGCAATTTTGACCTTTAACCCGTTGGTAACTGTTGAAGTCAACTATATGGAGAAAAATGCTGGAATGTTTTCCTCAAAAACCGTAATTCCTTTTCAGCTGAAGAAAGAAAGATCTTGGATGACATGGGGGTAAGTAAATTATCAGGAAATTTTAATTCTGAAGTGAACTAATCCTTTAAATGCCACTTCAGAAGCGCTTCTGTACCACCTTTACAATGTAAATTTGGCATAACAGCCATATAGCATGAAAATAATTATCAGCTTTTAATATTGGTGCCTCCCTACTAGAGATAAAATTATTTACTACAGTTTAATGGTGTCTGAGTTAATTGAATCATTGCTACTTAGACCATAAATTAAAACAAGAAAAAAATGTAAGGGTTTTGATGAGAATGTATTAGTCAAGTCTAGGGCTGGGCGATGTCAACAATGTCATATCAAGATCACAATAAAATTGTGTTAATAACGATTATAAGTTCTGGTTTCTCCAGGCTTCAGTCATTGTCATGATACTCTTTAAGCTGGCAGGGTTATCAAATTATATATCGTGATGCATATCTATATTGATCAATATGGAATCCAATATTGTTATCATATTTTTTGCCATATTGCCCAGCCCTAGTCAAGTCCCAACAGACAATAGGGCAACTGTACAAATAAGAGTTGCAAAGTTCCCCTTCAGTGCTTCTTACCGCTTACATCTGTATCTCCAACACTCGATATCATTCTTCATTTCATGACTACTTGTGCAGAGTGCCCTGCATTTAGAAATCATTTGCAGGGATTATAAAGCTCACACACATGCTGAAAATGAACGTGTAGGACAAACCCAACACATCTGTGCTGTTCCACTCCAACTCAAATGAGTGAAAAGGTTTCTGGGACGGCAGAATTCAGGGCTGAGAGACAGATGGAGAGGGAGGCTCATTTCAGCTCGCGTGACCTCAATAGTGTGACTAGAGCCCAGATGCAGAGGTTTTGTTGTGCTCTTCTAGCACACAGTCTCTTCTGTGAAGTGCATCTCTTTTACCAGCAGTGCTAGAGCTCGAAGAGCACAGATGCACACGGTTGGAGGTTTCTTGAAGCTAATGTGTTTGTTCTATCAGACATAAAGGCGTTGCCCTTCTCTGCAGTTCTGTAGCTTTAGAGATTCCTACCACATCTTTGCTGTCTTTAATGTGTAATCTTTCTGAAACATGCCTTAAAGCCCGTTCACACCAAGAATGATAACCGTAACAATAATTATAACGATAACTGTGTTATAAGTGCACACTGAGTTTTCTTGTCTGCCAATTTAAATGCATGAGCTCTTTAAAGCAGGACGGATTCTGACTGGTTGTCAATGTTTTTATTGTTCATCAGCTGGAAAAAATCGTTCTGAAAGTGATTCCAACCATATTGTTCCTCTGTGCCGTTATCGGTATTGTTGTGGTGTGAACTCTGCTGACGTGACTTTGATAGTTTGATACATGCTCCGAATCATTGATTCGAAACAAAAGATTTGTAAAGCTTCATGAAGCAGTGTTTTGAAATCGCCCATAACTAGATATTGTTGAATAAAGTCGTTTTTTTTGGCTCACAAGAAGTATTCTTGTCGCTTCATAACATTAAGGTTGAACCACTGTAGTCACATGAACTGTTTTAAATATGTTTTTAGTAGCTTTCTGGGCATCTGAAAGTGTTGATTATCTTGATGTCAATGGAGGCCTCACTGAGCCATCGGATTTTATCAAAAATATCTTAATTTGTGTTCTGAAGATTAACAAAGGTCTTACGGGTGTGGAACGACATGAGGGTGAGTAATTAATGACAGAAATTTCATTTTTGGGTGAATTAACCCTTTAAAAAAACAACATACTGACCACAAACTTTTAAATAGTAGTGTAATTCCTAACCAATTCCTTTTACATACTTAACCAATGTTGAGTTCCTTATTTTTCAGCTGTAACACCTCAACAAGGAGGTAAAGAAGACTACCAAAGGTCGTGAAGGTCTTTGAGAAGGTCACGACAGGTCATTTCAAGAGAGACAGTAGTGATAAAGAGAAAAAGGGGGGTTAAGGAGAATGTGATGGTTAGATTAGTTTGTGGCGTATGATTGGCCTTCACTTTGTGTTCTCTGGCTGTGAACTCCAGCTATGCGTTGGGAGTGAAGGGACTGAAGGCTTTGTCTGCCAGAGTTAAGGAGTGTCTCGCTAACTGTCTCTGCACGCTGTTGTTAACTTTACCTCCCAGCGTTCATTAATCTAATTAGTGAAGCTGCTAGAGGTTTGAAGTTCCTAATACCACATGATAGAGCCCATAAAATAAATCTAGTTTACTTTGCAACGGAGTTAATCAACAGAGATGTGCATGTTAGAGATGTGTGAGATGAACGTATCAAATCATTTGATTGTAGTGTGTTTCTATGTTCCAAAACGTTGCGAGGTAAGCAGTCAGAAACGTTATGCATCTAAGATTCTTTGTTCTTGTCCAAATCTGAGGCAGCATTGCATGTGTCATTGGCCCAAATTTCACACTTGATGTGGACTTGCAGTCTTGCGGCCTTCGCTTGCATTTGTCGGTGATTTCCAAAATGTCGTAGGGTGTTGCATTCTCATAAACTCGAAGGGCGAAGGGTTTTTGTGGCCCCGACCAGAGTTAAATAACTAAGTAAACAAACTAAAAAATGTATTTAGAAATTATTCTTATCAATTCCACTTAGTAACAGTAAACTAGAACTCAAAATGAGTAATATAATCCACATAATATAATTACAGTTCCACTTTGAAGTGGTCTAAAAGCTAAATAAAAATCACAGTTCTGCATAAAGTGCAGCATTATAGCCTGTAGTAGTATGATTTGTTTTCCATCTTGGCTTTTTGTTGTAATGCAAACCACTAATTAAGCAATGTGCGGTGCAGTTATTGAAGGTCAAACTGTGATATACGTATATCTCTGTATATAAATATTCATCTTAACTCTGGATGCATGTCAAAATAGCACTGGGCTAAGAGACTGAGCGCGCATGTTTGAGTGAGACTTTTTACATTCATTTCCAGTGTTTGTCCTCCATCTCTAACTGTACTGAGTCGATTTACTGTAATGACTCTTGGAAAAAAGCACCTTACAACTTATGAACATTTATACTTTTAAATCAACTGGCATAAGCATCTGAATTGCAGCATGTCAAATGAATTTGTGAAGTCACGAATGTTTACAGTTGCCAATAATTCATTGTTT
This sequence comes from Mylopharyngodon piceus, assembly GCA_039654765.1. Lineage (NCBI taxonomy): Eukaryota > Metazoa > Chordata > Actinopteri > Cypriniformes > Xenocyprididae > Mylopharyngodon > Mylopharyngodon piceus. The sequence goes on from CM077444.1 coordinate 21,408,659, forward strand.
AGTGTCGATTTTATTTTGACATCGCTGAGAACTGGCACCCGAGTGTCGGATGTCGCATTCTCTGTCTTCATTACTGTACTGCATTGCTTCTCAACCGGTGGGTTGTAGAGTGTGTGGTCAAAGAAAGGACAACAACAACAAAAAAAGCTTAATTCTGAATGTTTTATTTATGTGTGTGTCATAATTCTAACATTATTTTCGTCACTTGTCAGGGCTGCTTCACACAGAATGCTATTTTATTTAGCAGTTGAAATTGTGAGCATGCAATGTTGTAGTTACATTTTCAATTAGTAGTCATGAAAGTACCAAAAAGTACCAGTAATGGATCGTTTCCACTGAGTGGTACGGTACAGTATGGTTCGTAATAATTTCCGTTTCAATTGTCAGAGGTTTTGAATGGTACCAAAATACCGAACCGTACCGTACCATTTTTTTAGGACCCTTTTGTTGGGGTACCTAGCACAGGAGTTCGTTACCTAAAGGGTGGAGCTAGACTCATTGCAGAATGTTGATTGGTTGACAGAGAATCGTCACTTGCGTGTGCTACAAGGGGAATGTATGGGAAGCAAAATGCCAAAAGTGGGATGAAACAGCACGGTATAGATCTTGTCAATGCTGCGGCTGAATGGACCGAGCCGCGCGACCAACTCGACCACGTAAGGAGGACGAGTTGTTAGCGCCACAGGACGGACAGTCAGTGCGGTGCAAGCTCTGTAACACCGTGCTGTTTCGTCCCACTTTTGGTGTGTTTGGCTTCCCAACAAGAGGCGCCATTTTTTTTAAATGCACAGTTGAAACACAAAAACCTTTGCAACACAATGTCGCGCTTTCTTCCTTGCGCAAGAATGACGTTGATACCTACTTTCCAGCATACACCACGCCAATCAAGTGAGGTTACTGTTGGCGGTGGTTCAGGGTTTACTGTCCCGAATCACACTGTACTGTACCGTACCTTACCTCTCAGTGGAAATAAGCCATAAATTACGTAAGTGGTACTTCGTGTGTTAGCTAGAAAGGATGTACATGCAGGTATGATGATCATTCTATTCATCAGGATCAGTGTCCATATGTTTTATCAACAGTTCATGGTAGTATTGTGTATTTACCATGGTAAGTGTAGTTTCTGTAACCTTAACCCAAAATACCACCAATTCTATATTTTTGATGACTCTGGTGGCTCATACCAACTTACTAACTTTATTGTTTTAACAAAAACACCTTTTTCATTAGTGATATTCTTAAAATTTATGTGTATGTTAAGTAAAGTGGGACTGTACTTGTGTGTTAACCATTTTTTTATTAAAAACATTTGCTTGGTTCAAAAGGCCATATCGCCCAGCCCAAACTTCGAGGCTTCATTCATTAGAGTAGTGTGATTTTCATGCATTCTGCAATTAAAAACGATTGACCCTGGATTTAGGCAGGATTGATCAAATGACAATCACAGGATTAAGACTATATCGATCAGGAACATTCCTACTGATAGCTGCTGCTGGTTTGTAGCAACATAAATCATGGCTTTTGAACTGGTCACTTTTTTTTTTTTTTTTTTTTAACTGTATTTCTGATTCTTTTACTGAAGTCAGCTTTCAGTTTGTCAGGTATGATGTCAGGATTATGGATGTAAAGCACAGTTTTCCCTTTTTGTATTTGTTTTTTTCTTCTCCCCACACGCTTGGCATCCGGTATGATGCATTTCAAATGAAACGGCATATCCTGCTTTTGCTGTTTGCGCCCTACTTTTGGATCTGCCTTTTCCCCCCACTATCTTCCTGACTCACGCTTGGACAATAGACAATCGCTGGCCATCATTCTAGAGGAAGTGATCTCTCGCTTTGACTGCACGGAGATCATTTGACTATAAACCGTCTTCTGGCAGTCGTCGAATTGAGACCCTAAAACAATAGTCATCTTCATCAGTTATTTATTTAGCCAAATGGCACACAATGGCGGGGGAGATGGTTGTCTTTGGCGGGTAAACAGAAGCACATTCCCAGTGTACATCTGAGGGTGTGCCCAACGGCGTACATGCCAGACGCTTCGCATCGGAGATGTTACACATTGATTTCTTTCCAAAGTCATTGCAGTCTGTTTCCATTAGTTGTTTCCTTTCTAGTTTTTGTCTTTGAAAACATGCAGTTTTGTTAAATTTACAATTTTCTTTTTCTAGGTCTGCCTTAGAGCATCTCTACTAAGACATCCACAGCTTTAATGCAGTACAGGTAAGCTTTTTAACCTACATTTATATATGATCTTTTATGTTTAGCATTTTGTGTTGAACATATTATACCAAATATGGAACCTTTGGCAAGGCAAACTTTGATTAATTAGCTCGGCAAAACTTGAAAATGTAAGATGGATTGTTGCCAGTTTTTCTTTGTGATTGCTAGGGTGTTGCTAGGCAGTTGTTAGGGTTTTTTTTTTTTGTGTGTGTGTGTGGTTAAAGGCTTCTCATGTGATCTTATGTGAAGCCCAATAAGTTTTTACTAGTGTTGTGCCAATATGTGTTTAATGATGTTCTTAGTCTTTCCTTCCTTGTAACAGGGAAGCTCAGACAGAAGTTGGTTTACTTTGAATTAAATGCCAGGTACTGTTTGTTATCAGAATACCAATAATAACCAGAAAAAGAAAAAAACAGCTTTATGCATAAATACACTGGGACTCTTATTTTGAAATGTCTACGGCTGCGTTTACACTTGGTATTAACATGCGATCGCCGTGATCCGATCAAGCAGATCGGATCATTAGTCAATTACATTTACATTTGTTCACATTAAGTGGCCTCTGTATCTGGATAACCAATCGGATTTCTGTTTCCCGCACAATATTTAAATTAGGTCTGTGGCGCGTTTGAAGCTTTACGAATCTTTTGTTTCGAATCAGTGGTTTGGAGCGTGTATCAAACTGCCAAAGTCACGACCCCCAGTGGTGAACCACTGAAATTCTGAAACACTTATGACGTAACGAAGCCTCGTTTACTGAAATCACGTGACTTTGGCAGAACCGATTTGAACAAAAGATTCGTAAAGCTTCGAAGCTTCATGAAGCAGTGTATTGAAATCGCCCATCACTAGATATTGTTGAATAAAGTCGTTATTTTGTTTTTTGGTGCACAAACCGTATTCTCGTCGCTTCATAACATTAAGGTTGAACCACTGTAGTCACATGAACTGTTTTAAATACGTCTTTAGTAGCTTTCTGGGCATTGAAAGTGTTAATTATCTTGCTGACAATGGAGGCCTCACTGAGCCATTGGATTTTATGAAAAATATCTTAATGTGTGAGATGAACGAAGGTCTTCAGGTGTGGAACGACATGAACTAACACTTTAAGTTTCCCAACATTAATCTTGTATGATGAAAAGATAGGCCTAGTCATTATTCAGACACATTTCATGATTGAAAGGTGCGCGCATGTGTATGTGTAATATGTAGAAAATGGCAAAATCTGAACACCTTTGTAATAAAGAAATAAAAACGCACAAGGTTATACTGTGCAATGACTATATTGACAGAAACAGGAGATTGATAACTTATTTTTATTTATTGAAAAAAATATTTTTCCATCACCATGTCCCTTTAGGGGCTCCATAGAGTGCGTCATTTCTTTTACGAACAAAATATTCTGGCACATCCCTAATCGCGATTAAAGATTTTCCATCCCTCTTAATAATTAATAATTTGTAATACCATTTAACATGATTAAGGCTTTTTATGACCTTAATTTTCATGAAACTAGTGCTATCAATATATATAAAACACACATGGACACACACATACATAAAACTATATAAGATATATAAATGTAATAATATATATACACACATATATTATGTGTAAACAAACTTTTATGTTAGATGCAATTAATCGATTTTGCAGCACTACATAAAACTTAAAGTCCTCACACACATTCTCCTAAAAAAAAAAAAAAAAAAAAAAAAAAAAAAGTTGTTAGGTGTTTGCTAGAACCTTGTGGGTGGTTGCAAATGATTACTAAGCGATTACTAAGTGATTACTATGTGAGGTGTGAGGTGTTCTTCATGCACTGCTACACAATTAACAAATTAATTTTTTTGCTGGCAAAATTTCGCTAATATCAGTGCACCTTTACACCGTGTCTACACCAGACGAGAGCGGTGCGACGCAACAAAAGCAAATAGACCCCATTATATTCAGAGATGCTGTCTACTCTGGAAGCGGCGTGACGCAACATGACAAATCCCAGAAAGTAAACTAATGCCCTGTTCTATTTCTGACGTATTCCAACATTTTTGCCGCCAGACAGGATTCGTTTAATGTAACTAATGAAAACATGAGTCCAAAGACCTTTAGAAAGTAGGTCACCTATGTTGTGGCCTAGAGACGTTCATGAGAAGGTGAACAAAGATGTTAATCCATTCTGACAGCCAGGTTTGCTGTTCTGAGCCCTGCAGGCCAATCAGCAACGCTGTGTTCTTGAGAACACTACCTGGTCATGTCCTTCAGGCTCAAAGGTCTTCAGTGCACTGATTGGTCTCCAGTTCGCTGCTTCTGCTGTTGTTGTTGTTGTTATAATACAGAATTGTCATTTTAGATCCATCACGTCAAGCTTAGTCATCCAATTGAACATCAGGAACTCTACAACTTCCATTTTAACTCCAGATTGTTCCCGGCAAATGTCACTGTTTGTTATGAAGGAGTTCAGTTGAAGTCTTTGTGTTGTTCCAAAGAGCAAGTTGACCTTGAAATGGGACATTGGAAGAGATTTTCTCTTCTTAAAGGATTAGTTCACTTTAAAATTAAAATTTCCTGATAATTTACTCACCCCCATGTAGGGCTGAACGATTAATCGAAAAGTAATCGAAACTGAAATTCAGAATCTCTAACAGACATAATTTTCCCATGTCGGTTATTTCGGTTTTTTAATCCTGTTAATACTTGCCTCTTAAAAACATACTATCGCGTGTGTATCCACGTGACTCCGCCCGTCCAGTCAGTGGCATAAAAGCAACATGGAGGTGAACACCAGTTCAACACATAGTGATGGCGCGCGAGCGGTGAGCCTTGTGTCTTCACTAAACTTTGTCAGTTGTATTTGTTTTAAGGTTTGCAAATTTAGACATTCAAGCGATTTTAGACAATCGGATGTGTATTATTACATCGAGCTACCGTGCTCGCGCAGCTGCATTGTGGCACGAACACTCATACAAACAGTAGCTGCGCAAAACATGAAGATCGCGCGCACAGAGAGGAACGCAGAAACTAGTTGTCAGCGCTGTCCTGTGATTTATCACTAAAGTCGCTTAGAAACTCAAAACTTATTATAGCATATATTTTTCTACTTTTGAAGGAACTATTTACAACCCACAGATTCACAATTAATAGAGAGACGGTATGACTAATTCACACACGCAATCGCTCTCATTACGTTCTGGTACTGTGCTAATTTATCTTTATCTGATTTACAACGAGCAGAAATCAGTAAGAAATGTTACAAACCACAGATAAAATAACTGCTGGAAGTGAGCTGTTATGTCAGATCACTCTTTCAATAGGAAAAAATATCCCACCTTTAATAGTCAAGCATATTTACAGTACAAACATTTTAAGTGAACTATGAGGGCAAAAAAACAAAACAAAACAGAAACAAAATAATCGTTCATTAATCGTAATCGAGGTAAAATGTTCAATTAATCGAGGTTTTGATTTTAGGTCATAATCGTCCAGCCCTACCCCCATGTCATCCAAGATGTTTCTTTCTTCGAGAAATTAAGGTTTTTGAGGAAAACATTCCAGAATTTTTCTTCATATAGTGGACTTCAGCAGCTACCAACGGGTTGAAGGTCCAAATGTCAGTTTCAGTGCAGCTTCAAAGGGCTCTACATGATCCCAGATGAGGAATAAGGGTCTTATCTAGCTAAACGATCTGTCATTTTCTAAAAAAAAAAAAAGAATTTATATACTTTTTAACCACAAATGCTCATCTTGCACTGCTCTGTGATGCGCCATGCATTTTGCAGAAGTACCGCGGTAGAGCGTTTGACTTAGTCTTTGCACGTTTGCTTTGTAGACACTGGATTGGTACTTCCGCCTACGTCACGTGTGACCTTTCCAACATGATTATGTAATGCGTGGCACATCGCAGCGCAGTGCAAGACGAGCATTTGTGGTTAAAAGTATATAATTTGTTTTTGTTTTTTTCTAGAAAATTATTGTTTCGCTAGATAAGACCCTTATTCCTCATCTGGGATCATGTAGAGCCCTTTGAAGCTGCACTGAAACTGACATTTGGACCTTCAACCCGTTGAACCCCAGTGAAGTCCACTATATGGAGAAAAATCCTGGAATGTTTTCCTCAAAAACCTTCATTTTAATTTTTAATTCTGAAGTGAACTAATCCTTTAAACCTTTTCTTAAATAGCAGAAGCTTTCCATCATTGTTTTCACTTGTTAAATAAAGTCTTGTTCCACTATGTAATCTCAGTTCAATTATCTTCCTCAGTGTTGAAATAAATCCAAGATGACGGAAGAGGTGATTGTCATCGCCAAGTTTGATTACATGGCCCAGCAGGACCAGGAGCTGGACATTAAGAAGAACGAGCGTCTCTGGCTCCTGGACGACTCCAAGTCCTGGTGGCGCGTACGAAACGCTACCAACAAGACGGGATTCGTGCCATCTAACTATGTAGAACGGAAGAACAGCGCCAGGAAAGCCTCGATCGTCAAGAACCTCAAAGACACTTTAGGTAAAGACACAACTTCTGCTTTACTCAAGAACGTCCTCCCAATTGCTAGATAAATACATTAATAAATTAAAGAAATGTTGTACTCTCATGTTGCTTAAAGCTCACATGACATTTACATTGAATCTTCAAGAAATTATTCAGCAGAATGCTGATTACTCTATTCATTCAACAAAAGCTCCAGAAATGCACCGTAAACATAGCCCATGTGACTTGTTCAGTGTTTTCTGAAGCAATGTAATAGCTTTGTGTGAGGGATACAGTGAAAATCTTAATCTCTGTCCTAAATATGAACTAAATCTAGCGCATTTATGATACATGCAATAACTTTGGTTGTATACAGGAGTGGTTAAAATGTCATGAGAGTGAGTCAAGATGACACAGTTTTCGTTTTCACTGTTGTGTGGGTAACGCAACAGTTTGCAAACAAATTTGAGCCCACTTCTGCTTATAAAAAGGTCCAGACATATTTGTTTCTAATTGGGTAATCTGTGTGGTTCAGCATGTAGGGCATGTTCATTGTCATTTCCTGAGGAGTTGTGTTTTTGACCACAATAATTTTTAGTGCTGAGATACACAGGAAGATACAGTATTGCAGTTAGAAGCCTGAGATAACTGCGTTCATCTGAGAAACCTCCTGCGTTCAACTGCTTGCTAGCTCCAAAAATCACACGCCTTCAGTGAATTACTTTTCAGGTACTGTAAATATCTTGTACTTCACATTGCTGTAAACTGGAGATGTTTCAAACTCTGAAAAATTGTTTATGCGTTGACCGACATCACAGAAAGTAAGGTAATCTTTTTAGCCGAGACCAATTTTTCTTGAATGTACTTGTTTGCTTAGATTATAAAAAGTTTGATTGGCAACATTGTGTTTGCAGTGCCAGTTTTATTGTCAAATTCATTGAATTTAGCATAAAATGAGGCTTATTAATGGAGTGAATCTCATGAAACTTGTGGAGAACGTGTTCGGGTTTTATTTTGACTTTAGTGGAAAGAAAAAAATAATTCTGTGCAGAGCATTTGTATATAAAAGAAGTTTTTTTTTTTTTTTTTTTTTTTTCCCCTCCATTTTTTTCATTAGAATTAAAAACATCCCACCCCACAATCCTTATTGCCGTGATGACAAAAAAATCTATATTTATCTAAAAATCTATATTTGTTGAATAATCTGTAATAAAATTTTGTTGAATTCGTTATTCGAGATTTATATATCATGGCAGTTTTTATTTTACAATGCAATAAGTAATTCTCATTAGAGTCTCATTACTTATATATAGGTTTTATACATATATATAGGTTTTATACATATATATATATATATATATATATATATATATATATATATATATATATTAGTCTTGCTTTTACAATCTGCTTAAATTTTTTTTATACTATATATAATTTTTTTATATTTGTGTGAAATATCAATTGGATGTTTTCATGAGGTTCACTCGGAGAGACATATATTTAGTGATATGAGGTGTAAAGGAAGAAGCAACAGATCTTTTATATCAGAGTTAAATGGATTATTGAAAAAGAAAAAATGTCGGCCGTGGTCTTGGTTGTATTCATCGGTTGTTGATCGGATGGAGGCAGATCAGAATGCGAGCTTGCAGTCGATTTTAAAAAAGGGGCAGCATTTAAGTGGACTAAATGATTGGAGAAGTCTGGCATATGTCACCAGAAAGAAATCTATTGTTTCACTGCAAGGTCAAGTTATGATTAAATTATGAGTTCAAAAATAAAATGAAATGTATGCATTGAGGAAGCACTTGTAATAAGAGCAACAGCAACACGACTGCCGACTCCTGAGGAAATCTTTTGCATTGAGAGGATTTGAGATGCTCATGAGGGAAGTGGCACTGGAATGTGAGGCATAGTGTCAGCAGATAAGCAACACAAAGAGAAACGGAGCAGATTGAAAGATTAGCTCATCATGTTCCTGTCCAGACTAGAGCACATGTTTACCACACCCGAAGACCTGCTGGACTCCTCAGAATAACAGACTTCAGTACAGTCACCACCAGAGTGGAAACGCTGCTCTGAGCCTGTAGCGTGAGTGATGTCAGAGCTGTCAACAGGAAATCAACGCATCCTAGTGTAATGTTATCCCAAGGAACTTCGGCAGTTCTTTAGTTTTTTTAACAGAATATTGTAGTTACAAGTCCCTATTTAATGCTAAAATTTGTGTGCCTGTGTGACAACTAGCCCTGGTCTCCACTAGCATATCTAAATTAGCAGATCTTTTTTGTGTTTTTGTGTGTGTGTACCTGATATATATCCATGTTATATTTATCCATTTCTATATGTTGAATTGAATCGAATTGCAAGTTTGTGAATGTAAATCGTGAAAAAATACATTGAAATTGCCCTTATAATCACCCTTATTACTATTATAGTTTAAAATGAAATACTTATTTGTATACAAACATTTAAATTGCCATTTTTATAATAATAAAGTTATAATAATGACTTTATAATGACATAATCATGTTTCTACTCCAATTAGTTTTTGTAAAAAATAAAATAAATAAAATGCTGTCAAGCGATTCAAATTTTTGATCTAATTAATTACACAATTGCCGATTAATTAATCGCAAATTAATCACATCAAATTTGGCTGAGAAAATACCCCCAAAAGATCATTTAAAGTCTTTATTGTGTTAAATGAGAAAAGCATCAAATAGACATTTCAAAAAGTATTTGATTCAACATGGTAAATGATGACAGAATTTTAATTTTTGGGTAAACTATACCTTTAATGGGTTTTTATTAACATGGAAATATGAAATCTTTTTTTTTTTTTTTTTTAATGAAATGATACTCTAAGAAACTAAAACTGGCAGTAGATAAAAGTCTAAATGAGTAAGTCATTGAGTCATTCATTCATTTGATTCGTTCAGACATCTGATTCATTCAGGAATGAAGTAAATATATCTCTTTTATGAATGGACCATTGAATCACTGCTACACCTGATTGATTCGATCAAAACATTGATTATTCAGAAATTAAACACCACTGTGTGTTGCTCGGAGACGCTCAACAGTTCTGCTCTGGCTTTATGGGTAATATTTTCGTTGGCAAAATTGAGCAAAAGCAGACAATATTGTCTAAAATATAATATTAACTTCTTATTTATTGAAGTGTTATATAAAATCAATATCACATACTTATGCTATTCAGGAAAAAAACAGCACTTGTGTGATATTGCGCTCGTTACTCGTGTGATATTGCTTAATGTCATGATATAAATATAAGACAAACTCATACAGGGGCATTTTTTTCCCTGATATCTTGAATTTTAGGGGCATAGAACTGCATCACAGTGAGTTGTTGCTCTGCTTCATGTTCATCACCAATCAACTGGATGAAACGCAAGATGAACTATATATATATATATATATATATATATATATATATATATATATATATATATATATATAATATATATATATATATATATATATATAATATATAAAATATACACTATTGAAAAGGTTTTCAATAGTCAACCAAGTAAAAATATGTTTGAAATTTTATCCAAGCATCCTTTTTGAAGCGAGTTTCTGCAAGCAAATATTTGCTGTGATGTTTCCTGGGAACTGCAGGCACACGTCTGTTAGACGCATGTTTGCTCTTTAATCTAATCTTCAGATCGTGTACTGTTAAAGCGTTTCTGTGGTGGTGAGCTGGAGGTCGGGTCTGTGCTGTTGGTACACAGGAACGGGTTTGTGTCTAGCCTAGAGGTGTACAATGAAAGCTTTGTCTGCCTGATGGCAATCTCTCTGCCACTGTCTTTGCGGCTGTTTTGAAAATGTTCACACAGCCTCTGTTCTTGAGACTTTCTCCTGGTGTTGAGGTTGTTTGTGTTGTTGTGTTTTATGTTTCACATGTCCTCACCTTTAAGTGCACTTCCTCGCCAGCCGTGTGCAGCACACAGATTTCCTGCCATACAGGACTCCATCAGCTGAAATAGCTTGTTTTTGGGTGATCCGTTTGGTGCAGAGTTACTGTACAAATCCTAAAATAAAGCTTGTATGTCATTTTAACCAGCAAAATGTTATTTAATTTCTGAGCGCAAGCGACACTAAATGTAATTGGAAAATGAAGAACCAGTCTCGCCCCAAGCTCATGCCATTGGTCAAGTTTTTTTTTTTTTTTTTTTTTTTTTTTTTTTTTTTAAATAATTTTGTTGAATTTTCAAATTCAACACATTTTGTTGTTGTTGTTGTTGTTATTATTACAAATAAAAATGTTTTCCTTAAAGGGATAGCTCACCCAAAATCATTTACTCACCCTCATGTCATTTCAAGCCTGTATGATTTTCTTCTGTGGAACATAAAAGATGATATTTTGAGAAGTATGTAAAGGTGCGTTCACATTTTCCATTGTTCGGCAACATTTTTTGGACAAAGTTGTGTAGTTTCAATTAGTATTGTCAAAAGTACCAAGTCGGTACTGAAATTTTAAAAATGTGATGATACCAGCATTTCCCCCTAGCATTTTGAGCGCTATTGGACTTACGATGGCAACCTGAATCGTAACAAAGCACTGTTGGCCAGAGGAGAACTGGCCCCCCGACTAAGCCTGGTTTCTCCCAAGGTTTTTTTCTCCATTTAAACACCTATTTGCCACTTGTCTGCCACCTGATGTCACCTGATGGAGTTTGGGTTCCTTGCCGCTGTCGCCTTTGGCTTGCTTAGTTGGGGACACTTGACATTTGACTTGACATTTGATATTCAACAGTGCTTTGATCTACCTGCATTGATACTGTTCTTTAAGAGCTGCTGTGCAGCCAAATAATGTACCAGTTATCAATGTAAAGCTGCTTTGACACAATCTACATTGTAAAAAGCGCTATATAAATAAAGGTGACTTGACTTGACTTGTTGAGCGGATTCTTAAACGCTTCTGATTGGCCATTGTTCACGCAGATATGTCTGTGATTGGCTACAATATTAGGGATCAGCTGATAGACGCCTGCTTTCAAACGCTCCCATGTGTATCTGTGTAAGCGCTCTGTGAAGAGCATCAAAGATGTCTATTTACAACATGTTTTTGAAGCGTTGATCACTGTAGCCAATCACAGACATATCTGTTGAGCGCGTGAACACAATGGCCAATCAGAGGTGTTAAAAAATCTGCTCGAAATGCTGGTATCGCCACATTTTTAAAATTTCATTACCAAAGTCGGTACCTTTGACAATACTAGTTTCAGTAGGAATATATGCGAGCGGGGAGAGTCACATGAAGGTAAAAGATTTTCCCTCACGGATTTTTGCAAATTTGCCGCATTGACCAACAGAAAGCTGGTCTGAATTTTGATATTTTGCTGATGCTTTTTTTGTCCATACAAACTTTGGTTTGGATACCAACGTTCTTTGAAATCTTTGTGTGTTCCACAGAAGAAAAGAAACAGGTTTGGAACAACATGAAGGTAAGTAAATATGACACGATTTTCATTTTTTTCATCTCTTTAAAATTGTAATGCCAAAGTAGTAACATCATCTAGACCCTTTCTACAAGATGGCAGGATGACAAATAAATAATCTTTATTCTATTTGTGGTGTTGACTGCATTTGTGACTTTGGACCCCAAAACCAGTCATAAGGGTAAATAATAATAAGCTTTCCATTGATGTATGGTTTGTTAGGATAGGAAAATATTTTGCAGAGATACAACTATTTGAAAATCTGGAATCTGAGGGTGCAAAAAAATCAAAATATTGAGAAAATTGCCTTTAAAGTTGTCCAAATGAATATATTTAATATATTTACGATAGGATATTTACAAAACATCTTCATGGAACATGATCTTTACTTAATATCCTAATGATTTTTGGCATAAAAGTAAAATAATTTTGACCCATACAATGTATTGTTGGCTATTGCTACAAATATACCCATGTGAATAATGACTGGTTTTGTGGTCTAGGGTCACATTTATCATCCTCAACATTCAGCCTTGTTACACAGTTTATTGTAAGAAAGTGTGATCAAACTAAATGTTTATCAATAACTATAAAAATTTGACACACTAGCTAGCCCTCATAGAGTGAAAGCTTAATTTAGGCTAAATTTGCAACCCTGTTAACTAATTATTTTTGTTTTATGAATCACATAAATTATGTATTTAACTCTTTCCCCGCCATTGATGGAATTTTCCAGCAATCAATGTTTCCAGTTCATTTTTATGTTTATGTAACATTGCAACTATTTATTTAAGTCTGTTTTTTTCTTTTTTCTTTTTTTTTTTCCCCATTTTAAATGCTGGTATCAGATGGTAATACCATTTTAATATACTATTGTACTTTGTACATGAATATGTTAATAATTATGGAATTTTCATGGTACTTCAAAGAATACTACATTAAAATAACATGTCCAAACATGCTAGATGTTTTTGATTTAGTGTGAACAGACCGGGTGTTCATGGCTCTTTCTGTGCAAACTTGCTGCCGTCAATGAATATGAATCCTTTGAGGCAGCAAAAACATGAAATATATAGATTTTATAAACAAGCTTACTAGTTCCCATATGCGCCATGAGGAAGCTGTGCTTAAGGGGGGAGCAGACTAGTCCTCCTAAAGGAGGTATCTATTCTAATTGGTTCACACTGGTCACATGGTCAGGCAGCTCGATTGTTGTGTAGGCAGTGAGCAGTTCACTCGCGGGAGGGTGTTTCACATGGAATAGCTGCACAGCTGCAGAGGGAAGTGCCGAGTTGCCGGGATAGCCCAAAATGGATATGGCTAACCTCTTCAAACACTTCTTCCGTGAGTTTTGCCACCTTTTCTCTCCTCTTTATTATATCACCATTCTAGAAAGTTGACAATGCTTGAAGTTTTGGCTTGGACTTATGGTTTGTATTGTTTGAGTTTGCATTGAGACATTCTTGGTTGTAGGATTAGGGAAGTTTGAAAGGCTTTTCACCCTCTGAGCTGGGTGGGAGTTTGTCAGTAACCCCCACTCTCTCTCTCTCTCTCACACTCACACTCACACACACACACATACACACAGTTTTTACTCATTTTTTTTTCTATCATTTCGTCATTTGTACACTTAATTTGTTTGGAAACCAAATATGAGTGAACAGAGAAGTTGGCTAGGAAATGTCTCCTTTTTTTCCCTCGTTCTCTGTGTTAGTTGAGCAGCTGGGCGGGCAGTGCTCTGGAAAGCCTGTAATTGCACTTCTTACACACACACACACACACACACACACACACACACACACACACACACACACACACACACACACACACGCTGCAATCAACACAGTGTAAAGAACTTCCACTCTTCTTTGTGCACTTAAACTCTCCTGTTACACTCAACCGGAATTTTCTTTCCCAGCCCAATCCTCCTTTAATCAGCTTTTGCTTTTGAGGCCTGCGGGTCCTTGTTGGTCCAACACCATGATGTTTTTCTGTAGTTTGAGTGTTGAGGGTCTGCTGTCGTGGGGGTTTCCTCGTGCTAGTGGGCCACAGTTGGGCGACGTCAGCTCTCCGGTTTAACACTGAAAGCATTGTGTCATCTGTACTGCCGGAGCTGATTGATGAAGCTCATATCTCTTCTGGGAGAGCTGCTGCTGGAATATATTATTCATTTCTACAGCCGCTGGATGGATCCTTCATACTGACATACCTTATGTGCCTCTTTCTGTAGCTGTACAGTACTGACCAACCGGATACTTGATTGTTGAGATGTATTAAACGATGCTGAAGGACCATAGGACATGATGTGCTCGTGTTTGAAGAGTTTGGGTATGTAATTGTGCTTGAGATATAAGTATCTTAAAGGGATTGTTTGATTTGAAAATTGAGTTGAATTAAACCCAATATGACCCATACCATATTGGTTATCAGCCATTATTAGAGATTTTTAAATTTATCAGTTGAGTCTCTGTTGGATATACAATACTGTTCAAAGTTTGGTTCGGTAAGATTTAAAAAAAAAAAAAAAAATGTTTTTGAAAAGTCTTTTACGCTCACTAAGGCTACATTTATTTGATAAATACGGTAAAACAGTAATATTGTGAAGTATTTAAAATTTATTGTAATGTGCTGATTTGGTGCTCAAGAAACATTTCTTAATATCACTGTTGAAAACAGTTGTGCTGCTGATATTTTTGGAAACCGTGACATGTTTGTCAGGATTCTTTGAACAAAGTTCAAAAGAAAATACATTTTTAAAAATTCTGTAGCATTATAAATACTTTAAATTTATAAAAAGTGACAGTAATGCATCCTTGCTGGATAAAATTATTTTTAAAAAAAGTATATAAAAAAACGTGCTGACCCCAAACGTATGAATGGTAGTGTATATCAGCCAATGTTGGATATTGAATAATGCATGCTCACGTCCTCCATTTTTACATTTATATTTTAACTTTGCTATCATCTAACACTTCCTTAAAGTGAATCTTTAAAAACACTAATATAATATATTTTTCATTTTTCATACTGTACATTATAATGCTGTGATGTCTAAATTCAGTTGTAGAATTTTTAAACAATTGATTTTAGTTTTTAGGGTTTTATTTTTAATTTATTTAATCAAAACGCTATTGAATTGTCATAGCAGGCAGTTATTAGCCATAACATGAAAATAATTATTGGCTTAGTGGTGTCAGTCAGATTATTGATATCGGTGTCTAGTTCAAGTTCATATTATATGCTAATAATCTTCTCCAGAAAAAAACCCTAGTCTTATTTTAACTTGAGCGCAAATGGAAAAGTAGCGCGGTGTTACATGACATGCGACTATCAACGGTGCTTAGATGTTAGGGCTGTCATGATATTAGATTTTCACCAAAGACTTTATATATAGAAAGACATGCACTCGTATTATTATTATTATTATTATATGGCGGAATAAGTCCCGCCTTCTAAATAAGAGCCAATCGGTGATTGGTAAAGTCATCGTGTCACTGCAGCTGCCGTTAGAAGCTCCGGTTCCTATAGAAACAGTCAGATGCGCACTTCCTATAGAGATGCTCACTTAGGATTGCACATGCGCATTATCTTGATCCAGCCTGAAAAATGCTGTTTTTTGTCATGATTCGAGCGTTTAGAAACAAAATTTATGAGGCAGTTGTTGTCAGATTTCATTGCTGATTTCAAATATGAAATTTAATCGAAAGCTTGGCGAACAGCTTTGGAGAATTTGACGTTTCCCCATTCAAAGAGATAGGAGCTGCACTTGCTTGCCCGAGAGGCATTTCAAAGATGGCCGCCGAATGAAATGACTTGACTTAAAGGGACTTTGTTTTCACTACACTATTATCATGGCCAAAATGAATGGCGATAGTGATTATCACTGCGATATCTACATACATTTAGGAAAAACATATAACGCTTTGAGTTAAATTCATCTTTAACATTTTGTTTGTTTTTTGTTTTTGTCTTTTTGGTCAGTGAATCACACTCAGAATATGTGTGTAGGGAGGCTTAGAGAGAGTTATATGTTTTAACATGATATCAATATTTAATTTTTTTTAATATTGCGGTTATCATCAATACTTGTATACTGTGACACCCCTAGCTGGCGCTAAACCTGACATAAACCTAGACGTGTCTTCATGTGACGTATTTGAATGTGTGAACACAAATGTTGCATGGAAAAGAGCAGCTTGGAATTTCTTCAAAATATCTCCTTTTGTGTTCTACAGAAGAAAGAAAGCGATGCGAGTTTGGAATAAAATAATAATTTTAATTTTTGCATGAACTGTCACTTTACATCAAAATCCTCATAGAAGCATGCCCTGAGAGGTGGTCTTAGCTTTCGGCAGTTTTTCTACTCCACCTCACCCTTTTTCTCTTTTCCTGTCGTTCAGCCTTCGCTCATAGAGGAAGCGGTCTAATTTGAGACAGATTCTCCTCAGATCTTTGGAGCCTGTGAGGGAGGAAGTGAGGAAACCGGATTGTTGATTCATTGCAGCGTCAGCCCATCCGTCTGTTTTCGTCCACTTTTTATAAAGCCAGTCAACTCTTCCTCTGATGGAAAGCACCACAAGATAATGCCGCTTTGTGAGAGGGACAAAAGCACAAGCTTGAATTCTAATTCTAGCGTCCTCTCACACAAGATTAGTACAGGAAGTGCTGATGGCTTTCTGGAGTGTTCCTGACTAAAACACACAGCGGGCTGCTGGTGCTGCATACGTGGATGGGCTGTGACCCCCATTTGACTCCCTGAGGAGTTCTTGACAGACCTGCGCTAGCCAAACAAGCACAGATGTGCGACGGAGGCTATTTATACCAGCGTGTCGTCAGAGTACCTGCACCAGAATTGAGCGTCAGTGCTTGGTGAATATCACAAAATGTTTCACCCCAAAATCAAAAGAAAGAAGAAATTATAGACTGTGTAATTTGTATATACTAGAAAATAGGGGTGTGACGAGGCAGTTAGCTCACGAGACAAGATGAGACACGAGATTGAGTTCATGAGAACTAGACAAGATTTTTACACAGCATTTTTCTAAGAAATGCTCAGTGACGAAATACATGACTAGAAAAATAGTCTGCAGGTGCATTGTGAAATGTTTTAACTAATCGTCTTGTAATGAATGTCATTGCAGTTCTACTTTCTGAGTATGAATTATCATATGCAGTAAAAGACAACAATACTCAAGCATTGTAAACGGTTTTGCCACAAACTCAACTGTCTGGTTTCTCTCCTGTATGATTTCATATGAGTCTCTTCAGACCTTACTGTACATGATTTATGAGCTCCTACAACTTTTGACCTCCTAACTGAACTCCTTTTCACAAATTGATCATAGAAATAAAAACAGTATAAATAAAACGAAAAAGTTTTCTTATTAAAGGTGCCATATGTAAGAATTTTGCAGTAAAATATCCAAAAACCACTAGGCCAGTGTTATATATTTTGTTCACTTGAGTACTTACAATATCCCAAATGTTTGCAACTATTTGTAAATCGTGAGAAAATTGCAATTTCAACCAAGGCTCCGGGACGTGTGACGAGTCGCCTGTCAATTGCGTCATACCCGCGTTACCCTCGGTTTCCGGTTTTATTTTGTAGAAACCATGGAAACAACAAAGACGCTTTAATATTTACATGTTTTAATAGACAAGGGAACAACTGTTTTGATATATTTATAGACAGAAAACGAATTATTGTTAAATAGCTCAACACGTTTAGTCTTATTGTTTAAATCTAATTTTCTTGATTTTCTGCGAGTACCATGCTTTACCATGCCTCAGAGAAAAAACACTATTTTGTGAAGTAGCTAACATAGCATAATGAGATGCAGCTTTATTTTTAGTAACAGTAATACAGAATTTTCTCCATCATACAATACGTTTTAAAATTAATTGCATGCCATTTATCAACACAAGCCATCCAGCATTTAATATGATATTCTAAAATCGATCTAGCTTACTGCAGTGTGCAACAGTGTCTCACAGCAGCAGCCGAGCGAACGCACAGAGTAACGTTATTACATTTTCAACACACTCAAATGCATCTAATATGATAAACAGAGCTGTGTTACCTCATACTCATGACCGGAAAAGCGGAAGCGGCGCCGGCGACTGTGGCATAATAAAAGTTCCGCTGCTCGCCGCGTGTGTTGCGCAATCGCTCCAGCGGCCTCGTTCAGCTCCCACAACACTCGGTCCGGCTCTGCTTCATACTACAGTAACGTTAATAATCACATCCATGAACATGATTTCTTCCCGAGTCCTATCCCAATTGTTTTCCACCGGCTGTGATGTGAAGACCACATGTCCCAAGATTCCGTGCTCAAACTTGGCATCATCAAGCTACGCCTTTTGTTTTGAATAGGCCTCTAGTGACCTCTAGCGGACAGAAAATCTTACATATTGCACCTTTAAGTGCAAACAATAAGTGCAACCATAATCAAAGTGCTCTCTCAATATTCAAAGTGCAAATAGAGACAAAATTTTTTCTTCAAGCATGATACAGAGCTGAGAGATGGTTACAACTACACAGCCCAGCCTAAGATAGCTTTCATATTGGAAGATATTTGCATGTATCAGGGAGCCGCTTTCAAAATGCGGGGTATTGAAATCAATTTGAATGTGCGCTCACGTTTTACTCTCGATTTTGTGATCCTGCGTACTCTGTGAATAGGGAGCGGTGGTGCTGATCGCGCATTCTACAAGATAAGACATTTGTCAGATGCTTTTGGGCTCTGTTGTGCAACGAATCCTCCGCCATGGTCTTGTCAGTCATCTCGACACGTGATCAGTGAACTCTGATTCCTGCTGCACTGCTTACGATCTGCAGTTCATTAAATGTTTTTTATTTCTATAAAATGCAAAACGACAGTGGAGGCGTAATATAACGTAGCAGTGGCATGTTATATCCTAATTTCACCCTCACACTCCCGTCACAGCAATATCACGAGACAGCTTTTCGCCTCGACGAGAAATCTTGTCACATTTTAATCTCACGAGATCTCGTGGCACAAGATCTTGTCACACCCCTACTAGAAAATATTCTCATTACTGAAATGCAGTATTGAAAAATCATATAAAATTTGTATATAAAAATACATTTTATGATGTTAAATGTAGTCCTTAGAAAAAATCTCAAAATTGGTATAAATTAATAAAAACTGTACATTATAACATTGTGATGCCTACCATTTTAAATGATGGATTTTAGTTTTTACCCCCAGTTTCACAGACAAGGCTTAAGTCTAGTCCCAGACTAAAATGCATGTTTGAGCTGTTTTAACTGAAACTAGATGCACACCTGTAATGTTTTTTTCTAAGGCACATTTATAAATGTCCCAATTAAACTAAAGCCTAATCCTGGCTTAATCTAAACCCTGTCTGTGAAACCGGGCCTTAATGTTTTATTTTGAATGAATGTAGACAAAATAATCTCAATCAGGCTTGCAATGTTAAGTTTGTTTTTCCCAGTGTGGGAAAATGCCGTTAAAAAAGACAAATTAAGGAACTAAAATAGGCTTTTTAGTGCGTTTAATATCTTATCAATGTTATTATTATTTATTGCATTTTGGGATGACGTATTTATATTTTATTTGTGGAATTCAATAATTCCTGAATCTGTCTTTGCAATAGCTACATTTTTTTTAACTGTTGTTGAGCATCTGCGTGTTTTATTTAGGGAAATGAAAATGATTTTTGAGGTCTGTTCTTTGCAGATTGTTTTTGTTTTATTTGTGCATCAAGTGAGCGTGCGACATGCACAGACAGACTTAAGCAGTTGAAGACAGCTCTGTGGTTTACAGTCACTGTCATTGGAGGCCTTTGATGTCTTGTCTTTTTTGAGTTGAAAGAATGTTTTATTTTCCGCTCGGCTTTGAGTCCAGCATTTTAGATTAGAAGTTTTCTTTCCTGGTTGCACAGTTTTGCTTGTATCACCCTTATTCATACACTGATACATTTTAAATAATCTCAAAAGATTGTAATGACACAGTATCTCTCTGTCTTGCACAATTTTTGTAGGCAACTATACAACAGCTGTTACAGTATGTTGACTGTACAATGAGAAGTATTCTTGAAGTGCCTTGAAGCAACTTGTAAACACAATGGTGTATGAATATGGTCATCATTCAATACCATGCTATATATTTAAATATTTACCATCTGATACAATGGCTGCGTCCAAAATCACATTAAGTAGGTACTTATTTTGAATAATTACTTCACGACCGCTTAAAAAAGTATGCACTATATAGTATGAGTGTGTATAGTATGAATATAATCTGGATGTACTACATTCACATTTTCATTATCACGTGACCTACCAGCGTCACTTCACTGTCATTAACAAATCCTCTCCCGTGGCCTTATGGTATAGTAAAGTGTCCATCGTATGCACATTTCAGAAACTCGCCGGAAATAGTAGGTCATCTATGTACTTTTATGAGTACTGTGAATTCGGACATACTTACTTTTTCACATGCCTTTTTTTCACCTACTATATAGTAGGGAAGTATGTGATTTTGAAATGCAGCCAATCACTTTTCCATGGTACTACCACAGTAAGAGTTATACATATGTTTGTCCATTTGACAAGGGCTTGTTTTCAGTTCAGCCCTGTATTGGAGAACAATAGGACGAACTCACCAGAGGAAACGACTAATCCAAGTTGCACTCAGAGGAAAGAAGGGAAGGGAAGTGGATGTAGTCTGTTTGGCGGGTGGAATAGTAGCTTTAGATGAATCATATTCTGCTGGGTTTTTAGAAGTTGTAATGGTTGCCAGTTAGTTACAGATGGCGTATTTTGGTCAAACTTGATTTTAAAGGATTAGTTCACTTCTGAATGAAGATTTCCTAATAATTTACTCACCTCCATGTCATCCAAGATGTTGGTCTTTCTTCAGTCGAAAAGAATTTAAGGTTTTTAAGGAAAACATTCCAGGATTTTTCTCCATATTGTGGACTTCACTGGGGTTCAACGGGTTGAAGGTCCAAATGTCAGTTTCAGTGCAGCTTCAAAGCGCTCTACGCAATCCCAGACCGAGGAATAAGGGTCTTATCTAGAGAAACAATTGGTCATTTTCTAAAAAAAAACACACACACACACACACACACACACACATATATATATATATATATATATATATATATATATATTACTTTTTATCCACAAATGCTCATCTTGCACTAGCTCTGCGATCTGCACGCATGACGTAATCACGTTACAAAGGTCACGCATGACATAGGCGGAAGTACCGATCCAGTGTCTACAAAGCGAACGTGCAAAGATTAAGTCAAACGCTCTTTACAAAAAAAAAAAGGTAAAACAATGATATCAGACGATTTTGAAGTTGGAGGAGAAAATTAGATGCATTTTTCACCCTACCGCAGTACTTCCGCCTATGTCACACGTGACCTTTCAACGTAATGCGTGGCACAAAAATGACCAATCGTTTCGCTAGATAAGACCTTTATTCCTCGTCTGGGATCATGTAGAGCCCTTTGAAGCTGCACTGAAACTGACATTTGGACCTTCAACCCGTTAAACCCCAGTGAAGTCCACTATATGGAGAAAAATCCTGGAATGTTTTCCTCAAAAAAAAAAAAAAAAACGTAATTTCGTTTCGACTGAAGAAAG
Organism: Mylopharyngodon piceus; assembly: GCA_039654765.1. Classification (NCBI taxonomy): domain Eukaryota; kingdom Metazoa; phylum Chordata; class Actinopteri; order Cypriniformes; family Xenocyprididae; genus Mylopharyngodon; species Mylopharyngodon piceus. Next base: position 21,430,458 of record CM077444.1, read on the forward strand.
AAAGACATAAACATCTTGGATGACATGGGGGTGAGTAAATTATCAGGAAATTTTCATTCAGAAGTGAACTAATCCTTTAACTTTTAAAAGTAATATTAGAGAGGAAAATAAAAACGCATTGATATATGGACATTGAGTTATGGCCACGCAAAGTGTGCAGCTTCCTTCCTGAGCATCCTCTGTAGGAATCCAGGAAAATTCCTTATTCTGTATTCAGGAAACACACCATGGCTCCATACAATGTGTTTTGTTCTATCAGCAGCACATCCATGGACACATAGAGACCAGAATATCAGAGCCTTGGGTTTGGTCAAAGCCTCCTAGCATTATAGTGGTGATTGTTATTTGACAAACATCAGTCACATTTTCTTCAGAATTCAAAATCTATTTTTAAAAACGTACAATTCCTACTATTTATAAAAACATATTCCTAAGTGGGATACACACCCACCATGTATGATACAACTTGTTTATGTTGATGTGGTTATTGTCTGAGAATGTTAGTAAAGATAATTGAAAAATCTTAGTAAACTCTTCATGTCAGCACCCTAGAGACCATGTAGACTGACTAAGCCAATGATTGAGTGGGTGGATTACCTTCCCTGTCTTGTGAAGCAACATCAATCATATCACGCTTGAGAAAAGCACCACTGGTCTGAACTTTCACACACCCAAGATCAGTTGATATTATTTTTTTTATTTTTTTTTTTTATATATAACAAGTGACAACTTGAAATTTGCCTTCATAATCCTTGTATATTTTAGCCTGTATTTGAGTCCAGATTTGTACTTATTCACACTTCTTAATTCAAATTTCTGTATTTTCTTGAACAAATTAGATAACTCAAAAGTGAAAAGTCTTTCTAAACCCCTATAATATTCTTCTATTGAACAGAAAATCCCTATAAAAGTATTATAAAAACAGTCCAAACACTATATTTCAAGTCTTATGAATTCATATATGTTTGTGTGATGAAGAGACCCAAATATTTGATATTATTAAATATCAAAAAAGTACCAAGTAGCATTGTTCAAACCATTTTACCTTGGATCTTTTCAATCAATCAATTGATCTTGTTTATGAAACTTTTCTGAATGATTCTTTTATGAAACGTAATGATCTGGTTCTCATCAACTCACTGACCTAATGAGAAAGGAAGGGAATGACATGAGGCTGAGTAAACTCTAACAGAATTTTCATTTTTTGGGTGAACTATCCCTTTAAGAAATGTCTTTTGAATTTGTGGATGATCATGAGTTGACCTTGTGCTGTCAGAAGGTTCACACACCCGTGGTTACATGCACCAGCACGTCCGTGCATGGGGCACTAAATGCTCCAGTTACTATTGCTCGTACTTTTCACGTTTACTTCCTACTCACATTGACCATGCAAATGTACATCCCCCTCAATCGGACATAGCCTAGGGGCCAGAGGCAAATATCTTGGTTTGAGATTTCATGTATTTGTAATGCAAATCAGGCAGTAGTGGTATCCACAGGCACAGAATAAATTCCTCTGGCCTTGAGTTTTGATAAGCATCTCGCTCTGAGTAAAACGGTCTATTGGAAAAGCTTTATGTTCTCACTCAGTTAACCTTTAACCCCTGAGTAAGCATAAAGTAAATTGGTGATTTCCTTTTAGATTAGTTAAGAGTAGATCCAAGGTTTCAGCTGCTTCTCGGTTGTCAAGTTTTGAAAAATCACACTTGCCAAGTATTTTTCTTGAACATTGCCTACAGGTATATAAGGTTAAAATTGTAAAGGCTGAGTTTGCCTACTTCCCAGATAGATTGCTAACAAAACGAATCCTGTGTTTTACCTTGTGTTTTACCATGTTAATATCATGGCTCTTTGGACATATTCATGTTGAAAACTGCGTAAACCAGCCTAAGGTGCTTTGATGGACTTAGTGGGCTGAAATGCCTACCTCCTGGTAAGAATGGTCTGATGGATGAGTAGTTTTGGTGCTTTGAGCAAACCATCTGAGACCAGCAACCTACCTTAGGCTAGTTAAGCTGTTTTCAGCATGTATACTATGGTAATACCATGGTATTCTTTGTATTGCATACAGTACCATGGTATTACCATCTAATACCATCATTTTGTTGCTGTTGCTGCAGCACATTTTTGTAAGGTATGTAAAGAGAAAGCGTGTTTATCTGTCCTTGGGCCTTTGGATTGGGCCGGTACAAACTTCACTGCCAAATGGACATTCCTGTATGGTAACACTATTCACAAACCTTTGCCAAGCCCGCCGACATGGTCGAAAGGCCTCAGGGTCAGATATTCTCCATTAATCCTGCAGACCGACCCACTTGGCTTGACCTAATGTGGTCGGACAAGCCGGAATCCTCGACAGTATCCATGAACCTAACCCAACACTCCCTCACTCATTCCCTCCCCATGGAGGAGGACGATGGGTGTGGTGATCATTCCAGTGTCTCTTTGCAGTTAACTGTACTTTTCTCTGAATAATAGAGCTAAACCACACAGCTGTGTCTTACGAATGAGTGAAGCAGGTGGCAAATGAGAATAAACTTAGCACCTTAGTATCATGGTGGGAATATTTTTTTTGCATAGTCATAAAGCAACCCCTATTTTGTTTGCAGAACTGTTCTGTTGCTCTTACATGCCTGTTCACATGGAAATAATTGAATCATTTCCATAATCAAGGAGGAAGGCAAAAAGACATGGCTTGTCATATGATTTGTGAGTGGTGAAAACATGATTAGTTGGTTGTGATTGGGTGGTTGTGAAACTGGACCAGTGCCCGTGTTTACTAAGAGAGGGCACATTGCTCAAGCAGGCGGGAGATGATAGCTACTGTATACCCCTGTCAGTGTGAAAACACAAGCCTCACTGCACTGTAACATGTGTTTGGACAAGTTCTCCTTTCACTCATGCCCTGCCTGTTGGTGCCTGTATCAAAATACAATGCTCTTTGGTTTCACAGATAATTTCAACAAGAATGGAACAAGTACAGGGTGTGGGGTGATGAAATTACCCCCTGAAGAGACTGTCTCAACACATTTTTCATTTCTGATCAAGATTTTCCATTGAAAATACCTTTTGTTAAATGTGTTATTTTAAAGTGGGCAGCTGTGCAGTCAATGTCAAAGCTAATGCATGAGTTTTTGCTCAGTCAGGATACAAAAGAACTGATCCAAAACCTAGTCAGTTTGAATCCTAGGCCCTGTTTACACCTGGTATTAAGATGCATTTTGGGTCAATCAGATCACAAGTAGATGAGACACACATACCCATTTACACCTTGTGTTTTAATTGTCTCTTTTGTCCACTTTCAACCCTTTTTTCAATACATAGATTCTTGATTCGTGATACAAAGAATCTGGAGTGATTCTGATATTTTCCGGTATCGCGATTTTCTCTCAAATCGATTCTGAGCTTAGTTTTTAACAGCAGATGGCACTACATGCCCCGTACTCTGCTTGCTAACAGTTCCTTTACACACACCACTTAAACCTAATATAATCATTCATAGCGTTCGAAAAGTTTGAAGCGAATTACAAGGGTTTTCGCAGTGGGCTATTAATCTTGCATCATAAATGCATTCTGAGCCAAGGTGCAAGTATATTTAACTACTTACACGATTCAGCCTAATGCACGTGCGCTGTCCAGAACTCGTTTTTGTGAGCATTTGAGTGTGCGGTTAAAAACTAGCCTAGAGCACCATCTGCTGTTAAAACTAAGCTCAGAATCGATTCTAGAGAGAAAATATCAGAATCGATCCAGAATCATTGTATTGTGAATCGAGAATCGATGTATTGTCCCCGCCCTAATGTTTACGCATTAGGTCAGTAGGCGGAGTCTTTTGTGGCTGTTCGAACACATTCGACCACATGAGCGTCTACACTATGAAAGCAATCCGGTCAAATGCGTTTTCAACTACCTCTGGAGGTGGTCGAAAGTGGACAAGCTCAAAACATTTTAGACCCCGTTTACACCTGTATAGCGTCGTCCACTTGCGATTGACAAAAACGCATCTTAATACCAGGTGTTAGCAGGGCCCTAGTCTGCATTTGAAGGCATCAGAGTTGCGCTTCTGAAACAAAATCTGTTCACAAAGGTAAGCAGTTAAAATTACGCTGCCTTGTACCTTGTTTTGGCCACTTTCTAAAGCAGCATCTCAGGTATTCTTCATGGAGAAGGCAGTCCCAGAATGCAGCAACAAGCTCAGTGAAAAAGGTTTTGATTTGTTTGCAAAAAAAGGAATTGATGATTCATTGCAGTCCTGCTGGGAGTTGCTGGATTGCATTTGTTTCCATGAAGTTGAACTTGCTCAACTTTGTCGCACTGCCAATTTCCTGAGGCATTGTTGTTGAAAAGTACTGTCAGTGTGAACACCCAAGTGCAAGTAGTTGAATGCAAAAAAGAGACGCTGGTTGTATATTTTGGAAAACCCTTAATGCTACTTCTTTCTGTATGTATGCAGGGATCGGTAAGGTGAAAAGGAAAACAGGCATGCGTGAAACAGCCTCCAACGCGGACTCTGACTTCTACCCAGACAACGGCGAACGTCTGTATGACCTAAACCTTCCTGCGCTTGTCAAATTCAGCTACGCGGCTGAGCGGGAAGATGAGTTGTCGTTGGTTAAGGGCACAAGGGTCATCGTCATGGAGAAGTGCAGCGATGGCTGGTGGAGGGGGAGCTACAATGGCCGTTCGGGATGGTTCCCATCCAACTACGTGACGGAGGATGCAGATGGATCGGCGAGCAACGACTCTGCTGGCTTGTCAGAGAAGTTGGCTGCTGTTGTTCATAGTGCGAACGGCAACCAAGTGCTGCACACAGTACAGGCACTCTACCCGTTCAGCTCGGGCAACGACGAAGAGCTTAACTTTGAGAAGGGGGAGATTATGGATGTTGTGGAGAAGCCAGAAAACGACCCAGAGTGGTGGAAGTGTCGCAAAGCAGACGGGCAGATGGGACTTGTGCCGAAAAACTACGTGAATGTTCTGCAGGAGTCACACAACTCGGCCAGCATGCCCGGGCCGCCCACACCTGACTGTGACTACATCGAGCCTTCATCCAGCGGACGCTTCGCTGGCAAGCAGTGGTACTACGGGAAGGTGACGCGTCATCAGGCAGAGGTGGCACTCAACCAGAGGGGCACAGAGGGAGACTTTCTTATCCGGGACAGTGAGTCCTCTGTAAGTAGACTGAAATGTTCCTCCTCCTATTCTAAAGGCCCGTTCACACCAAGAACGATAACTATATTTGCGTCCACACCAACGAATGATAACAGTCTGTTTATTCTAAGCTCACGTGCTGTTGTTTCAAAGTGTGTACAACATGTTTTTGCTGTTCTTGTTGCATTTACATGGCCTTAACCAGCAGATGTCCTCAGCATGCTATGTTTCGAATGAATAGCTAGTGTAATCGATCTAATCTAACAGTGAATTTAGCTGACAAAGTCAATATAGTGGAATAAAAAAACAACGCCTAGTCTTTTTCACTGCAACTTCAAAGGAATTAAGACCCCCGCTAACACACGATGTTGTCGAAACAAGCGCTGAATACCTGAGGTAATTTTATGTTAAACTGTTTGCTAGCTTGGCATAATGATCTCATCGTTAATACTTCTCACCATTTATTCCGATTGTTTTCTATATCCATTTTCTTCAAGTATCCTTGAAAAGATTGAAAAGAAACAGTGGTGGCTTTTTCTGGAACTCTGCGATTAACTTCTCCGCAGTGTCGTCTGCCATTTTAAATGCGTGAGCCCTTAAATTATAATTCTGATTGGCTGTCAGTGTTTTATCGTTGAACAGCTGGAAAAAAAATCGTTCTGAAAGTGATCCCAATGATATAGTTTCTCTATGTCGTTAACAAGCTGTGGTATGGACAGTGCTATTCTTTTATATTTAGAACGATTTTTAGAACTATATCTTTATCGTTATCTTTATAGTTATCATTCTTAGTGTGAACGGGCCTTATAATGAATGTGCTTAAGTACCATAATTCAGTCCTCATTTGAGGAAACCACCTTCTCCATACTAAGTCAATGTGATGATTTTGAAATGTTATTTTTGAAGTGGACAGTTAAGCATTACAACATAAATGTTTTTAATTTTCCAAAGCACATACACTAGCTCTGTTCCAAAACGTCTTCCTAGACAGCATTTGTATTGTTATGCTTTGAGTATTGTGTTAGCTTAGCAACATGATGAACTGCAAAATCTTTTGGAATCAATTGTGAGTCAATTCTTCCTTGTGTTGCTTGAGTGATGAGTGCTATTTGTGCAGCATGTAGAGTTCCTGATGTAGTTGTTTCTTATGAGCTTGAGCTTGTCGGTGAGGATGCTACCTTAGATCATACCAGCTGTCTAAGCAGTGATTATGTTTTGGAACAGAGTTAATTACTTGAGATTACTGCTTTCAGCAGCTGGTCTGAATTAACAATTTTTCCCTTTGTCTTTATATTTTGTTTTTCTAGCCCAATGACTTTTCAATATCACTGAAAGCTCAGTCCAAAAACAAGCATTTCAAAGTCCAACTGAAGGACAGCCTGTACTGCATCGGACAGCGCAAGTTTAACACAATGGAGGAGTTGGTGGAACACTACAAAAAGGCGCCCATCTTTACCAGCGAACAGGGCGACAAACTCTACCTGGTCAAGGCTCTGGCTGCCTCCTGATCCCAGTAAAAAGAATATCCAGTTAACAAGGACTACACTTCCAGACAGACTGGGAATATCAAGCATTCCATGAAAGGGAGGTACAGGGAGAGATGGACAAAGACACTCCCATTCATTTGCTCAGAAACTTGCTCATTTCATTGAGGGACACACCCAATGTATCAAAATACAGTATGTTTAGACCATAGGTGATGCAATGTATTTTGATGTCAACATGTATTAGAATTAAAAACTAGGTCTTCTTTTGTTAATATATTCTTTTCATTAATTTCGAAAATGTATTGTTCATTTGTTCTTGAACTTCCCTGCCAATTTTTTTAACTGTCCTTTCAAGTGTCTGCTGTTGAAATCCTGACCGCAGAAGAACTTTGCTCAACATGTTTCAAGGGTCTCACATACTCTCTGTTACTGCCTGCATTGCCTGAAAGACACAGAACTATTGAAATTGAGTTAATCTGCTATATTTATTAGGAATCATTTTTCTGCAAAATGCTCAAACAATAAAAGTGACTTACCAAAACTTGACAAGGATTTGCAAGAGTATCCAGATTTAGGCACAATCAGATTAAACTTGAACTGCAATCAAAACAGGAAGTCTTGCATCTGTATGTTTCCAAACCTAAATCAAGCTTGTAGTCTCATTTAGGGTGACGTCTATATTTTTGAGGGGTAAAGTTACAGAAGTTCTACTTCCTTGACAAACGAGGTGCAAATTATTGAGGTTTGTCAGCTAGCTTTCACAATGTAGTCCTAAATTTGTTAGCCACACATCTTGGAACTGTCAGAATCCATGCTATGCCATAAGTATGATCTGTTGTCTCTTTTTCAAAGAGCTTAGCCGTGATTGATGTCTTCTACTAGACATTTATTTAAATGAACGTGGGCGATTGTGCAAGAGTTGCAGAACTTCATTGGAGCCTGAATTGCAATGCCATGACTGAAGATTAAAGAAGATTAAACCACATTGGTGCACAAAATAGGTCTTGCTAATAAAGCTATCTTTCGTGATCAAGGCCGCAGTCCTTTTGACATAAGGGGTTTGATTTTGTGTGGTTTTTGATATCGATGGTGGTGGTGTTTTGCCTGTTGGTTTGAAGCTTAATCAGGTGTTTGCCTTTCCTTTGCTTTGTTTGGCACTCATTTGGCTGCTCACTTTCTCAGATGAGCAGGTATTGTAGCGTAGAGGATGAATGAAAGCGTGTCAGTGTGAAGGCAGCATTGTGAGCTCATGTTTCAAGGAAGGATCTACTTCGCTTGGCGATCAAGATCTACAGTGCTGCTTCCTTGTAGTTTTCATCAGGTTATGATAAACGGTGAGAGATGTTCCATTGAGGATCAGATGTTTATATGTAAAACTTAGTAGATAAGTATGTTTGGTGGACCAGGCAATGGAAAAGACACTTCCCTGGACACGTCTCTGTTTCAAATTGGAAAAACATGGAAGTTGATGGAAGACTCATGAGGAGGGTGATGATCTGGGCTCTCCTCCAGGAGACCATCACTGTGACAATGATTACTTCTCCAGCTGTTTGGAGCCGGACTGAGGCCAGAGTTGAGGAATGGGGATTTTTGGGGAGTGTGTGGAAAAATCGCTGAGACATGCAGAGTTTGGTTGAGCGACTTGGTCTTGGATTTAGCGTAAATGTCAGATTTCTGTCAATATGACACTCTGTGTGACTTAAGTTGTTTAGGACAGTGGTTCTCAACTGGTTTTGCTTCAGGACAAAGTGTTTACTCAATAGTACCAAACATTATATAATTATTAGTTTTGTTGATGGTTTTTGAGGATGTCAAGCAACCAGACCTTGTTGGATAACATCCACCAAGACCTTATCAGAAGAACCCAAATTTTATCCCAACTTGTTTTGAATGAGGGATTTCTCAGATGTGTAGTCTTATCACATAGTTTGTGCTTAATAACGTGCCTTCATCTCAGTTGTTGGAACCAAAGGTTTGGTGTTCCTCTACGCTATTCTATGATGCGCACATTGTTATTTGAGTATCGCTTTGCATGTGCGCAATGCGTCCCTGATAAGTGACTGATGTTCATGGACCATGTCCTGGTCATACAAACGTTCCCATTGGGGAACTTATCATGATTTGTCTCCTGACTGAAGTGACCTTACCATATGGACCTTAGTCAGGGTAAAAGCCATATTTAAGTTCAGTGGGTTATACCAGGGGTGTCCAATCCTGCTCCTGAAGGGTCCACTTTCCTGCAGAGTTTAGCTCCAACACACCTGCCTGGAAGTTTCTAGTAATCCTGAAGACTTTCATAAGATGCTTCAGGTATGTTTAATTGGGGTTGGAGGTAAATTCAGCAAGAAGCATTGGATAACTCCTAATTATACCATTGTATACCATTGTAATCATAAACCTTGCTGAACAAAGCTACATTGTTGCTTCACAGCTTTGTTTTAAGTTGCTTCAAATTAGCCTAAATATGGCGTCAAACTTGACTAAGGTGAGTAGACCTAGCAAACATGGTTGCCTGTTAATGTCTGTGCTGGATATGAGTATACCTGTGCTTTAGACTGCTACCTATCAGCTTATGAGGTAACTAAGAATGAAAGCAGTGGTTATCAATCATGTAGACCCAACCAGCAAGTTTTCTTTTTCTTTAGGTTGTGACCAAATATCTTTCTTGTCCTTTCTTTTGGGAACATGGTGATGTTCACTGATGTTGAACAGCGCCGTATAGATTGAAAACCTTATTTGTGTCAGGTCTGCATTACATGTAAATGAAATGTCATGCAAGGTGCATTGTAACAAAGCATGGACAATGCCTAGACTATGGCTATGTTCACAGTGTCAGTCCACATCCGATTATTTGTGTATCCGATTTGAATCTGATCTGTCCACATTTTGAATCACAACTGTTGTGTGTTCCGTGGCACCCTTTTGTTATTCTGGAATAGCCTAAATGGCATTGACGTTGCGTTAGGCATACACCAAAAACATAAACATGGAAGGGTTTGCTATACAAATATTGCCTTATTTACAACATGACAATGTGTAGCCGTCATGCTGGACTACTACGTCTTATGAGGCAGCGACAGAAACGTAGGAGGCTGGTATGTGCAGCTTTATTCAGTGGTGTTGTCTCCGCCAGTCTTAAAATTCAACATGTCTCCATTATAATGTAATTTTCTGCTTGACCGGCACTTTGCAACAAAACAACCTTGTTTCTGCAGTGACTTTTAGCATGTTTCATATAACGTCTGACATGTTTACGTTAAACCACGATAAATCCGATCAGAGCAGTCAGACTGAAACTAATTTCCAGAAATGCAATTTGAATAGAATTTCAAACCACATGAATAAGTCCTTTTCAAGGAAAGTCTGTTCACTCAGCGGCCATATTTGCAACGCCTCCTGGCAGCTATTTCGGGCATCCAAGACCAAGTCCTATTATTTGAATGGGGGAATCCTGAAATCTCAAACTGCTTGGCGAACTCACAATTAAATAACATATTTCAAATCAGCAACAAATGAAGTGTTCCATAAATGCTGTTTATTATGCTCAAATAGCGTTAAAAACGCGTATTTTTTTCAGGCTAGACGAGCCTAAGCGCGAGTCTCAGGTTTCTGTGGGAACCGGAGCTTCAAACGGCAGCTGCAGTGACGCAATGACTTTATCAATCAGCGATTGGCTCTTTTATTACTTAGAAGGCGGGACGTGTTCCGCCATATTGCGCGTTGCAGTTTCTCCCACTCAAAGTAATAGGAGTGAACCGTCTTTCTATAGCTACAGTCTTTGATGTAGTTCAAAACGTTTTCGTAAAAATCACATTTCATGGTGTTTTTTTTTTTTTTTGCCATTCATACTTGCTAAATATGATTCGGATTCCAATCGAATATGCACAAAAATCGGATTTGGACTGACAGGCTCCAGAGTGAACCGTTTCCACAGATGGACCCGGAGGTGCTGTGAAAATGAAATGTAGATGTATGCTCACTGTCTCCACGAAGATGAAACTCTTCCTCTTATGTAATAGGAGTTTCTTGATATGTACAAAGGAAGAAATAAACTACATGAATCAATATTGACATCTCTTTTATGTTATCCAGAGCAAAAAATGTGGTATCACAGATCTCAAGTGGTTAAAAAGTACATACAAAAGCTTAATAATACGATTCATATGAAATGTTAACCTGCATGATTTTGTGTTCCACTGCGGTGGAAATTATATTGCTGGCATTTGATGAAGTCCTGCTGGGAATCATAATGACTTCACACATGCTGTGCGTGAAACAATTAAGACAAGAAATAGGCAATATTCATACTGAAACAATGTGAAACATGTCAGCTATAGGAAGAGAAAGGACTTGATAGAGAACAGTAGAGACACCGTGTGACCATTACGACTGAAATGACTTGCGTCTACATAGTTCCCTAAATACAAAAATGTACTCTCCATGATATTGCAACCGAAACCCGTGAAAATCCCTAAAATATTAGATGCAGATGACCATACTGTACTGTTACGTTTGATTGCAACATCAGTTATATGAAGTATAAAAAAAAATGTAGTGGAAGTATCATAACTAGTCTTAAGGAATGTACTGAAACTCGCATAGAGACTATACTTGCTTTCACATTCACAGGAAATCAAGCCTGAAAGCCATGAAAACACTGTTGTTCCTCATTAGGCGATAATAAACGAGCAAAGACATTCCTTATTACACTATTTGATGATAATACTGTTAGTGTGGAACACGCCTTTCGAAAAAGAGGTTGATGGCAACAGATGCCAGCTCAACTGCTCCCTCCGGTGGCCAACATGAGATATTACAAACATGCCAATATGTCACACGTTATCCACCCTATATTTGTAAACTCAGGATTAGTGAATCCCAAATTGTAGTGTTTTTGAATGGCATACTATATCTATTTTTTGAGGTGTTTAGGCTAATAATGCCCATAAGCAATTGCACTACAGAAGAGTAGCGGTTAGTGATGACTCTCAAATAAGTTTCAATCATTTAAAAGAAGCGAGTAATCCAAGGCCGAAACTACCATAGCAGTCGTTAATTTTATCATCCTTAATTTAAAGTAATAATAAAATTAAATCAATAATTTAAGTAGATGCCAATGTTTACACGCTCAATTTTATGATGTGGTTGTTTCTAGCATTCTGGCTATGTCTAGCAAGCTTACTACTGTGCAGTATGAACACTATAAAATCTTACTGACCCAAAACGTTTTGTGTATGCAGCAACAGTAAGAATAGTGTGCTAATGTGCTATTTTAAACACAGCCAGTCTTACTACAAACCCCTAACAGCAAAGGACGTAATTTTATTGCATAGCAGAAGTATGCAATTTGGGATGCTGCATATGTACACATGATTCATTTCAACATTTGAAATGTTTCAGCACATTTATACGTAGATGTGGATGGCGAGTGATCTCATTATATCTCATAATCGAATGATCCAGATTCGTGGAAGCAAAGGGAATGCTGATAGGGAATATGTGTCGACCCTGTAACCCTTTCAAACCCTCACTCTTTCTGTTTCTCCAGAGAAAGCAGTGACAGAACCACAGGCGTGTTTTTTTCATCTCTGGTTCCATCCTTCATTGGAAAGACCCACATTAAGACTTCTGCCACATCACCAGTCAGCTGGGACGCTCCAAATAATGCTGCTTTTCACTGCTTCTAGCTTTAGGCCTCTGGTTATTCATGATCGCTCTATGGAAATGTCTGCAGGGACAAATCAAAATACTGTAAAGTATTCAAATTTCCGAAATATGATAAAGTGCATACACTTAAACTCAGTTTTATACACTAAAACTATAGTTTTAGTTGTATTTTATCCAGAATATTTCTTTAAACTGCCCCTATTATGCTATTTTAAAGGTTCCTAATTGTGTTTTGGAGTCTCCGACAACAGGTTTACATGCATTCAGGGTCCAATAAAAACACTTTCATTTTCTCACAATAAAAATTGCAGCATCAGCTCTTTTCTCAGTGTCTGAAACGGTTCGATAAAGAATCTGGTCTCTCTAAATCCCTCCTTTTTGAAAGCTTCCTCTGCCCTGATTGGTCAGATGACCCAGTCTGTTGTGATTGGACTACTCTGCTCTGATTGGTCAGATGACCCAGTCAGTTGTGATTGGACTACTCTGCTCTGATTGGTCAGATGACCCAGTCTGTTGTGATTGGACTACTCTGCTCTGATTGGTCAGATGACCCAGTCTGTTGTGATTGGACTGCTCTGATTGGTCAGATGACCCAGTCTGTTGTGATTGGACTACTCTGCTCTGATTGGTCAGATGACCCAGTCAGTTGTGATTGGACTACTCTGCTCTGATTGGTCAGGTGACCCAGTCTGTTGTGATTGGACTACTCTGCTCTGATTGGTCAGGTGACCCAGTCTGTTGTGATTGGACTACTCTGCTCTGATTGGTCAGGTGACCCAGTCTGTTGTGATTGGACTACTCTGCTCTGATTGGTCAGGTGACCCAGTCAGTTGTGATTGGACTACTCTGCTCTGATTGGTCAGGTGACCCAGTCAGTTGTGATTGGACTACTCTGCTCTGATTGGTCAGATGACCCAGTCAGTTGTGATTGGACTACTCTGCTCTGATTGGTCAGATGACCCAGTCTGTTGTGATTGGACTACTCTGCTCTGATTGGTCAGATGACCCAGTCTGTTGTGATTGGACTACTCTGCTCTGATTGGTCAGATGACCCAGTCTGTTGTGATTGGTCTACTCTGCTCTGATTGGTCAGATGACCCAAGCTGCATCTGATATCGCGTACTGAGTAGGTACTACATTTGAATTTAAATTTACTTACAACCGTTTGAAAAAGTACGTTCTATATAGTACGAATGTGTGTAGTATGAATGAAATCTGGACGTACTACATCCGCCATGTTGTTACTGTCACATGACCTACCAGCGTTAGTTACGTCCCTTCAACTCCATTCACAAATCCTCTCCCGTTGCCTCATGGGATAGTAAAGTGTCCATCGTATGCGCACTTCAGAATCTCGCCGGAAGTAGTAAGTCATCCGGGTACTGTTTTTCGAATACTATGAATTCGGACATACTACTCTGTTCGCATACTGTTTTTCACGTACTATATAGTATAGGGTGACCATATGTGCCATTTTCCCAGGACGCGTCCTGTCCAGGATTTCTAAATTGCCTAAAATGGCTTGAGCCCTTGCCTCTTTAATCGTGAAAGTGGTCATATTGATGTGCCCCCGGAACACGATTTAGGAACGCGATTTCTACACGGATGTCTGTGCAAGCCACTGTTCTTATTGACAGTCTTCATGCAATGCATTAAAATGTTGTCGTATTTGCAATGCTCTGACCGTTCTCTGTAGATCCAGCCTTCTCGCAAGCCACGATTGGTCGATTTTGTATAATGCACGCTATTGGTCAAATTATTTTTCAGTCATTACCTTCCGCAAATATGAAAACAAAACTGGGACATTTTATGCAACTTAGAAATCCTGGACAGGACGCGTCCTGGGAAAATGGCACATATGGTCACCCTAATATAGTAGAGAAGTATTCAATTTCGGACGCAGCGCCAGTCTGTTGTGATTGGTCTACTCTGCTCTGATTGGTCAGATGACCCAAGCTGTTGTTATTGGTCGACTACTTACAGCGCGTTGGAAAGCAAACTGAATTTCAGCTCCGGGTCTTCCTGAGCACTTGATACACACAGGCTGAATCCCATATGGCACACTTCTATGCACTTTCGGTCTTGTGGACTTACAATGGCTACCGCGTGTCCGTTAAGTCCACGAGACCGTAGGGTGTCCCATTCATCATTTTAGGTTTCAGAAGGGTGCTCTCGAGGACTTTACCTGGCAGTCAAAGTGGCATTACGTCACAAAAGACTCAGAGGAAGACCGTGAGGGTTTAGGGTGCCATTTGGAACCAGGCCACAGTGATACGAACAGTAACGATGGCGTCGGTTTTACCGTATTAATTCCAGCTCGAGGGCTCATCCTTTGGAAGAGCATTCCAAATGGATTTGTTCAGAAAATAGCATCTTCTCAACATGTTGACAACACAAACCAAACTCTTCCAGTCTCAGCTACAACTACAGTGTTTGTAGTTGTAGACGTTGTTTACAGGCAGCCAATGAAGACCATAGGCTGGCATTATGCAAATTTGTTACATTGCTAGGTAGGTTTGAGCGGGAAGTAAATCTGGAGTTACTGACGACAGTTCAGAATCGCTTCTTTCTTTTGGGAGACAATAATTTATCTGCACTTTGATCTTTGAAACTTTGCAGACCTTTTATATTCACAAACTGCTATATTACACACTACATGAAAGGTAATGTCCGAAATAGCATAATAGGGGCACTTTAAGATCTGTGTGATTCTTTTTTTTTTAAATTACCGTTGTGTACTGATTCAACTGCGTTCAATATGGCATATATTAACAATTGATTGATGAACCCTGTGACGATATTTATTGGACAGTAGGAAGTTGGCATCTCATTAGAAGTAGAGTCTGTCTGAGATGGCGGCAGGAAGGTGGGTCATTATTTGCATGCGAATCCACCAGTGCGGTTCCATAGGGTTGTACCGCGTGTATGGCCGTTTGGACGTGATGGCATCCGTGACGTCATCTAAAACCGGCTCGATTTCTCGCTGGCCGCTGTTGCAGTAGGAGCGCATAAGAGCCATGTACTGCTCAAAGTGAGCTTTCCCATAGTCCTCCTGGACACCAGGGGGCGCCTCCTTCCAGAGCTTCTCTGCTGTGGTCGTGACTATGTCACGTGTTAGGATGCCCGTGGCCACGATAAAGTTTCCAGGCTCAATGATGGAAACTTTGACGCCCCAAGCCTTCATTTCATACCTGAGACAGTCAGAAAAAGCCTCCACTCCATATTTGGAAACACAGTAAGGGGATCGGAGAGTGTTTCCCATTCTGCCGTACATGCTGGCGATGTTCACCACACGACCTGTAACCAAAAGACAAAAAAAGTGAGGTGCGGTGCAGAGGACTACACACAATTACAATTTCAAATAACTTTTCTTTTTTAATATAATGTTAAAATGTAATTATTCCTGTGATGCAAAGCCGAATTTTCAGCATCATTACTCCAGTCTTCAGTGTCACATGATCCTTCAGAAATCATTCTAATAGGCTCTAATTTTTTCCACGAAACAGTAAGACAGGGCGGGACATATCGAACATCTCCTCCCCTTTTTTTAAACAGCCAATAGCATTTTGTTTATATCACAGCTCAGCCAGAGCCGTTGAGCTTGGTAAAACCTCATTTTCCTTTTAATCTCTAACCGTTTCTCCTCCTAATCTCCTCCATATCGCTTTAAAATATAGCATTCTGTGAATTCAAATGGATCCGATACATTTTGTGATCTGCGCCGACTCACACATATGATCCACTCTGTGCTATTGTGTCTCTGAGTCTGGACCGGAGCAGACTGTGTGCTGCTGCAGCGGTTCGCATGACACTAAAGCGTCAATTATACTCCAGTTCAGACACGTACACGGACAGCTGCGGACAGCACGGATGCGGACTACTTGTATTTATACTACTGAAAGTGCATGCTGGGGTCCACTCGGCGGACGTATTCCACACATGCGCAGTAGATCGGCTTGAACAGTAAACAAACATGGATTATTCAGCACATCATTATTGCACATCTGGCTGTCTTTACATCATTTTAATGATTGTAGAAGTGCGGGTAGCGACGGACTTCTTCACACAGCCTCTCTTCAAATTCGATGTCCATCTTGTTTTTCCAGCGCATGTGTAGTTGGTGCTTTTGTAGCCTAGTGACGTGGTCACAAAAAAATGGGAGGCACGCGGATGTCCGCTGTCATGAGAAATTTAGTCCCCCCAGGAATCGGTTCTCCTTTAGGACCCAGGCAGTAATGCCTGATCAAAAGTTATCATGATGTCTTGACTAATTATAACCTATTTCACTATTGTATGATGTTTATTACATTAAGTGCACAAACAACATGCTTGAAATATAAAATGAATGCCTATGTATTGCATAATAAAACAAACTGGAAAGACAACCATGCCTAAAAATGTATTTTTTTTCATAAGGATAAGGATTGTTGCAACATACTATGTTCTGTAAAAGTAATTTAATATTAATTTTAAACAATAATAACATTTTTAATAAATTAATTGTCATTCTAAGTACATACACACCAACATCATTAATTTTGGGAACTATATTGGAAGCAAAAACCATACCTAATATAATATAAGCTAAGCTAGCAGGCTAATCGGGTAGATGTATGCTATGCTAGTACATGAGCTAAGTAAAAACAGTAAGAACAAAAAATGCTTGATTTCACAACCTATAGCTTCAGTTATATACTATAATCCAAGTAATTTAAAAGACATTAATGGTCATTATAATGCATTTTAAACAATACAAATCATAACATGATTTTGCAGGAATTATAATCAG
Organism: Mylopharyngodon piceus; assembly: GCA_039654765.1. NCBI lineage: Eukaryota > Metazoa > Chordata > Actinopteri > Cypriniformes > Xenocyprididae > Mylopharyngodon > Mylopharyngodon piceus. Next base: position 21,447,552 of record CM077444.1, read on the forward strand.
GCGCTAAAAATACAAAGAGCCTCCGCATGCACCCTCTGATGACGATTTTTACGTCACGCAGACCCTCGCGCACACTAGCCTAATGTGAAACTAGACTTCATTCGCCTCAGTGGAAAGCATATTTACACTGTCTGAATTGTTCCCTATCCCCTATATAGTGCACTATGTGTTATTCACCATGTAGAAAATAGTAAATGTGTGAACAAGTGACCGATTTCAGCCGCAGCTTCAGCGTCTATAATGTAGGGGGCGGGACGCTTCAGATTCTAGACAGCATTTGATTGGACAGAAGATCTGATGAGAAGCTGTAGAGCAGCATGATGTCATCAAAATCATCAATCCATATTGGCGGAAGTGAGAGACAGTAAGTTTTAAATGCTTATATCTTCTAAATGTGAATTTTGTCATTGTTTTGGAGCACACTAGCTTATAGATAACGGTAAAGCCTCGTACACACCGGGACGAATATCGTGCGCGCTTATCGCCAGCGTTTTTCGCGACGTTTTTCGTGTTCATACCCAAGCGATTTTCACTGGCGATGCGCCGAGTGAACGTGCAAATTCACTCCCTGACAGTGTATGGCGCTTGTGTTGAACGGTAGTGCAAATAAACATATTTATGATATAAAATTAAAGAAGATAAAAATACAGATATAAAATGGCATATACATGACATGAGGAGATGGTAGTCAGAAACGGTAGTGCAAATAAATCACAATGACAGTAGTGCAAGTGAACGGTAGTGCAAATAAACATATTTATGAAATAGACATTCTCAACTATATTTCTTGAATGTAAAAGAAAAAAAAACAAACAATAAAAATACAAAAATAAGATGGCATATAATACACATCTATTGGTGTGGCCAAGAACTGGCAGAGCACCCATAGTTTGTAGGGGTCTTCCTCGTCTACTTCCTCTTCGTCGTCTTGGTATCAATATGTGCTCTGCAAGACCGTTTTGTGCTTGAGCGCCACCAAGTCGCGTTTTACTGTAACTTCAGCAGCTCCAGGCACGTGAACAAAAGCACCAATCTCATTGGTCGGCCAGTTTTTAACGCGGCGTGTCAAACCAAAAAAACGAACCCGAGGCGTTTTTTTTTTTTTTTTTAAAATGAGGCTTTTACGCCTGCCGTTTTTCGCGTCAGTGTGCACACTCACATTGGTGCCCTTTGTTTAGTCATGAGGCGTTAAACAGCGGCGATAATCGCGCGCGATATTCGTCCCGGTGTGTACAGGCCTTAAGGCTAATATATTCATACTAAAAGCCAAAAAACTAAAAATAATAAAAATTTACTGAAAATGCTGGATTGCAAAAATCACATAAGTGTTTGTCAGGCCACACACTCTAAAGTCCATTTGCTTTAATCATTAATCCATTCGGATCCAAACATTCCTTTAATTCAGGGAAAGACTAACAGAAGTGGAAACATTAACATTCATCTGCAAATTGAACTTTTGAGTTAAACTCAACCAAATAACATATTATCTGTACCCCAAAGTTCATTAAAATGAATGCCCGAAACATTGTGGAGTCGGTTTATTTTACCTTTCGCCCTGCGGATGAGAGGCAGAAAGGCTTTGGTTACTCTGATGGTGCCCCACAGGTTGACCTCTGAAACCTGCTTGTATGTGTCCATGGTTGTGAACTCCACCTCACCGAATGTGGAAATGCCAGCGTTGTTGACCACGGCCCACAGACCTGCACAACATACAAACACACGCAAGCTCAGGTGAGCAGACATCCGGATCAAATTCAGACAGTTATGAAAAATAAATATACACTGTGGCAGTCAAAAGTTTGGAATAATCAAGATTTTTTTTGTAAGAAGTCTCTTCTGCTCACTAAGGCTGCATTTATTTGATCAAAAATACAGTAATATTTGTGAAATATTATTACAATTTAAAATCCTGTGATCAAAGCTGAATTTTCAGCATCATTACTCCAGTCTTCAGTGTCACATGATCCTTCAGAAATCATTCTAATATGATGATTTGCTGCTCAAGAAACATTTATGTTTATTATCAATGTTGAAAACAGTTGTGCTGCTTCATATTTTTGTAGAAACTATGAAACCCTACCATCTAAGAGTTTGGGGTAAGTAAGATCTTTAAAAAACAAAACAAAACAGAAATTAGTACCCTTATTCAGCAAGGATGCATTAAATTGATTCAAGTGACAAAGACATTTATAATGTTACAAAATACTTCTGTTTCAAAGAAATGTTGTTGTTTTGAACTTTCTATTAATCAAAGAATCCTGTACAGAAAACAGTTATTTTAAATTGTAATTATATTTCACAAAATCACTGTATTTTTGTTCAAATAAATGCCATCTTGGTGAGCAGAAACATTAAAAAACCTTAATTATTCCAAACTTTTGATCACCAGTGTAAAAACGCTTTGCCAGCCGTGTTAAATTATTAAATCTAATAGCTCATGAAAACAAACATACTCACTTTTGAAAATCATTTTCATTGTTGATCATCTTAAAAACATTACAAGTAGAATCAGCTGACATCAGGTTTTATTTTGTGATGGGTTTCATTATCAAAATGAGAGCATCCAAGCCATTTGCTGGAATAAAAAAAGACTAATATGGCCAATTCATTTCAGAAGCAGGATTTTTATTTTATCTTGACAATGTTCTTCACTGCTGATCTAGCTGATATTTCCATATTTCCTCTGAGATAGCAGCGCAGCAGTGGAGTGCGTCAAATATAGTGTTTTTCTATTTGACAACACTTATATTTAAATTTATGAACATATTTTTTACACAATTATAGAAATGTCTTCTTTTTTAAGTTTTCTGTTTTTCTGCTTTAGACAGTATTTAGAAAACAGAATAAAACAGTAATAAAATCAAATTTTAGCATATTTGCAAAATATTTTAAATCTGACAATCCATTTTTTGTAGCATGTTTTTCCACTCATTTTTTTTTCAGACTCCTAGCACCCCCTTGTGGCCCCATGGGGCTCCTGACCCAAGTTTGAAAACCGCCTGCTCTAAAAGACCCAACAATACTTACAATAACATGCTTGTTTTTATATATATATATAAATATATATGTGGCAGCTAACACTAAAACTCATCATGAATGAGGTTCATTATTGAATGAACACACACACCTCTAAAAAATAAGTACTGCATCAAACTCCACACAACTGCTGCCTGGTTCTTCAGTCATCGGTTCACAAGAGGCTTCCGTTTATAATCTATTTCATCATATTGAAATGTTTAAGTTTATTCCGTCAGTGAATATTAATGTGCTTTGTAGATTAGTATTGTGTTTTACAGTGTAATGCTATAATTTTAAGGAAATAAATGCTCTTCATTATTTTATGTGTTGATTTTTAGCACATGGATCTACTCATATGGTGGTTCACACAGTAAGTATAGCATTTATCAGGATGTGCTACTAATGCGCACTGTTTATATCCAATGACGTCACAGCGATAGTGACTGCACTGCGTCATCACATCAAAAGAATGTTTGGAATCTTCAGGGGTCGAAATGACTCTTCGTGACGTCAGCGTCAGCGTATATAAACCCGCGGACTTCTGTCAGCTCAGGACACTCGCGCTCTACTTGCTGTTTTCTCTCTTCTTTCAGTGAAGTCGTTGAAACTTCGCTCGGCGGGTAACTTCAGCTCCTCGCGGGAACGCGGTTACTAGCGCCCCCCTGCAGGGCTGTGGTGGGTGGGTGCAGGGGGGCTCTATACAGCCGTAGATGGTGGGTGTGGTGTAGTGTGTGGTGGTGGGGGTGTGGCACAGTGATTGACAGCAGGGGGCGGGGTCGTTATTCTCTCTAATCAAACGAGCTCTAATGGTTTATAGCACCCCACCCCGACCTCGCCCTTCAGATTAATGGCTGTTAATCACTGTTCACATGTGCTATAAACCATATGATTAGATCCATGAGCTAAAAATCAGACCCACACACATGCAAAAAATAACGAACAGCATATGTTTCCATGACATTATGGCATAACACTATAAAACAGTTGACTAGCACATTAATATTCAATGACATAATAAATCTAGAAGTGAAGCTGAACCCTGTGTTTCTCCATGATTCAAACACTTGAATATGATGAAATAAATCGTATCTAAACTGAAGACATGAACACCTTTGTTAGTGGAATGAAGATCTTAGGTTTGGGCAATACTGACATATAAAATAATGCTAATATTGTTGTCACATTTCCACCTCATCTCTGATACAGTGTTGTTTTTGTTTACTAAAACAATTAAAAATCGTTTTCATGAATGGAAATTAAGCTGAAATAATATTATATATATATATATATATATATATATATATATAAAATATTAGAACATTTAAACAAATAAATAAATAAATGAGTGTTGGGGAAAGTTACTTTTAAAAGTAATGCATTACAATATTGCGTTACTCCCTAAAAGTAACTAATTGCGTTACTTGGTTACTTTTTATGAAAAGTAATGCGTTACATTACTTTTGCGTTACTTTTTCTCACCTGGGCTGGGCTTGCTTGTGTGAAAAAGTAACGTGCGTTACTTATTTGAAAAAGTAACTTGGATATTTTGTTGTAAATTTAAAAGTAATGTGTTACGTAACTCAAGTTACTTGTAATGCGCTACCCCCAACACTGTTGGCAACTAACAGGGTTTATTATCGTAAACTAAAACTACTAAAAACATTTCTGTTAAATGAAATAAAGCTGAAATAAAATAAAATATAAATAGTTGAAAAACTTAAACTAAAATGTTGTCTTGGCAATAAACTGAAATAAGTTTAAAGGTGCACTATGTAACTTTTTTGTTGTTGTTGTTCAAAATAAACAAAATTTAAATCCATACATCATCAATCCTTCTTCCAAAACGTGTTTTTGTCTTACCCTGATTCACTATAGTATTATACCACATCGTGTGTGTATATTATTCTTCTAAATTTCTGCAAGTTTTTAAATGTTACACGTTCCATACTTTTGAATGGGTCTCAACAATAAAAATATTTTACAAATCTGATAAATTATCTATTGCAATATTATTATCGTTGTTGTTTAGAGCTTAAAAATATAAAAGTCACATCAGATCTTAAACAAACTGAACAAGCTCGGGAGTGAATTGTTACTCAAGGATATACAAGTACAAACTGTTCGTGATCCAAATTACAGTCTCCAGAATGATACTGGATACGGCAGTAATGAAGGTGAGAGCACTTTATTACAGTTCATCGGAGTTGATTTACAGATATAAAGTTTACCAGTTTATTAAGCACCACCCGAAAAGGCATAATGTCTTTATACATTTGTTTACTGTTAGTTGTAACGAGTGTTTCTGTGTACTTCGCTGTGTATGTTGATGATAATGCAAGGGACAGAGAGAGAGTTTATGGATAATATTTTAATGCACACTTGCGGTAAAATGGGGCATATTAGGTCCCCTTTAAATCATATTGTAGTTAAGTTTTTAAGTTGACTAGTTAAACAGTAAAAAAAAAAAAAAAAATCGAAATCGAGAATCGGTCAATCGTTCTGAAAAAAATCGAGATTTTATTTTTTTGTCATATCGCCAAGACCTACTAAGCATAAAGCATAAATAGCAATATTAAAAAAATAATAATAATAATAATAAAATGACAAAAGCACATACGGAATATACAAAAAATTCAACTAAAATTAACACGAAAACTAAAAATATAAAAATTTAATTTTATTCAAAAAATACAATATAACTAAAATAACAGTCAACTAACTGAAAAAAATGTTTTGAATTGAAAATTACAACAAAAAAAAACTAATGAAAATGACAAAAGCATATAACAGAATTAGCCTACTAAAACTAAAATTGAAAATATAAAAATAAAAGCTAAATCAAAATAAATAAAATATAAAATAATAATAAAATAACACTGCTTTGATAGGCACCTATTTTTTCATCACTATTGTCTGGTCCTCTGAAATGACCTTTGAACTCATCATCCATAGACAGCCCTCACCTTTCTCCGGGTCTTCCAGGTTGGCAGTGACGAACTGAAGCGCCTGAGAGACCTGCTCCTCGCTGCAGACGTCCAGCTGCACAACCTTCAGCTTCTCCGAATGAACGTTCTCCAGATCCTTCGCACCTTCTCCATCCTTATTCCACACAACAACACACTTTGAGTAAACCGGCATGACATTACGTATGCTGCAAGCTGTGCCACAGAAAGACATATACAATCTACACAGGCTGTCCATTATGTAGTTTAGTGCATGCTTATGTAATATATAAAACATTTAGATGCCACAAATAACAATATCACAATATATACATAACCATGAAATCAAAAGTTGGTCATACTGCTAAAATTATGAAAAGCTTTCACACAAAACCAACTGTGCTGCCACTGTGTAAGAATGATTAGCAAGAACCTTGTGAAATATATTTCATCATCTTAAGCGGCCTCGACTTTATACCTACATTATATATGATTATTTATCAACTGATGTACGACAGAAGCTCATCTGAATCACTCATTGCAGGAATAGATGAACCATTACCTTAAACAAACAACCTGCAAACACAGTGAAGCCGAGCCTGTGGAAGTGCTTGGCCAAGGCGAGTCCAAACCCAGTGTCACAGCCAGTAACCAGCACAGCTTTCCCTTCAACCTACAAAGGAAATATTATGCAATATTACTTTCATAAAGCCACAGCATTACTGTGAAACTGAGTGTGCCAACAATTCACTGCCCTGGTGAGAAATAAACGAGCGCCTCGTCTGAGCTGCAATTCTGACAACTTGTTACTAAATCAGTGGTTTTAAACTGTGATTGGCTGATCTGAAATCAATCATTAAGTAATTGATAAAATAACCAGCATTCATTTGAAAGATAAATCAACTCAATTAAATTATATATATATATATATATATATATATAAAGTGTTTCTGCTGTCTCACTACAATATCATCATAGTTATGCATCAGTTTCTGTTTGGTCAACTTCAACAGTCACCTTATTTAGGTCCATTAGCTAAAATGAATTTCAATAAAATAATTAATAACAATAACAACAACAAAATTATTTATATAAATATATAACAATATACAACATAACATAATAAACATGTTATAATATAACATTTTATATAATAATTACATTATTTTTCACAATTTTTACATTATCTAAAATGTTACTTTTGAAATGGTCCTTTCAAGAATAAAAAAAAATAATAAAAATCAAAAAAACATAAAAACTACAAATTGTGTGTGTGTGTGTATATATATATATATATATATATATATATTAGTGCTGTCAATTGCATCCAAAATAAAAGTTTGTATTTACATAATATATGTGTTCTGTGTATAATTATTATGTATATATAAATACACACACACACACGTATATATTTAAGAAATTGTTATATTTATATATAAAATATTTATATTTATATATAATATAAATCATATCAATATATCACAGTATATACATGCAAATATTTCTTAAATATATACATTATGTGTGTATTTATACATAATTATACACAGTACACACATATATTATGTAAAAACAACTTTTATTTTATATATATATATATATATATATATAGTATATGGATATAGATGCATATGTATTTATATATAAAATGCATTGCATCTATAAAGAAATATGCACAAAATTGCTCAATATAAGGCAAACATAAGATAAGATAATTATCCAGATATTTTATGGCACACACATACATATATCATAATGTACCGTTTATTCCACACATGCTAAACCTTATATATCACATACTATAACAGCATTCATTCAAGTCTAAGTTCTCTGCTGTATGTAACGTGCACACTATGCTTTACCTTTACTGTCCCGCGGGGCAGTCGAGGCATGGCCACGTACAGCACGAACAGCGCGTACATGAGCACTATGCACTCGGTGACGCTCGCCTCCGGGAAGCCGCAGCTTCGCGCGAAGAGGTTGAGGACGGACGGCAAGCCGAAGCCCAGGATGAGTGTAAGAAACACCGAGAACGCGATAAGCAGCGCGACTCTCACCATCGGCAGCGCAGCCATCTTGAACTGTTGACAACTCTGGCGAAGGCGGGGCCGGAGATGCACATCTTATGAATTATGCAAATATACGCAAATTACAGTACGTTTACCCAGAGCCGTTGGAAAATAATAATAATTTGTTGGATGAGCAAATTCTTCTTCCATTGTGTTATTGTATAAGAATAAAAATTTAAATAACAATAGTGGTTCGTATATATATATTCTCATTTAATTTCAAATTGTTTACTGGGGTACAGAGCCAAAATAACAGAAATCTGGACAAACATCCAAATGAGTATAGGCATAACTATAGGTGTGTGCTCTCACTTCTGTAATCTCAATCTCATGAAAATGTTTGGGAAACATAGGCTTTCAATGTTTATTTAATCTGTCCTTCATTATATTAACCTTAACTCTGTTTCCTCTTTCTTTACCACCCCCGTTCTGTCCAGCTGCAATGGGCTTGACTGACTCGAGACCCCGTCTCCTCTGGGGCCTGTAACATGGTTTGCTTCTGGCAATGGAATGCTCTCACCCAAAAATTCAAGTAACTATAGCATTACTTACAGCTTCCCTGTAGGAAGTCAAGCGAGTTTCTTTGAAGACCTAACAATTATACATTACAAATTTACCTATGTAATGTATAATTAAATGTTTTGTTGAATGCAATTGGTTGCCTTGTATATTTTTCACTGTTGACAAATTCTTTCTTGACTTAAAACTGAGCAGCTTCTGGCATTCATTGATATTCACTTGTTGTGCATGTATATATATATGTGAATGTGTCTTAACATAACTTTAGGATGTTAGTAATTATGACCATAGAAGCACAAGAAAAATATATACAGCACATACTGTAAATGTACCTTATCGGAGCAGTCCCTCTTCCCTCCAAAATTAAACGCACACAAAAAATGAATTCAATTCAAGGGGCTTTATTGGCATGAAAGTTATAAGAACAACGTTTCCAAAGCATCAAAATACAATTTTCAATACACACAATATATACAGTAATATTAACATTAATACAACTGGGTAAGGAACAGCCAAACTCAGCTAACAAGGTTGCTGAAGACAGTTTACTGTGAAAAAACAAGACGCAGCAACAAGACACAAGGCAGATGTGCTGCTTCAGATGTGTTGCCCAAGCTCTGTTGAAGAAGCACAAAGAAATTGAGGACTGGTCAGCAGTGTCAGCCAAAGAAACTTACTGCAGCAGATGAAAGACACATCATGCTTACTTGCCTTGCAATCGGAAGATGTCCAGCAGTACCATCAGCTCAGAGCTGCAGAAAACTGTGGGACCCTGGTACATCCATCCACCGTCTGGAGAAGTCTGGTCAGAAGTGGCTGGCCAGTTCCTAAGAAGAAGGTTTTAGGACAACTTTGATTAACTTTTTTGATCAAATGTTGACTACTCTATATTATGTCTACATTTATATATATATATATATATATATATATATACACACACACGTATAATAAACACACATACATTACATATAATGTGTGTTTATTATGTGTGTACATATACATTACATATAATGTGTTTATTATGTGTGTGTACATATATATATATATATATATATACACACACATAATAAACACATTATATGTAAAGTATGTGTTTTATACATTATATATATATATATAAATATATTATATTATACTATATTATAATATGATATAGAGTAGTCAACATTTGAAATGGACCTGAAGTTGTCCTAAAACCTTCTTATTAGGACAACTTAGTTCTTAGAACAACTTTTCTTTTTTTGTATGTGTGTGTGTGTGTATATATATATATATATATATATATATAGACACAAAGTATACATATAGTATACAGACATACTGTAGGTAAATACAAACAGTACACTTCTGTTTAGGGAATGTTTAGCCTATGTTTAGGGAAGGATGAAGGGGTTAACCATACTGAAATGAATCCCGTTAACAGTAACGGTAATGTTATGGATCGTATTTAGGAAAACAGAACACACTGTAAGTGTAGTAAACATAGTAATCAATGCATATGCGTTAATATTTGCCGAAAAATGCTGTAATATAGTCGTTGCTGTAAATGTATTTTACGTTATGGGAGCAGCCCCTCTTCCCTCCAAAATTAAACACAAAAACTGATTAATGCTGTGTTTCCGCCACTCCCCAGAAAAAAAATGCTATTATATGTATGTAATGTAAGTGTCAACGTAATAATCAATGTATATTATGCGTCAATATTTACCGATAATTGCTGCAAATATAGTTGCTGCTGTCTGTCCCGCTTAAAACTATTCAAACTGGTTGACAGCGCGGATTTGTTTGAAACTATTGAGAGCTACATGAACCACGTGACAGCGTGGCGGCGAGATCAAAGCGCGAATAGCGAAATGAGCGAATGAGCTTAAGGGGCGGTGCCAGGAGCATAAATTATGATAATATGAATAACATTCGATACCAAACTTCTTTCAACAAACAAACAAATAAATAAATAATTATATATATATATATATATATAATTAATGTATTTAATGATAATTATTATATTACCTTAATCCAAAAGTGTACAATTAACATTGGTTAGCATATTTGAAATGGTCCATTTGAAATATAGTTTCACTTTTTTTTTGCTCATTTTTAATTAAAAATAATTTAAAAAAAAACAAAACAAACAAAAACAAAAAACAAAAAAACAAGAGAATTATCACATATTCACAGTCTATTAATTTGTTTATTGTTATTGTACAGTAAACTGCAATTGTTGTACTCAATACTTTGATATGGGTAACGTTTGCTGTTTCTTTGTTATTAAAAAAGAACAATAAAAATAATTTGTTGCCATGCAACCTGTCCACTAGTGTATATAGAATAAAGATAAAAGACCAGAGCAGAACAAATCCATATTTGTTATTTTAACAAACCTGTTTGACTTAAGAACTGCATGATAACAATATTTCATAAATACACACTAAAAAAATACAAACACTAAAATGATGCATGTAAAGATGCAGTTTCAACACGAACCACATGGTGTCGCTGTAATATTTCCTGATTTTTTTTATTATTGCTGTTTAGTTTTTTTCAACTGCTTACACACATTTTCAAAACTTTTCCTCTTTTTTCTTTTTTCAAAACTACACAAATCCAAGAATTGCACACACAAAATGCAAAATGACCCACATCTCTTGCAAAATGAAGCCCTGCATTCAAAATATCAAACACATCTCAAAAGCAAACATTTGTCTTACATTGCAAACACCTTTGCCATAATAATCTATTTTTGGATATATCATATACAGAGTTATTCAAAACCTTCTTTCACGAGCTCCTATGTACATTTCTGTACCAGATTGAAAGTAGTTGGCAGAGAGAAATTCACGGTAAACCGAAAACGAAAGCAAGATTGAAATCAAACTATTTATTTTTTTACTGTAAGCATTTGTGGTTGTGAATACAGTATTACACAGAAAAGAAAAGAAATACTTCAACCATGTGTAGTTGGACAGAAACAATGGTTGTGTTTGAAAAAGGAAATCAAGATACTTCCTGTTAGAGAATTGTGTGTTGTGTTTTGTAAAAAGTGTTTTATGAAATTGAAAACTGAGTCGAAGGCCGAGAATTAGTGTATGGTTTTGCAGATTTGGTGTTTGGTTCTGGTGTTCGAGTGTCAGGTTTCACAGGATTTTGTGTGCAAGCAGTTGAAAAAAACTGTAAGACCAACTCTTCAATTTCAAACCTGGTTCTGGTGGAAGATGTTCCCGACAGTTAAGGTAGAATATTAATGTATTTATTATCTATGTATTACAGTGAATGTGCCTGGCTATCAAACACACATAACACACATGATCATTTCAAAAGCTTTATTTTGTAGCCGGGGGACAAAGGCCCTGTAACACTGAATAAAAGGAAACAGATACAAAAGATAAAACAAAAATACAGACAGAGATATATATATAAAAAAAAAAAAGATGAGGAAAAACAAGTGGCAATTGATTGCACAGTGATGACACAGAAATAACACTGTAAACCGAAATACACCATCCATAGCATGATGAAAAATCAGATCAACCAGACTGACATTCAAGACCATCAAACCTTTAAAAAGTGAAACATTAAGGCACAGATTAAAGAAGTTTTTATCTTTATTAAAAGAGAATTATATATATGGGACCATAGTTTATTTAAGTGCTGAAATTGGCAACAAGATGTGCATCAAGTTGAAGATGCATTATGTAATTTTTTTCACTAAAAATAAAATTAATATTACTTTATGTTTAAAAGCATGTGCCCTACCATGAGATGAACAATCCAGTCATATCAGTAGCCTTTTAAAAGCTGGGTTATGAACATCTCCTCATTGGTCAGATGAATACTAATGCTGAATACAGTATCTCTGCATAACCCCATTTACTGGAAAATTGATAAATTCATCACTGTAAAATGTGAATTCGATAAACTATTAATTATGAGACTTTGCCACTCGATTAGAGACTTTTCACACCCCTTTAGCGACTTTTTGGACCGCTGGTTAACATGTAGTCAGTCACTGTATCACTCGTTCCGTTGTCTGACAGAAAATTTGTAAACGAGAACAGCTTTCTTTGACATTCAGCTATATATATTATATTAAAAATACAGTATCACTGCGTCCGAAATTGCGTACTGTCTGAGTAGGTATTTGAATTTGAACTTGCTTCACGAGCGATTAAAATATAGTATGAATGTGGATATGAATGAAATTTGGACGTACTACATCCGCCATGTTGTTACGGTTACGCGACCTACCAACGCCAGTTGCGTCACTTCACTGCCATTCATAAATCCTCTCCCGTGGCCTTATGGGATAGTAAAGTGTCTATCGAATGCACACTTCAGAATCAGAAGAATTCAGAAGTTGTGGATCATTGGTGTACTGTTTTTCAAATACTATGCATTCAGATATACTACTCTGTTGGCATACTGTTTTTCACATACTATATAGTAGAGAAGTATTTGATTTCGGACGCAGTGTATGTGAGCACAGATTAGTAAAGAAAACAGATGTAAAGTGCCAATAGTTGGCGCATCTAGAGAGATTTAACAACTTTTTGAGCAGGCTTTAACTACTTTCCATTGAAAATAGTTGGCAACACTGGTGAGTACACCATTAAAATATTGAAACTTTGAGCTTGAGAAAGAGAAAGCTCACACTTCGGTGGCCCAAAACTCCCTTTATAAATCAATAAAATTGCTAAGTATATTAGAATTCACATTTTGCATGAGATTCAAAGGTAAAGTTCAGGCAACTGGCAATAAATGCTTGTATGAAGAAGACAAAGAGTGTGATGAGTTAGCGTACCGCAATGTGACGCACTTGCATAGCTGAATTTCGGGGTGTTTAAAATTGTGGCTTTTTATTATTTAAGGAAAGCATCAAGCTTTTTCTGAATGCTGTCAAAAGAGTCTATTCCCATGTAGTCGGCCTGGCCCTGTTCCCACCTCTGCTTGCGCTCCTCTGACGACATGAGGGGCTGGACCTGCTCACTCTCGGCAGCATCCTCCTGTTGGCAAGAGAATAATTCAGGCAATTAAAACATTCAATTAATAATAATAATTAAATAAAATGGTAAATTAAGTTTGAAGAGTTTGAAAGAATCACTGCTATCAAAAGCGACAAAGGACAGGGTGCCGCAGCAGTTTTGAAATGTATGAAAATGAAGTAGTGCTTCTCAACCAAGAGACCTCAAGATGACTTCAAATAAGACTAAACGCAAACTTTATTTTTTTGATTTAGTGTGAATAATGTATCCTAACAACAAAACAGCATGTTGTGTAAGTATGAAAATTGGGACACGGCCATGAAAACTCATGGAAAGGGATATTTTATAATCTGATAGTTTTATCTGAGGTCTGACCTCACAGCCGGAGTAGAAGGGCTGGTCTCCGTACTCTCTGAGCAGCATGGGCACCACCTCACCGCTGTACAGCGCCCACCACTCCAGGAGGAAGCTGGGGTGAGAAGACGCCTGCACGTCCCCTCGCACTTTCCTCTGCGTGGGGTTGTATGTGTAGCTCCATGGCTTCATCTGTCCCAGGAAGTGGACGACTTTTGCATTTGCACCATATCTGTGGACAGAAAGACATTAAGGGCCAGATTTATTAACAGCTTATGCCAGCACACACCCTCTTTTGGCATTAAAAAACATCTCAGGTTACACATTGTTCCCTGAGAATAGGGAACGAGACGCTGCATCCCCTAGGGGTCGATATGGGGAATGCCTCCAGCATATCCGGAGTCTGAAGCATGAGTCTAAACACAACAATGAACTTGACATTGGCAGGCGGCAGCCTATGATGTCACTACTGGTGCAACCATGAGTATAAAAGGGCACCTGTGAAATAAGTCATCCACTTCTTGTCTGAAGGAGACGTGTAGGAATACCGAAAGCATGGCAAAGGGATGCAGCGACTTGTTCCCTATTCTCAGGGAACCATGGTTACATGCATAACCTGAGATGTTCCCTTTCGTAAGGGAACTCATGCTGTGTCCCCTAGGGGTCACTATGGGGAACGGAATACCCACATTGCCATGCTGAAGGGATGAGTGCCCTATTGGCTGAGCCAAGTCAAAGGACTCAAAAGGAGTCCTCATCCCTAAGGTACACACCGTACATAGACCGGAGCTTCTCAAGAATGGAGGCCTCTACAGGATGAGACGACATTCATATTCAGGCCAGCATCCAAGGGGGCTCACAGAGAGCCTAACACTCAGAACGTCTGTTCAGACAGCCCTGAAGAGTGAAGCCCTCAAACAAGAGGCCTAGCAATGCTCTAACCCAAGGGCAGTACCGAAAAAACTCTGAAAGGAGCTAGCAACTCAGTCTAAATGGTCCACAAAGCTCTGTAGAATGGAGGCCTCAATACAATGACTCTCATAATGAAAGGCATCCTAACAACATTTCACACTAAAGTCAGTAGCCAAGGAGGCTCCCAGAGAGCCTAACAACTTAGAATACTACCTTACCTCCTAGCCGAGCTCTCGGAGCGGAGGCCTCAGTGTGACAACTCTCTAAATTGAGAGGGAGTAAGATAACTCTGTACCGAGAGGAGGCCTAGCAACACTCGCAGTAGCCAAGGAGGCTCACAGAGAGCCTAACCACTTAGCCGAGCTCATAAGACGAATACGAATACACTACATCCTATGCCAGTCAAGGAGGCTACATAACAGGGCCAGGACACAATAATGGGCGGAACTCAGGGGAGCAGAGGCCTCTATAGAACGACTCTTATAGTGAGGAGGCTTAACAACACTCTAGTTCAAGAGCAGTGACCATGGAGGCTCACAGGCAGCCTAGCAACTTAGCCCCTGGCTGAGGTCGGAGGACGGAGGCCTTATCATAATGACTCTCTCTAGACAGAGGAGGCCTAGCCATATCCAACGTCTGTCAGGGGGGCCTCATAGAGGCCTAGCAACCTGACACTAACATAGCAGATGGAGCTCAGGGGAGAAAACAGACGATGGTTAAAAGTACTCCCAACCCAGGTGCACCAGAGGAGGCTCAGGAAAAGAGCCTACAACTCAGTGCTACTGCTCAATTCTGGCTCCAAGAATGGAGACCTCAATATGTTGACTCTTTAAGACGAGAGGAGGCCTCACTACGTTCTATACTCAGGGCAGCTCCCAAGGAGGCTCAGGAGAGCCTACGACTCAGAATTGCATTGGCAGAGCTCTGGGGGAGCGGAGGCCTAAATGTACAATTTCCTTAGAAAGAGAAGGCCTAACATCGCTCTATCAAAGGAGGCTCAAAGGAGCCTAACAAAGGAGGTAACAAGGAGGTAACAAGACTCAGCATTGTTACCCCATCAAGCTCCCACCAAAAAGGCATGCAACGCGCCTAACAACTTGATGCTGCTGCCCCAGGCGGAGCACTGAGAAGCAGCCCTCCAGCAAAAAAGAGAGGGGCTAACAGTACTCTTTATACAGTAGAAGCAGTAGCCAAGGAGGCTCAAAAGGAGCCTAAAAACTTGACAATATTTCCTGCTGATCTATAAAGCAGGGGCCTCATAGGAAGATTCTCATAGCGAGAAGAAACCTAACAATGCTTCAGCCCTAAAGCAACAGCCAAGGAGGCTAAAAGAGAGCCTAACAACCTGGCAACACTACCTGGTCCAAAAAGGATGAAAAACCCCTCCATGCGACAATGTTCAAGACGAGAGGGTGCATCACTAAGTCTTGTTGCCCAAAACAGCTTCCCAAGGAGGCTTGATGGAGCCTAACAACTCGCACCGTTATGCAGGTGAAGCTCAAGGAAGCGGAGGCTAAAACAACTCTCTATAACGAGAGGAGGCCCATGGCGCTTCCTAAAGGCAGTGGCCAAGGAGGCCCAGAAAGCCCAACATCTCAGCACCACTGCGTGGTGGAGCTCTGAGGACGGAGGTCTCAACATGACAACTCTCTAAAGGGAGAGGAGGCCTAACTATGTCCTATACTCAGAATGGCTAACAGAAAGTCTTACTACTTGATCGCGCTATTAGAGTGGATCTCTGGGGAGCGGAGGCCTCAGCAGAACAATTCTCTATAGCGAGAGGAGGCCTAACAACGCTTCCTTCTGAAAGCAGAGGCCAAGAAGGCCACCAAAGAGCCCAACAATTCAGCAATACTGACTGCCGAGCTCTGGTGACAGAGCCAGAGTATGACAACTCCCAAAAGCAAAAGGAGGCTTCTATCAGTGTCCCACGCTCAGAACAGCTTACCAAGGAGGCTTCGCAAGGCCAAACAACTCGGACCTGCTATTCAGGTGGATCTCTAGGTAGCGGAGGCCTGAGAAGAATGACTCTCTATAATGAGAAGAGGCCTACCAATGCTTCACTGTAAAGACAGCTTATCAAGGAGGCTTACAGAAAGCCTAACAACTTGACACTGCTAACCAAGCAGGGCTCAGCAACCACAGCTTCTGCTTACTGAACCTGTCATTCAGTAGAACATAAAAATCCAAATGGCCGGGTCAGAGCCTTAAATGAGGACGCCTCAGCTACTGAGAAATAGTAGGGAGGCATCGACACATTCCCATGCTCATGCAATCCTTACACATTTCTGTAATAAAGAATGAATGTGGGCCGAATATGGAATCTCTTATGATCTCTCTGCCACAGCATAGAGATCAAAGGAAAAAAAGGAAGGCTCACAGGAGCAGGGCAGTTATGCACAGACAAACTGTTTTCCACAAAATCGGTCTCATACAGCCAAATCAGATATAATCTGTCATTGCCGAAGGCTATAACTTCCCACAACTCCTAACTGTTATAATAATAACAACTACAGCACCTTTCTGTCTCTAATTCCTCAGAATTAGATAAATAACAAAAACAATAGTATTACTTGAATCAACAAGAGCAGCCAAAAAAAGGGAAAACTTCCTTTTTGACTCGCCCGTGCTCTGCCTACAACCCCGACGCCCAATCCCGCCTCACCGTAATGGCGGTTGCAGGACCTGAGCCGCGGGGTGCAGGCGTTCAACTCTCATCCCTCAAGAAAGAGTCAAGCCTGTGTGGAACCAATTACTGCGAGTGCATCACAAAAAGCGCGCATTTAACCTCAAGCGCGCTAGTTCAAACAACAGATTCTATCAATGAGAATAGGGAACAGACATGAATGCATTGCTATGAGTGCCTTAAACTCCTTCGAGAGCCGAACGCACTCATGCTACTATCCCTCAGGAGAGAGCAGAAAGGAAAATGCTCCTTATCTGTCTCTTGTAGTCAGTCTAGTAAATGCATCATACCTAGCGCATCCAGCTTGCTCGAAAAGAAGGCAGCATTCCACCCAAATGCGCGTCCCACATCCCTCAAGAATAGGGATGGCGCAAACAGAGATTTTTATTGAGAAATCCATTCAATGTGAGCATTCAGCTTCCTCAGGAGCTAAATGCGTGTCTAACTAATGAACAAATAAACGGTCTCCTGAAGACAAGAAAGAGGATGACGTATTTCACAGGTGCCCTTTTATACTCAGTCGCACCAGTAGTGACGCCATAGGCTGCCGCCTGCCAATGTCAAGCTTATTGTCGCGTTAAAAAAAAAAAGCTTATTGTCGAGTTTACACTCATGCTGCAGACACATTCCCCATAGCGACTCCTGGGGAACGCAGTGCCTGTTCCCTTTTGAAAGGTTACTACTCTAAGGATTTACTAAAGACAAGCAGTGAAAATTTAGCGATGTTCTGGATATGATCATCCACAGAACTTTCCACTCTCATCTGTGCGTTTATGGGATTGCGGTCTCACTCTAATTTGCCCTGTTTAGAAAATCTGGCCCCAAATATTTAGCATGCATTTTTGTATGATAGTAGATGTCCATAAGGTTTATGAATGCATTTAGATGTTGGGACGAAAATAAAATGTGTTTATTGCTTTGAGGTCAAGTAATGCATCAGGATTTAACTGGTTAAATGGCCAGACTGAAATCTGCTCTGACTTTTTTCACATTTTCTGTGGGTAAAAATCAGCTAAATGGATTTAAATATGGTAAATGGTGTAAAACTGAGCTAAAAATACTATCAATACTATTACTACTGGCAGCTGAAAACATTTTCAAATTAGAGAGAGTGTGTCCTGAAATGATTTTTTGACACTCTCAGCCCCGTCTCACACTCTTCCATCCTCGGGTCCTGTAACCTGATGTTATGGTATAAGCAGCCTTCATGTGACTTGTGTGTGTATCCTCTTACTGTCCCATCCTGAAGGCCAGCACATGCCAACATCAGTGACATAGTGTCAAACAGGGCCGCTGATGAAGTCAAGGAGTCACACTTACTGTTTAAAAGCAGGAAGGTAAGTGTAGATGGCTATGCTGCTCATGTTATAAATGAAAGGAAGGTGTTTTGTGATGTCAGCTGTTGCCCAGTCGCTGAAGAAGCCATTCAGAACTCCTTGGTCCCCTCCTGTTGGACAAACAATTACTAAATAATGTTACTTAAAATGGAATTAGCTCTATTGCATTGATCAATATAATTTAGAACACTTTAAACACAATTAAGTCCTTAATTTAAGCATTTAAAGCATAAGCGTGTCATTTCTGCACCACAAGTGTCACCAAGTGTAATTGCGATAAATATATAAACAAACAATTAAATTAATAAAAAATTAATTGATTAAACAAATGAATAAATAAATAAATGATTAAATGAAAACATAAATATCTAAAATGAATAAATAATAAACAAAAGAATTAAATAATAATGAATATATAAAAAACAATTAAATGAATAAACAAATAAATATGAACAAATAATTAAATACAAATAATTAAAATATAAACAATTAAACTATTAAATGAATAAATAATTAAATAAATACATAAATAGAATGAACAAATAAATAATTAACAAAAAACAATTAAATAAATCACTGATGAAAAATAGACAATTAAATGAATTTAAAAAAATTGATTGAATGAATAAATAAATAATTAAATTAAAACAAACAACTAAAATTAATAAATAATTAATTAAATAAAAATGAATTAAATAAATAATAAATATATAAATAACAATAAAATTAATAATTAAATATGAACAAATAATTAACTAAATACAAATAATTAACAAAATATAAACAATTAAATAAACTATTAAATGAATAAATAACTAAATAATAAAAATAAAAACATGAATAAATAAATACAATTAAATGAATAGAATGAACAAATAAATAATTAACAAAAAAAATTAAATAAATAAAATTAACATAAAAAACAAATAGGCAAACAAACAAATGTGATTGATCTGTTGAAAGTACCACAGAGGCACAGTATTTTTATTTATTTATTTTTTTTTGTTGAGGAATTTAAACTAAAAACTATAAAATAGGGGGGAAAAAAATGTATTACAATCTTCAAAATAAAGGTTCTTTATTGGCATCTATGGTTCCATGAAGAACCTTTAACGACCTTTCCATTGCGCAAAAGGTTCTTTATAGTGGAAAAAGGTTATTATTTATATATTCTTCGCACTAAGAAAGGTTATTTGTGGAACCCAGAATGGTTCTTTTAAGGCATCACTGCGAAAACCCCCTTTTAGAACCTTTATTTTTTAGAGTGTATAAAACAAAATCAAGTATAAAAGTTACATTTTGAATTCTTTGTTATGTAATGTTATGTCAGGCTTTTGCTATAGGGTTGCTAATGTATCCTCATAGTATTCTTTAGTAGTGTTTTTGGTTGTTTATAAGCTGTTCTAACCTCCTACTGTTCACACAGTCATTTTGTATATGATGAAATCTGTTGCGTTTGTTCAGAGTAGCTGTCAGTGTGGGAAGACAGAGGCACATGGTGTCCAAAACTGTGGACTACATAGTGAATGAGGACAGTGAGTGAAAATGAGTGTATTCAGATACAGCTCCAAACAATATTGCACAGATGGCATTGAATACAGTATGTTGTGCCCCCAGTGATGAAAAAAACTCCAATTAGCAAACACAGACAATAAGTTCTAAGATACTCAGCAGTGTAGGATGGCTATTTTTACATCTTATAGCAGGGAAATTTAAAAAATATGAACACCAGTTAGGCTCTTTACTCCAGTACAAGGAATGCGCCCAGGTGCTTACTAGTTGAAAAAAGACCCTACTACGTATCTAAAAGAGGTCATGGTCTGAAAGAGCAGCCTAGTTCCTGCATGCTTGCTCAAAGGTCACCAAGGACACACATGACACAGAGACATGTCTATACATGTTACAGCATGACACATACTGCACTGCACACATACAAACACTGAAAGGCTGTTTAATCAGCCTGTATTGAGATCATGTGTCTGCTGTACAGTCAGTAGGAGACACAGAATCCAGGAGGAGGACACGGGTAATATTAATATCGCTTCTGAAGACACGCGAACAGCTGGTTAACATTAAAGGATTAATTCACTTTATAATGAAAATTACCCCAAGATTTACTCACCCTCAAGCCATCCTAGGTGACCACGTGTCAGGACCCACTCATTGTCGTAATCATACTTTAGATCTAATATTGTCACATGGAATCGATATTGATGCTGTTGAAATTCTGCAGCAGAGCGATGACATCTCTGATCATTATCTAGTCTCGTGCATACTACATTTAGTCAAGGTGGCTAAACTGCCTCCATGCCATAAATATGGTAGAACCATCACTTCTACCACTAAAGATCGCTTTATAAATAATCTTCCTGATCAGTTTCATCGCCTTAGCATACCAGAAAGCTTAGAAGACCTCGATGTTGCAACAGAAACTATTGCCTCTGTCTTTTCCAGCACATTAGACTCAGTTGCTCCTTTGCGCTTAAAAAAGATTAAGGAAATTAATCCAATGCCATGGTACAATGAGCACACTCGGGCCCTAAAGTTAGCAGCCAGGAAAATGGAGCGCAGCTGGAAGAAAACAAAACTAGAAGTATTTCGCATTTCGTGGAGAGAGAGAATGATTGAGTACAGAAAGGCCCTAAAATCTGCTAGATCTGCCTATTTTTCAAAACTTTTAGAAGAAAATAAACACAACCCTAGGTATTTATTTGATACAGTGGCTAAATTGACAAGAAATAAAGCTTCAACTTCTGATGTTTCCAAAGAGCACAGCAGTAATGACTTCATGAACTTCTTTACTTACAAGATTGATAATATTAGAGAAAAAATTATAACCATGCAACCGTCTACTACAGTATCGCGTCAGATAGTGCATTGTAGTGTCCCTGAGGAAAAATTCAATTCATTTACTGCTTTAGGAGAGGAAGAACTGTCTAAACTTGTTAAATCATCAAAATCAACAACATGTATGTTAGACCCTATACCGACTAAGCTATTGAAAGAAATGCTTCCAGAGGTTATAGATC
Organism: Mylopharyngodon piceus; assembly: GCA_039654765.1. Classification (NCBI taxonomy): domain Eukaryota; kingdom Metazoa; phylum Chordata; class Actinopteri; order Cypriniformes; family Xenocyprididae; genus Mylopharyngodon; species Mylopharyngodon piceus. Next base: position 21,469,403 of record CM077444.1, read on the forward strand.
CTCTTCTTAATATCGTCAATTCATCTTTATCACTAGGACACGTACCAAAAACTTTTAAGCTGGCTATTATTAAACCTCTTATTAAAAAACCACAACTTGATCCTAGAGAATTAGTCAATTACAGGCCGATCTCAAATCTCACTTTTCTGTCAAAAATACTAGAAAAGGCAGTATCATCACAACTATGTTCCTTTTTAGAAAGAAATAGTATCTGTGAGGATTTCCAGTCAGGATTTAGACCGTACCATAGTACTGAGACTGCTCTCATTAGAGTTACTAATGATTTGCTCTTATCATCAGATCGTGGTTGTATCTCTCTATTAGTGTTACTGGATCTTAGTGCTGCATTTGACACTATTGATCACAATATTCTTTTAAATAGACTCGGAAATTATGTTGGCATTAGTGGAATTGCATTGTCATGGTTCAAATCATACTTATCTGACCGTTATCAGTTTGTAGTAGTAAACGAAGAGATGTCATATCGATCACAAGTTCAATATGGAGTACCACAAGGCTCAGTACTAGGACCGTTGCTGTTCACTCTGTACATGCTACCCTTGGGAGATATCATTAGGAAGCATGGCGTTAGTTTTCACTGTTACGCTGATGATACTCAGCTCTATATTTCTTCGCGCCCTGACGAAACTTACCAATTCACAAAATTAACGGAATGCATAGCTGATATAAAAAATTGGATGACCAGTAATTTCCTACTACTAAATTCAGAAAAAACAGAGATTCTAATTTTTGGACCAAAAACTTCTTCACGTAATAACCTAGAATACTGTCTAACACTTGATGGCTGCTCTGTTAAGTCTTCGTCGTCAGTTAGGAACCTGGGTGTGCTCTTTGATACCAATCTTTCATTTGAAGGCCATGTTACTAGCATCTGTAAAACCGCATTCTTCCATCTTAAAAATATATCTAAACTACGGCATACGCTCTCAATGAAAAATGCAGAACAGTTAGTTCATGCGTTCATGACCTCAAGGCTAGATTACTGTAACGCTTTACTGGGTGGTTGTTCTGCTCGCCTGATAAATAAACTACAGCTCGTACAAAATGCAGCAGCTAGAGTTCTTACTAGAACTAGGAAGTATGACCATATTAGCCCAGTTCTGTCAACACTGCATTGGCTTCCTGTTAAACATCGTATAGATTTTAAAATCTTGCTAATTGCTTACAAAGCACTAAATGGTTTAGCTCCCCAGTACCTGAGCAAGCTCCTAATTCATTATAGTCCTTCACGTCTATTGCGATCTCAGAATTCAGGCCAGCTGATAATACCTAGAATATCAAAATCAACCGCAGGCGGTAGATCCTTCTCCTATTTGGCACCTAAACTCTGGAACAATCTTCCTAGCATTGTTCGGGAAGCAGACACACTCTGTCAGTTTAAATCTAGACTAAAAACGCATTTCTTTAACCTGGCATACACATAACACATTACCAATTTATATTTTCAAATCCGTTAAAGGATTATTAGGCTGCATAAATTAGGTCAGCCGGAACCGGGAACACTTCCTATAACACATGATGTACTCGTTACATCAGAAGAAGAATGGCATCTACGCTAATATTAGTCTTTCTGGTTATCCCGAGGTTCACCGTAGTCAACCGGATCCGGGCCGTATCCAGGTGAGACCAAGGACCTACGCCTTGACACGACCACAACGCAGCCCTGAAGTATCAGCAGAGATTGAGTCAACTAGATCATCCACTGTGAGGGCCTCATTGACACGACAGCCACGACACAGTTCCTCAACAACCGTCCATACCGGCGTGATGAATACGATCCTCAATTGGATGGAACTGGAATAAATACTTTGAATGTTGCGATCCTATTGGACTTACGATGGCAACCTGAATCGTAACAAAGCACTATTGGCCAGAGGAGAACTGGCCCCCCGACTAAGCCTGGTTTCTCCCAAGGTTTTTTTCTCCATTTAAACACCTATTTGCCACTTGTCTGCCACCTGATGTCACCTGATGGAGTTTGGGTTCCTTGCCGCTGTCGCCTTTGGCTTGCTTAGTTGGGGACACTTGACATTTGACTTGACATTTGATATTCAACAGTGCTTTGATCTACCTGCATTGACACTATTCTTTAAGAGCTGCTGTGCAGCCAAATAATGTACCAGTTATCAATGTAAAGCTGCTTTGACACAATCTACATTGTAAAAAGCGCTATATAAATAAAGGTGACTTGACTTGACTTGACTTGAGTGTGGATCGCCTGTGAACGACTGTATTCGTCGTCTGACTGTATGCACCGAACCGTGACATCCGTACTGACGGTTCGGGACGAATACATGTACCGTTACAACCCTAGAATCCACACAATCTGAAGTTTTGTGTGAGGGTGAAAAGGGCCCCAAAAATACAGCGAATTCACTGTGCTGGCCAACAGCTGCTGGGTTTGAAAGTGACCTGTGTGTGAGCTGAGCTGGACTGCACTCAGAATTTATTGCCAGCCTCTGCACTAAAACACATGAATGTTTGCTCCAGGACAGGCCATGTGCACGATATGAGGAAATGAATATAGTCAGCACAAACCATATACAGCATCCTCACTGCCAGCCAAAAAAATAGCTTTTGAAACTCAAATAATGCTACGTGCCTACAACAGATTAACCAACATGCTGGAGCATTCAGAATAATGTGCTTGCAAAGCATGCTGGTTTACCAGCTAAACCAATCCACAGCCAGTTTATTTGGGCGTGCCGTCAGAAGCCCAGAAACAGAGTTCAGAATCGCCCCCCTGGGGCTTTCCTTGTGCAAGTGGCTCTACAAACATTACTGCAGTCTTGAAGCGTTCATTTTGATAGGATGATCTGAACTGTGCAGGAATGTACATAGTCTCTCGCTGGTTTACATTGGCAGAGGATAAGAACAAGTCCACATGATAGCCTCAGGTTATCTTGACTGTAATAAATGAGGAAATGGAAAGATGCTTGTTTGATGCCCTGTTTCACTCTGCAGGTATATGAGAGAACACACCAATGCTTTGTCTTTGAATGCCAGTTGTATGAACGGCCAACAAAACTGGAGGTGATTTTGCTGGTTTCTTTACACAAAACACTCTTGAAACTGCTTATCACAGAGATTATCACTCACTGTTCTTTGAATTTCTTTAGTTTAAAACCCCCAACACTCTAACAGCCAGCCAAAACACCCCAGCATCGTGGTGGCATAGAAAAGCATCACTCACATTTTCTATTCGAAATGTGAATCTAGTTTCCTAGTTTCTTCCCTCCCAAACTCAGTTTCATTAAAGGCAAAATATGTAATTTTCTGCCACTAGAGGTCGCTTATTCAAAACAAAAGGTGTAGCTTGATGACGCCTTGATTCCGTGGAATCATTGGAGGCGTTGTCTTTACATCTACAGTCGGTGGAAAAGAATCCGATGGGACTCGGGCAGAAATCATTTTCATGGATGAGCTAATGTATTAAAGATTTATTAACATTACTGTAGTATGAAGCAGGGTGTTGGAGCGGGACAAGGCCTCTGGAACGATTGCTAATGAGAGATGAGCGTGACACACGGCTCGAGAGCAGCGGAGCTTTTATTATGCCGCAGTCGCCGCTTCCGCTTCCTCCGGTCATGTGTATGTGGGGTAACGCAGCGCTGTTTTATCGTATTAGATACATTTGTGTGTTGAAAGTTTTTATAGTGCTACTCTGCGTTCGCTCAGAGGCTACTATAAGACACTTGTTGCACACTGCAGTAAACTAGATCGATATTAGACATGATAAAACATGGTACTCGCGGTAAATCAAGAAATCGAGATTTAAACAATAAGACTTACTGTGTTGAGCTATATAACATGATTAGTTTTCTGTCGATGAATGTATCCTAACAGTTGCTCACCTGTCTAATAAAACACATCATATATTAAAGCGTCTTTGGTGTTTCCATGGTTTCTACAAAATAAAACCGGAAATTGAGGATAACGCAGGAATTATGTCATTAATAGGCAACGCATGGACACGGTCCGTGTCCTGGTTAAAATTCCTTATTTCTCTGGATTAAAACATTCTTGGGATTATGTAAGTACACAAGTCAACAAAATATATAACATTGTTCTAGTGGTTTTTGGATATTTTAATTCAAAAATCTTACATATTGTGCCTTTAAGCAGAGAATAGCATAAGACAACATGGCAACAGTCAAGAGTTCAAGCTATCCCTGTTACGACCACAGACAAACTAGCCCTGCTAAAAATAAAACAATCATTACAAATTACCACTCCATTAGAGCATTGAGGTGTCATTAAACAGGGCCAGAGGATGTTCAGAGTATGGTCACTTCACAAAAATAGACCAAAAACTCAAGCTGACAAGCTTGTGTAGCTTCTATACAGCCTTCAATATACACAGACCCTGTTTATGACAGCCCAAAAGAGCCACTGGGTTCTGTGGAGTAACAAAAGCATAATAATCAGGCTTTTGAAAAGGTGCCAGTCTCCATAATGTAAGCAGTGTCAATTAATTTCAGAAAGTGCACCAGAGCCCTCCCTCACAACGCAGCAATCTAATTGGTTACTCGACGGTCAGACTCAAACTCTCAGCCAGACTCGTAAGAATGGGTTCACTGTGTCGTCAAGCTGAAAACTTACCCCAATACATCAGTTTCCTGAAAGTCACTCACACAAGCTGGCATGTGCAAACAATTATTTGTCCTGATTTTATTAACTAATGGGTAAAAAACAAAAACAAAGCAAAGGGTAAAAGAAACATGCACAGTTTTGTCCTGTTAGCCATTTTACCACGTTACTAAAACCCATAAAAGTTGCATAACAAGCAACTTTGCCAAGAGGTGGCTGTAGAAAAAGGCCCTTGGCTCCTAAAGAAAAGGAAAAAGAGGGTTGCCTTGAAAGAGCTTTTGTTTGCTACGAGTGCTTGTGCCAAATTCCTCTTGCCGGGCTTATGAACCAGCTGTGTTGGGCAATACTCGGGAGGCTCTGTTGGGCATTTTCGCTTAAGGTAATTTTGTGATGCAAACAAGCAAGGGCGACTTAATTGTGCTGACATTATGTGTAAGATGAGCACACATCAAACTACTGGGTGTGTGATTGCGATGTTTCGACTGGAATGGAGAGGTGGAATGATAAGGAAGATGCATCCATTCAGATCCATTAGCTATCTAAAATAACTCTGCTGGGTTATTTAGCCACGCCTGGCCTTGATTACAGGTGGGGTACTTGATAAGCACCCTGATCACCAGAGAGATACATATGGGAAGCTTTAAAGGAATAGTTCACCCAAAAATGAATAAATTACCCCATAATTTACTCACCCTCAAGCCATCCTAGGTGTATATGACTATCTTCTTTCAGCCAAACACAATCAGAGTTATATTAAAAAAAATATCCTGGCTCCGGGGAGTTAATAAAGGCCTTCTGAAGTGAATCGATGCAGTTGTGTAAGAAAAATATCCTTATTTAAAACTTTATAAAGTAAAATAACAAGCTTCCGGCGCGACAGCCATACGCGTTCGACGTATGTCTAAAAAGCGTTAACTTCCACGACGTAGTACACAATGCCATGACGCTCTACACTACGCCATGACGTACTACGCTATATCCTACATTATAACGAACAGTACGTCATGTCATTGTGTACTACATCGCAAATCACGCAAAAATCTGTTGGTGCCTCAGTGACTACTTCGCTCAGAGAAGCTGTCAATCTCAGATGTCAATCATGACGTCAAGCCCACATTTTTATAGCATCAAATAACTAACTAAACCCAAACTTTTTATTTAAAAAACACTCGAATTTACATCAGCATGATAAAAACTACCTAAAATGACAGACACCATCTTTGGTAAAAAAAAAAATTATTTGAAGTGTAATTTGATTGTTTAGTTTGTCTCACGTCCCATCCGATTACATGGAGAGGGCGGGGTTTATGAGCTATACTGCATCCAGCCACCTGGGGGCGATCGAAATGTTTTGACATCGCCAACTACTGGCCTGGCGTGAATAACAGAGCATTTTTAGTTGTTCTCGTGGATCCATGTGAAGGGGGATCGTTTTGACAATGTTGTCTATATGATCATCTTGTGAGGAGTCCTCACCCTAAAATTTAAAAGGCAGCTCTATATATATTTTCATGTAAAAATTCCAATTTACACTGTGAAAAATAAATATGATAAATATATGTAAAATATTATTTGGAAAAAATTTTGTTTCAGTTACATTTTTAATCGTCACCTTTATTTATATAGCGCTTTTTACAAGCAGCTTTACAGTGATAACTGGTATATAATACTCACTATAGTGCAGTACTGTTAGATGTATTATTGATTTTATTTTAATATAATTATTTATGATCTTATTTAATCTTTTTATTTATTTTAATACATTTATTTGTTAAACAAATGCACATAATTTTACATATGTTTTTTAACTTTTCCACGGACATCCCAGCACTCCTTTGTGGCTCCCAAGGTTTGAAAACCTGTGGTCTATATGACACGCATCATATTTAATGTGTTCTGAAATCATACAATAACTTTGTTTGACAAACATACAAATTTAAGTTGTTATTCACTAAAATTCCTGTCCTCCACTGTCCGCAGCCATTCAACATAACATTCAAAAGATTCAGAATATAATGCATGTGTCACATGACCTACTTCTATGGTACCTTTTGTCATTTTGGCTTATATAGCCTATGGCAACTTTTTGTTTAGTTCTTGTTGTGTGGAAAAGAGCAGCGGGAACATTCTTCAGAATTTCTCCTTTTAAAGGGGTCTTTGATTATGATTTCACTGATTTAACTTTAGTTAGTGTGTAATGTTGCTGTTTGAGCATAAACAACATCTGCAAAGTTACGACGCTCAAAGTTCAATGCAAAGGGAGATATTTTCTTTTACAGAAATCGCTTTTTAAGGACTACAACAAACGGCTGGTAGGGACTACAACGAGCTTCTTCCCGGGTTGGTGACATCACAAACCCCAAAATTTACATAAACCCCGCCCCCGAGAACACACAACAAAGGAGTGAGGCCATGTTGTGCTGCTTTAGAGAAGAGGAAGAGTTGTTGTAGTAGAGTGTTGTTGTCATGCCGTCATTTTACGCCAGACTGCTTCACAAACGAGGGTCAATTCAATGCCGCATTTGCACAAAAGATTAACATGACGGCACATGCTAGTGGATGAGTTGAATCAACTCCACAGCAACTACATAAATTTATCCACCAAACCATTCAGAAACGTCCAGTTTCATTCTAAAAGTTGTAACTTCTTCCTGAGTCTCTCCATCAGTGTCCGACTCCGGTTTGAACAATGTAAGGCTGAACACCGTTACTGACAATCCTCATTTTGGCTGCGTGAGATTCTCCAGCTTTGTTGTTGTTGAGCAACCGAAGCGCGAGCTGTTAAAGCTCCGCCCTCTTTTGGAAAGGGGGCCGGGAGCAGCAGCTCATTTGCATTTAAAGGGACACACACAAACGGTGTGTTTTTTCTCACACCCAAATAGGGGCAAATTTGACAAGCTATAATAAATGATCTGTGGGGTATTTTGAGCTGAAACTTCACAGACACATTCTGGGGACACCAGAGACTTATATTACATCTTGTATAAGGGGCATAATAGGTCCCCTTTAAAGAACTTGAGCATTTAAAGCGGCAGATGATGAAACTGCAGCACACGCTTATAATAAACAGGACGTTATTGTCTGTTGGTGTGGATGCTAATGTAGTATCTTGTCACTAAAGTTCTCGTTCTGTGTGTGAACAGGCCTTTACAATGGAAGTACTTACAGACCTGGAACATTTCTTTAAAATGTTTAAAACTACATAGTATTGAAAACTACAAATTCAGAGCTCAGACACACCCAAAAATGAGTGATGCTGGTGGTTTACGTACCATCAAAGCTGCCGTGCTCTGTGCAGTACTGCAGAAGTTTGCCATAGGTTTCGTTGGACGGGTGAAACACGAACACACCAGAGTTGAAACAATCAGGCCAGCCGGGGTCCGGCGCTGCAGACAACTCCTCTCTGTCAAACAGCTCATCTATGTTTGAAACCACCTACAGCGAACAAAAAAGTGTGAAACTTGTCATCAGAACTGTCAACATAAAGTCAAATTTACTTGCTTAATAAATATTTGTGGTCAATTTTTGTGCACATAAGAGAATAGTCCAAATAACTTTCAAACTTTCTAGTCAAAGAAATCCACAAAAATATTAAAGACCCCCTGTGATGAAAATCAAGTTTTTAATGTTGTTTATATGTCTATGTGGTGTTTTTAATAAGCTTTAAGACAAACCATGTGCAAGTTCACACATCAACACTATTGTTGAGTATTTTTTCTTTAAAACCGCAGTGATCTAAAGACCTAAAGATCTAAAGATGTAATAACATTTCACAATATTACTGTATTTGTGATCAGATAAATGCAGCCTCTTATGGGTTAAAAAAAATCTGAATTGTATTAATTTGAAGATATGTAGAGATACCTACGCTGCTTAGTGCAAGTCAAACAAGTTAAACGTAATGCAGAATACATTCACACACACCGAGTTAATGAGGCACAGTGTAATTCAAATGACATAACAAACCACACGGACTAACTGCATTATAAATACTTCATACATGCTTTGACAAGGCACACCTTGACTTAACACTCACCAGTGTGTCTGCATCCATAAACACACATTTTGAGTAGTGTGTGAGAGTCCAGCAGTGCAGCTTGGTGAATGTGACACCCAGATCAGGTCTCTTCATCATGGCCAAATGTGCTGTGTCCCCACTGTGCAGCACATCCACCAGCCTGACTTCATCATAGATCTTATGAAGCACTGCCCTAAAAACATTCAAAAACAGTCAGAAAAAATGTCAGATGGGTTTGCGACACACTACTATAGTGGCTGAAATTGACATGTCGTACCTTGACTGATCGGACACATGGGGTCCAATGAGCACCACCAGCTTTTTTGAAGTCTTGTGGTTCCTAAGGGATTTTCCGAGCACCAGAGCTCCTCTTGCATAGCTATCATTCGTGGCCAAAGTGACAAATGCCTGTTCTGCTAAGGAAATGAGAGGGTTACAGATTGGCATAACATGGCATGACTGACAGACAACGTCTTATGAATTTGATTTCACATTATCTTGCAGGAATTAAACAGATTTTTGTTTAGTTTTAATTTGATTCAAAGAATCGGTTCATTTGAACAATTCATAAAAAAATTCATGTTCAAAAACTGATTCAGTGATTCTTTTACCTCATGGCATGGTTCCTTACATCATTGCTTGGCATATGATTGTTACGTTTTTCTTCAATAAAATTTTATTAAAAGGGGTTTGTTTTTAGTTTGTAGCCATAATTCAGCTCATAAAAGAGCATTTAGAAACTAATTTGCATTAAACAATTTTTTTTTGTAAAATGTTTAATTTTAAAAGTTTTTGCATGGTTTAATGAAATGCTATTTATTAAAACCAAAGCTGTTTGGCATTTAATGATTCCTCTGCTCATAATCATTACGAGTCACACAAAATAAGAAGACTGAATCAAGTTGTTAACTCGGATCATTGCGAGTCGAACACATTCGAAAAAGGCGGTTCTCGGTGTAATGAACTGTTGTTGAGTTGACTCGAGAACCTGAATCTGATTCAGCAACGAATCGTTTAGATCGGGGTTGTGAACCGCTTCAAAAATCCGACTCCAGAGAACAATGCATTCACTAATCGGACATATTTAATGCAGTCTGCGTTGTGCCAAAATAATTAGATTACAAAAACAATTATCTTAAACTCGTATTAAGTAAACATGCCAGTATAAACCAATATTACACACTTTACATCCATAGTGCTGCAGAAATATGAGTAATGCAAAGAACATACACAGTCCTTAAAACCTTAATAGAGCTCAACATTATAACATGTAAATAAATCGTATAGCTATTTACAGATGCTTTGCAGTAACCCTTACACTTAAACAGCTCTGTTTAATTTACAAAGTGTATTCATTGTCACATACCTGCCATGCTTGATATTTGTCAAAGCTACTTTGTAGCTCGGACTCCCTTAGAACAGCAGTGACACTTCAATAAAAGAGACTCTGTTTCACGTCTTGAGTTCATTTATACCAGCGCAGACCATCTCCATAAATACTGCTGCAAATCACGTGACCAGAAAGGGCTCTGCGGACACGGCCACGATTGGTTCGTGATATTTGGGGCGTGGCTTCATATATGTAACTTGTGACAAATTTCCAAGATAATTGTAATTTATAAAGTGTATACTTTTAAATATGTGTGTACTTTTTAATATTTAAAATACTTTTAGATTTTAATACCCGAAGTAGATATATGATGTGTATATTTGTATATAATATAAAAATATTAATACAGTTTTATATTCCATAATAAATATACTTGTATATTCCATATTGTGATGTTTATGGCGCTTAATACTAATAACTTATAATAACTTATATTAATACCTAATACACTTTACATAACTAATGTTAATGTGCCTCCTGTATATTTGTGATATAGTACATGTGTGCTGTTCTAAAATGGCGGGAGTCAGAGTGGAAATACTAATGACTGCTGATGACACACAGCAGAAGATATTAGGACGGCTTGTCAGCTATACTTACTGTATTAAGTGCTAAACAGAGCATATATATATGTACAGATACAGATATGAGCTGATTGGTGTCTTGTGCCATCTACTGGTCAGTGGTCAGAGTTTCATTGTGCTTTCGTTTTGATTCTAAACATCATAAATACTTGATATATTAAATAACCTGTTGCACTTTAAACATATTGCAATAATGACTGGTTGACTGTACATTATATCTTAAGTAACACATGGGTGCATTACACCATTGTGTACTTTACCTTTTAAGTTTATTGAAAAGTTTGAAAATTTAAACCACTTTTAAGAAATATACCAATAAAACTATACCAATAGACAACACAGTGAAGGAAAAAATGGCTTACAGTCAAACGATGAAAATGAAATACGCATTCATTTCAAAGTTTTGGTTAAGTATTCAGATTAAAATTAGTGATTAAATTGTATCAAATAAAATGAACAGAAGAAAAATTTTTGGGTTTATGGGATATGTAGTTTTTACCCATGGAGCTCTTAAAGGCTTTTCAGTCATGACGTCAAGTTGTAGGCCAAAACGGAAGGAAACGGTCCGGTATATTTCCATAGATATAATATAATACCATATTATAATATAATATTATGTAATAAGAAATATATATAATAATATGTAATATTATATTACTATGCGTTATGTAGGCCTATTGTTAATTCAACGTCTATTAAAGTCATTCAACCGTCTGCCACTGATGTACAAGTGTGTCATGTGATAGATGTTACTTTTCTCAGCGCTATAACAGATTAACCAATCTTTCGGTTTTGAAAAAAAAAAAATATTTAATTATTTGCTATAGATTTTTGAGGTGGATTTTCATTTGTATCTCAGGTAACAATTACTTTAATTTATAGATTTAAACAAATACACACAATGTAAGAAAAAAACAAAATTTTGAATGCGTCTTTTTTTAGGCCGATGAGCGCCCCTTGCTGGAAGACTCTTGTGTTTCATAGCAACAAATATTAGTCATTTTTGTCTGTCGTGAACGCCCATTAATGTGCTGTCAAATGTGTCGAACGCAGTACTCACTTGCAAAGATTGTGATTTCTCCATAGATTCTTGTTAAAATTTACGCGTGAAGGCGGGGCTTTTATAGACGTCGCGTCGCGTTGCGTGCGTAAACGTCGAGTCAACATGTCGGGAAGCGTTGTTATAAGAGTTTTATCTTGTCTAAGCAGAACATCACAGTTTCTACAACCGAATAAGACGAACTATGTGAATATAAGACGACCATTCACTGCCAAGCTGCAAGGTAGCACCTGTATTTTAAACCGACCATTATCCCGCACGCGCACGTGACACATGAGATGTGATCATACCATCAGTGTCTTCAGGAACATTTTAGTGCTCTAAATTAATTTTACAATTGTTTACTTTATCATTATACTACTATGTTTTATAGTGTAAATAGTTGTATGCACACCTGTTTGTTTATTTAATGGAAACGATATATTTGGTTTGTTGAAATGTAAGTGTTTTGCACTTCTGCTTGTTTATGTTGTGGCACTTGTATGCGCGCCTATATAACTCTTGTACTTAAAAGAAAAACAAAAGTAAATGGTAAACTATCCTGAAATATTGTACTTGTTTAAAATTGAATTCTTAAAGGATCAACAAGTTACTTTTTAACCCATTTGCCCTTTGAATGACCTTTGAACGAATGACTTTAATTGGATAACGAATGATTTCAGTCTTTTGTTAATCATAATCAAGCTGAACGTTGATCCAGGGATCATCCCTTTTTTATGCTGCATAAAACAGGATTATTTAGTTGTAATATAGATTTTTATTTGTAATGAATTTCCAGAATACAATTAATTACCTGACTCACTGACTGTTATTATTAATAATAATTCAAACTCATTTCCCCATGAATACAGGTGAAGGTCAGATCAGACCGCTAGATGGCGTTAAAGTCTTAGATCTGACAAGGTAGGAGCTGTGCATTCATGTCATGTTATGAGTGGCTACTAAATATACAAATATTACACTTCTGGGCAAGAAACATAAGGGCCAAGCCCAAAATGGCTACACACTATGCTTTTATTTGTCTTAACCACAAATTATTGGTCAGGAAATTAGCAAAATTTAAGCAAATGCACTACTTAAAAAGCCATTGCTGTCTCAGAAAAACATCAAAGACAGCATAGACATTGAGGGGGACAAGTCCCCTCCAATAATTAGAAATGGCCAATTTCAGCGGGAAGCGTCAGTTTAACGTTGAAAGAGAGTGAGGTAAGATAAATAGCGAAACGTCTAATGTGTCCACTGTTTTGCGATAGAAATGTTAAACGACCAACAGTTACATCCAGTAATACAAACTACTCTATTTTTTTTCCTCAAATATGGCCGTTTTGAATTGAAAATATGCATTTACGTGATTCATGTAACGTTAGGCCTAATTCCTAACATGGCGAGACAAGAAACGTTTTCGACATATTAGGCATACAAATAAAACGACATGTGTGCATATTTTAATGCAAATATTATTTGCAGATAGTTCAAAATGATTATTTCCCAACTAGATATAGACCTAGAATTTCCTTCACTCTTCTGTTTCTTTATGCTTTATAAAAAATAGGTCCCCCCAGTGTTCAAGACATGGTTATGGCCTTGCTTTGGAGTAGAGGAGAATATCTAAAGAGGAATGATTAGATGTTATTTTTCAACAAGACAATGGTTGGTCTCACATTAAACTCGAACTGGGAGACGTTTTTCAACTAACGTTACTCATGAAATGTTTGAAGCCATCAACACTGACTCTTCTTTCTGTAAAAAGCTGTCTGCAAGTTGTTAATTCTGTGTTAAGTTACTTTATCTACAGTATTTGTGCAATTCTTGATCAGTGATTTATGATTAAAATGGTTAAGACCATTAAAAGACCACTAAATATTTTGCCATTTTTGCCGTGGCCCTTTTTCCTTTTTTGCCCAAGGAGTGTACACCAAAGACTGCGTTCCACTCCAGTTTTAGACACGCACTCGCGAACTTCCCTAAGCACTTCCCCTCGGGGAAATCCCACTTGTGCGTTCGTGAAGTGGACGAGGGAAGTTTATATGGACAGACCCTCGATCCCTCGATTTTGACCGAGGGAGTAGTGGGCACTCACGCAACGTAAGCAATGACGTACATCCGAGTCAACGAGACTGAGGGAAGTTAGCGAGGGAAGGGCATTTAAAAATAACGCTATTTGAGCATAAGAAACAACATTTATGGGACAGTTCATGTCAGATTTTGTTACTGATTTGAAATATGTTATTTAAATGTGAGTTCACCAAGCAGTTTTTGAGATTTCAGGATTCCCCCATTCAAATAGATAGGACTTGGGTCTCGAAATAGCTGGCCAGAAGCGTCGCAAATATGGCCGCCGAGTGAACAGACTTTCCTTGAAAGGGACTTTGGTGTACGCTCTTTATATGTTTGTAAAGGTTTAATATTAAACAATATCATTATGATGTTCAATGCAGAGTTCTGGCTGGACCTTTTGCTACTATGATATTAGGAGATTTGGGAGCAGAGGTGATCAAAGTTGAGCGACCAGGTGAGGTTTATGTAAATCTGCTATAATGTGATTTTTTATTATTATTATTATTATTATTATTATTATTTGAGATATATTGTTGAATTTTAGTTTAAGAAGATTTTGGCATCATTTCAAGGATTGGGTTTATCCCAAAAATGGAAATTCTACCGTTACCATTTCCTCACCATCATGTCTTCTCTTTTATTTATTTATTTATTTATTTGACATTTTAAAGAATATCTATGCCACTCTGTTATAATATAATATAACTTCAATGTAATTAAATTGAATTAGAACTGGGACTTTAAAGCTCTAAAATAATAAAAATCCCCTTTCGTTAAGTTTCCTTGCGTATATATTAAAGTAATATTTGACCAAGCATGCCTCTAGAGCAAATATTTTGAGGTGGGTAATGCTGTTTCTATGTTAAATGGCTGCAATATAGTGACACTTACTATATTAAACACTTCACGTTGCCAGTTCCTGTAAAAATGATTCTTAGTTTAGATCTAAACGGTGTCTGACTGCAGTGAACTATATTCAGATGTGAATGTGTGACAGGCTCAGGGGACGACACAAGAGCATGGGGCCCTCCGTTTGTGGGTGAAGAGAGTGCTTATTTTCTGAGTGTGAACAGGAACAAAAAGGTATACTTTTTATTCATTTAAAAAAAAAAAAAAAAAAATGCATTGGCTCATGATTTCTGCAGTTATAACTGTTCTCCGCTCATTCATCTTTCTTGCAGAGCATCGCTGTTAATCTTAAAGATCCAAAGGGGACCAAACTTGTAACAGAGGTAAAAGTTTGTAACGCATCACATTACATTTGATTTTTGATATATTTTGGCTTGAATACCTATGCTAGGTTTCACAGACAAGGATTCAGCTAGTCCCAGACTAAAATGCATGTTTTAACTGAAAGCAGCTTGCACTGACATGTCTTAAAATATGTAAGTGCCATTGTTTTGTCTCAAGATGCACACCAGTAATGTTTTTTTCTAAGGCACATTTATAAAAACTACTTAAATGTCCTAATTAACTAAGGCCTAATCCTGGCTTAATCTAAGCCCTGTTTGTGAAACCAGGCCCTAGTCTGTCACACTTCATTTTCTCTCTCTTTTGTCAGCTTGCCAAATTCTGTGATGTTCTGGTGGAGAATTACTTGCCCGGGAAGCTGAATGAGATGGGACTAGGGTACGAGGAGTTGAGTGAAGTGGCCCCTCAGCTCATCTATTGCTCAATAACAGGTGTACATAATATTCACTATAGACAAAGTCTCCCTGATTGAAGCCTTTTTCACAATTTCTGCTCTAAAAATGACAAAGCTGACAAAATGTTATTTTATTAGTTATTTTGTCACACTTTAGGGTCCAATTTTAACTATTAACTAACTATTAACTATGACTTTTGCTTCAGTAAACTTAGTAAGGTAGTTGTTAAGTTTAGGTTTTAGGTAGGATTAAAGGATGTAGAATATGGTCATGCAGAATAAGGCATTAATATGTGCTTTATAAGCACTAATAAACAGCAAATATCCTAGTAATATGCATGATAATAAGCTTAAACTAGTTAATAGTGAGATTTGGAACCTAAACTAAAGTGTTGCCATTATTTTTATTGTACCATAATTTTATAAGAAATACATTTTAGATTTTACATCTTAATTTAGTGTAGATTTAGATTAGAGTTTGATTATTTTAACTAATGCTGTTAATCGATTAAAAATATTAACTAATTAATCGCACATTTTTCTATAATTAATCACACTTAACACGATTAAAAACATTGGGGTTTTTAATATTTTTATATTGTAATAATTTCTCAGTTACTTTCCAAATTAATGTAGAAACAACTTAGTATATTTTAAATATATGTTTAATGGCATATTTTTATAAATGAAGGCCAGTATCACTGTTACTAGTACTGTAACTGATGTCGCTATGAAATTGATGTTTCTAAACATTAATTATAGATATTCAACATTACAGTATAACTGAAAGCTATCAATTAGGCTTTAAAAAAATAACAACTTTTAATTTAAGTGAACTTAAAACAATCTTCACATAAACACAGTATAATAAATGTTATATTTACCTGTGGCCATTCTACCGGTCTAACAGGAAATATACAGAAATTGAATAAAGTTATCAAACACTTTACAGGCTTCACTGCATAAATTATAAAATAAATATAGATTAATCCTTATTAAAGCTACATTTTTCTCTGTTACCTTTGTTCTTTGATTAACATTAATGGCAGACATTACAGCAACTGGTTTATTAGGCTGTTGTGACTTTAAGAGCTGCCGAACATGACATGGATCTGATGCGCATCTCATTTTCTCACAACTCTTTGTTAATTTTGACAGCACTAATTTTAACGTCCATAATAGTTTATTAATTTAAGTTTTGTTTGTCATCTTGAGACCCTTGGAAGTTTGCTGAAGCCCCCTGATTGCCTTTAATAATGCCTCGTGTATGCGTCATTATGCTTTGAAGCAAACAGACTTGCATTTTGTTTGTTTTTTTACCTGGCATATGATAAAATGACCCCCAAAAAATAGACGTAACGCTATGTCCGAAATCGCATTCACTATTATATAGTCCACTTGAAGGAGTGAATGGAAATGAGTGAGTGAATTCGGACACTGAGTGCGCCGGAAGGGCTGCTGCTTTTGCATAGTTTAGGCTTGCTGTTTAATAATTATTTGAAACTTAGCAAACTGGCTGTTACATGTTTGGTCGGTGTCTCCCTCCTTCATTGTGTTTTTGGTTTAGTCCGTGACCTAGTTTCTCCCCAGTCAGTCTAATTAGTAATGTCATTCACCTGTGCCTTGTTAATCACTCCTCATGTGCTCCAGTATATATTCTCCCTGTGTCTTTCAGTTCTTTGTCCATTCTCGTCAATGTGTACGTGTGTGACTGTGTTTGTAAAGAGTTTCCTGAGATTCGTCATTAAAGATCCTGTTTGCTGTTATTCCTCGTCTTCGTGAGCTTCATCCTATACGTTACGTGACACTGGCAGCTCCATTAGTAATGAAAAGATTTATCTTTGACTCTGTCATGGAAACTAGCATGTATAAACCTTAATTAAACAATTCAATAATAAATTAAAAAGGAATTTATACCTGTATGATATTACACTGTACCCACATTGGACCAGCGGTTTGGAGAATGGATGGATGGATGATTCAGTTGTATTCTCTATGGGTATTCTCTATCCGTTATCGCGGTGCATTATGGGATTGAATGAGTGCACTTGATAACGTTCACTATGGTTTCGGACATCACTATAAATGGCTGTCCCCTCAAATAGTGCCCTATTTAAGGATATAGGGGTTGATTTCGGACACTGTCTTTAGCCTTAAAAATAAAAAGCATCCCACAACAGCATAGCAGTGACTTGACAACTACCCAGAACACCCTAGAAACAGCACATTAACACCCTGGCAACTGCCCACGTACACACTGCAGTTAAATTCGGTTGTCAGGTGACCTTTTAGTGCTTAATCCTGTTCTGTACACACACAGTGCAGTAATTTAAGGGAGTGACAGCCACATCCTAAAACTGAATGAACCGCATTTACAAAAATTCTAGAATTCGCAGCTTTAAAAAAAGAAGCAAAACATGATGCCTTTGTAAACGATGGTTGAGTTAAAATTGTAGCGCATAACAAGTCTTGTAATATTTTTTCAAAAATAGCTTATACCAAATACGCAAGACGCGAGAACTTTAATATGGTTACCATGCTGTCAATTATCGCAATTTCGGGAGTGAGTCGTGTTCCGTACACACACGCAATGATAATTTAGGGGATTCACTCCCATATTTAAAGGGATAGTTGACCCAAAAAATTAAAATTATCCCATGATTTACTCACCCTCAAGCCATCCTAGGTGTATATGACTATCGCCTTTCAGACGAACACAGTCGGAGATGTATTTAAAAATATCCTGGCTCCTCCAAGCTTTATAATGGTTGCAGATTTTGAAGCCAAAAAAATGCATCCATCCATCATAAAAGTAATCCGTACGGTTCGAGGGGGTTAATAAAGGTCTTCTGAAGCGAAGTGATGGATTTTTGTAAGAAAAATATCCATTTTTAAAACTTTATTAACTATAATAAAAACTATGATTTTTTGGGGGCTTTAAAATCTGGCCCCCCATTCACTCCCATTATAAAGCTTGGAAGAGCAAGGATATATATATATTTTTAATGTTTCTCTAATTGTGTATGTCTGAAAGAAGATGGTCATATACACCTAGGATGGCTTGAGGGTGAGTAAATCATGGAATATTTTTCATTTTTGGGAGAACTATCACTTTAAATGCAGTTTTTACAATGTGTCCAGCTTGAACCGGTTGCAGTCTGCATGGGAAAATCTTTTGGCCTCATGCGAAATTCGCTGAACAACAGTAAAAGTGACCGCACCTTTATTTGTTTGATTTGTATATGAAGGTTTTAGATGCATTTGGTGTATTTTCTCTTTTATTATGTAGAATAATGCAGTCCATGACATGAATGAACAGAGAAACTGTGTGTATTTGTATAATTGGAGGAAGACAGTGGGAACAAAAAAGCTGACGTGTTCTTCATTACGTCTCTGTACTGTAGACATGCCTTTGGTATCTAAATCTGGCCTGCTTTTAACCCATAATCCCTAATGTTTTCAACTGTATGGCCCTTATGAAAAGGCTAATTTACTTTACTGTCTGATTTTTATTTTTTAATCACACTCATAAAGGAAGCCACTCTCTACTTGAAAATTGTTCTGTAGCCACACTAATCTGAAGCGGATGGGCATTGTCACCACGCTGGCTGCTTTGGTGATTGGTTTCACGTGTCAGGCACCCATAAATCCTGCAGTCAAGTCATGCTTGATAAGGAAATGGAAATCAGCATTTCTGTAGCCGGCTACACATCTCTCTGTGTGTGCTGACTGTCATAAACCCAAGTCACTGCTGTAAAAAGACACCAGTTTTGGTCAAACTGCCATGCATTTTTCCCCGCTTATATATGTATATATATTTTTTTTACTACAAGATGCATCTGGATTTAATACTGGTTTAGAACTACTAAGAAATGTCTGTTTTTATGTAAATGAAAACATGAAGTAGTAAAGTTAAATTATAACATCTATCCACGCAAAAAAAGTCAAACCATTCAAAGGAGTTCAGCAAACGGTAGTTTGATGTTGGCAGTGCTCATACATTTCATGCATGTTGTTACATTGTGTCAACACTGCAGTGGCATCTCTTGTGGTTAGTGATGAAGTGAAGTCAAAGACTGCATTTTTTTTTTTTTTTCAGCTGTTCTCTGTAAGATCACAAATCACAGCCAAATTCCCATGTCTCGCGCTGCTTATAAAGACGTGGAGACGTAACCCACAAGACCTCATTAAATTGTGGATGCTGGACAGTTAAATTGGAATGATTTACTGTGCTCATGTATCGTTTAATTTTCCCCTTCTGAAAGGATTTTTCACTTTCTTCTTGAGTGTAAAATCAGTCTGGAATGCTTAGTTTCAACAAGTGCAATTTGATTTATCAGACTCAAATGTTCACTTGACAGGGATTTTTAGGACAAGCCTCTCTAGTCGATTGTCGTCATTTTGTTTCTGTGTGTTTTCCTGACTGCTTTGGTTTACTTAAATCTGTGTGGATATCAGTATTAAAGTAAAAAAAAAAAAAAAAAACAGAGTTAAAGCCTTTCACCTTCCCCTATATATATATATATATATATATATATATATATATATATATTCCACAGTGGAAGTGGAATTCTCTGTGGAATGCATATATATATTCATTCCCCAGAGAATTCCTGGAACCATTACTCTATCAAATTAGATCAAATTAAAGCTGCACTGTTGATCCGAAGTGATCATTTATCTTTCAATTAGTTTTGGCCAAAACTTAATTTGTCCTATATTGACTGTAATATGTGAATTCATTTTTTAGGCTTTCCATGGTATCTAGATCATGTTTTATCAAACTGAAGCCATGTCTGCTTGACAAAACATTGGAACATTATTTTTTATAAAATAAGAAATATGAGAAGTCTAATTGAATATTGGTCTGAACTTGTGCTGACCCAAGGTGGACAATTTGTAAGGCCCAATTACTTAATAAAGACCCCAATGCAATCTTTGGGGAGTTAAACTAATAGTTATTAGAAACTATTATTTAACATAAAATGAACAGCATGAAGAGTAGCTATAAAGTAATAAGTAGAAGTAAACTTCCTTAATCTGGTGCTCCTTTTTTATTTCAATGAAACCAATATACTATATTTTAGGTTGATAATGTTTTTTATTTAACCTGTTAACTGTCACTGGCCCACCGGTGGGCCCACAGCCATTACATATTTAAAACAGTAATATCCTATACTAAACCTAAACTAATCTTGACAAACTATATATCATTTGAAAGCTTAGAATCTCTAGTTTTCATATTTGGTGACTTTTCAAAATAAATTACAGAGGAGTAGTAATTTATCAATTTGCCACAAGCATATTTTCATACTCACAAGGCATGTTCAGACCTTTATTTTTAAATAGCAATGAACATGAAAAATCATTAAAGATTGGTTGAAACATGTTTGTTTTCATGCCAAGAGTGCAAAAGATAACATCCATTCAATTTTTTGAGAAAAAAAGGTCTGAAAATGTTTTTAATAGGAAAAAAAATACATTTATGATTGTGGTGGCGATCTATAACCCACATACATGTTGTTTTTATGTTTATTAGAGGCTGAATTAATATCAAATTCTGCCAAACTTCCCATACTACTTCTATATAGGATGTCTACTTCATAAATTGTATGAAAATAATGGAAATATATGGTTCAGATCACTCAAACCATATATGGAAATGGAGGCGCCCTTATATGGTCAGTAATGGAGCTTGGTTGTCATCTAGTGAAAAAGTGTGGTACTGCGCCCAAACAAAATCTTACTGAAAGCTCATTTTTTGAGATATCAACCTGAAA
The DNA here is from genome assembly GCA_039654765.1 of Mylopharyngodon piceus. Classification (NCBI taxonomy): domain Eukaryota; kingdom Metazoa; phylum Chordata; class Actinopteri; order Cypriniformes; family Xenocyprididae; genus Mylopharyngodon; species Mylopharyngodon piceus. The sequence goes on from CM077444.1 coordinate 21,490,549, forward strand.
CTTGGAACACAACTTGTTCAGATTTTTGGCTTTGATTTCCTTGCAGGTTTAGAGTAAAACGTGTTTTGTAAAATATATATTTTATATAAAATATAATTTTTACATTTTACATTTTCATAAACTTGAACTTCTATAACTTTTTTTCTGTTTCACTTACATAAGTTATTTCACTTCTACAATAATCTGCCAAATTTCATCTTTAAAACAAGACCAGCCTTATGTCTATATTCCAAAGTGTTCTTGAATTACAACCATTTAAGTTTGGACAGTGAATTTTCATGTCTAAAAAAAAAAGTGGGGGTGACAGTTAACAGGTTAATATTATGTAAAATCAAGAATCTTTTTGTACCTGCATCAGCAAATTATTCGCAGAAATTTTAAGCAAACAAGTTTGCTTGTTACTTGTTTATTTTCCTACTTGTTTGTTTATTCATTTAATAATTAATAATTATAATATTATATTATAATTTTATATAATAAAATTATAAAAAAATGTATTATCATGGGAAATGACTTGCACAAAATGTGAATCATTGTTCATCATCAGTCAGTTAGGGCTGTCACGATTACTTGATTTTAAAAATTCCTTGATTGCAATTTACCCGTGTCGAGTAACCAACAAAATACATGGCGCATTCCACGGACGTTTCACGGAGAATCCATGAACCGCATTATTAGACCATTTTCTAAGGCTGCATGATGTACTAAACGGTTTAAAAACCATAATGTAGCATAGTGCTATTGTTAATTCACAAAGGCAGCTATTCAATTAAAAGGTTAGTTCACCCAAAAATGAAATTTCTGTCATTAATTACTCACCCTCATGTCGTCCCAAACCCGTGAGACCTTCATTTGTCTTCGGAACACAAATTAAGATATTTTTGATGAAATCTGAGGGTATCTGATCCACACATAGGCAGCAACGACATTGCACCTTTTGAGGTCCGGAAAGATACTAAAGACATCGTTAAAACTATGGACATGATTACAGTGGTTCAACCTTAATATTATGAAGCGACGAGAATACTTTTTGTGCAAAAATACTGCTACTCATATTGCTACGCTATTTTTGTTGCAGAGCTTCAGTGTTTACGTCTGAACGGCGGCTGAGTATTGGCCTGGTCACGTGAGCAGCACGACACATGCGTGTGATGCTGACGCAGGAGCCGACCTGCGTTCAGACATAAACACTGAAGCTCTGCAACGAAAATAGCGTAGCAGTATGACAGGGGACAGACGAATTTTTGAATAAAGTCGTTATTTTTGTTGTGTTTTTGCACACAAAAGTATTCTGGTCGCTTCATAATATTAAGGTTGAACCACTGTAGTCACATCGATGGTTTTAACAATGTCTTTAGTACCTTTCTGGACCTCAAAAGGTGCAATGACGTTGCTGCCTGTGTGTGGATCAGATAATTAATTTAATTTGTGTTCTGAAGACAAACGAAGGTCTTACGGGTTTGGAACGACATGAGGGTGAGTAATTAATGACAGTGGGTGAACTAACCCTTTAAATAAATATATGCCCTGCGGGTTTAATATATATGCGCTTTAATTATTTCCATGTGTTTAGTTTACGTGCGTCTCACAGTAAATGCTGCTCCACATGAACTTATCATTTACATGCAAGGAGCACGTCTCAAACTCCATATCTGCATATGCTGTGAGTTTAGGTTGCTTATAACATTCATTTGGGAACGCAATGTGCACCATTTCATCATATTTGTGAGGTATATCAATATCAACAAGATATTAAACCATGTGTTCTGTGTTTGCATGTTTTAATGTCCACATGTTCTTGTTCAAGATATTACAATGCCTATAATATTTCTATCATAAAGAAATGACCAAATATGAAAGATTAAGTGAACATTTGAATTAAATGTCGTTTTGCCAATATTAAACAATAATTTGATCTGCTGTAAAGTGGAACAATTACCAGGCCGTTGACGCCCTCTGCAGGCATTTTTTATAATAGTTGATTGATTATATTATGTATATTATATTGTGCATTTTAAAGGGTTAGTTCACCCAAAAATGAAAATAATGTCATTTATTACTCACCGTCATGTCGTTCTACACCCATAAGACTTTCATTCATCTTCGGAACGCAAATTAAGATATTTTTGTTGAAATCCGATGGCTCAGTGAGGCCTGCATAGCCAGCAATGACATTTCCTCTCTCAAGATCCATTAATGTACTAAAAACATATTTAAATCAGTTCATGTGAGTACAGTGGTTCAATATTAATATTATAAAGCGAAGAGAATATTTTTGGTGCCCAATTTCAAAACACTGCTTTATGAAGCTTCGGAGTGTTATGAATCAGCGTGTCGAATTAGCGGTTCGGCGCGCCAAAGTCATGTGATTTCAGCAGTTTGGCGGTTTGACACGTGATCTGAATCATGATTCAACACACTGATTCATAACGCTCCGAAGCTTCATGAAGCAGTGTTTTGAAATCAGCCATCACTATATAAGTCGTTATTTTGTTTTTTTGGCGCACCAAAAATATTCTCGTCGCTTTATAATATTAATATTGAACCACTGTACTCACATGAACTGATTTAAAGAAGATTAACGAAGGTCTTACGGGTGTCGAACGACATGAGGGTGAGTAATAAATGACATTATTTTCATTTTTGGGTGAACTAACCTTTTAACAGTGTTGTTCTATAAAACCATATGATTACTTGCTTTTGAAACTTTATTTGAACCAAAAATTATTGCCTCATTGTTATATATGTATTTTAAGTCATTTTAAAGGCTATTGTTTGCTTAGGTCTATTTTTATTGCCACAAAAAAAATATCCAATTACTCGATTAATCGTCAAAATAATCGCCCAATTGCTCGATTACCAAAATAATCGTTAGTCAGTGGATATCACACAAGCAATGTGCAAACTTTGCGTGAGAGTTATGCCGATGAAGAAGTCTCAAACGGCAGTCAATTATTCACTACAGAAACTGAAAGTAAAAACTGACTGAGTTTTCGGCATTTGACGCTGCATTAGCTGCGCATATTCTCTTAGAGACGATGAGACATGAATCTAATAGTGAAAAATTAGTGAAGTATTTCATGTTAAACAAGTTGGTTTTGAAATGAAGAGTGAGCTAATTTAACTAATCTTTTATTATCCTCGCAGCGCGTCGGTTATGTAGTGATGAGCTATGAAATTATTGCGGGGCAAATGAATTGTAATATTAATTTAATAATAAAAGTAGCCTAATAATAAAAATAACTTAATATGCCCTGCACGCCCGTCTGCTATACGCCACTGTGAAGGGCTAAACGGTGTCCGCCGGGCACGGCATCAAAGCAATTAACTGTTTTATCCAAATCCACATGAATGGCCCGTTCATTGCTCAGTACTGCAATGTCCGAGAGTATCCTGTCTCATGATGTTTATCATGTATGTTTTCAGTCCACGCAAGCAAGAAAAAGTTCTTTCACACGATGTGGTGCTCATCGGCACAGTCAAGAACAACTTAAAGAGGTTGCTAACGTTTACTAAACTGTGGACTAGCTTTGACTCTCTGAACAGTGAGTTTTTCTTGCTTATGCCCATTCATGTGGATTTGGATCTCGCTCAGGACGTGCACTGTCTGTGGAGGCCTGACTAATTGTAGAGGAGCTGACGGCTCATGTCGGGAAACTCTATGACTACAATAAATTTGGGGGGCATCTGATATATTATACTTGTGTAATACATATTTTGTACCCAATTTATGGACTGTTCCAAAAGTTACTCAGCTTTGTTGATGTTCTTGCAGTATTTTGATTGATATTCATATGTTGCTGTGTTAGTTAGATTGGGAACGTTGAATTCAGCACTAGAGGTCTGCTGTGGCCCTTTTGTTGAAGCCTTTAAATCTTTGCTTTAAGAAAATATCATTACCAGTCTCCTGCCCCACCACATGAACTGTGATTCATTAGACACCCCAATCAGGAATAAGGGAAGCCATTCATTTATGGCTGGTTTGTATCTCACATGCTGTAGCAGTTCTGCAGTCTTGTCTAATTTATTTGTAATGGGCCTTGCAGTGGCATGTCGTCAGTTGATTTATTGACATCCTTTGGTTTATTGCTTCAGTCCTGAGGGGGCAAAATTGTGGTCCAGTAGCAATTTGGGAGTGACCCATTTTTTATTTTGGCCCAATTTCATCAGGAAATGGCACTGCATAACCTATACATTGTGATTGTTCATGCAAATCCCTGAAGAGGCTTAAAACCATGACTTGGCAGACTAGAAACGTCTTTGATAGGAGACATAATTCGCCTTGTGCTCCAAAAAAAGAGGTCCCACACATGGGAGATTAATCAGATGTTGACATCAGCATGGTCAGGAACCATGTGATTTGCCATAGCTGGCGTAACGATGCCCAAAATTTGACCAGAGAGCGTTGAATATTAATTTTTTACTGATGGTTTCCCCCCTTCCTGCAGTGTTAAAGTATTACATGTGCTCATTGTATGCTTGAAATACTCTTCCTTTCGTCAACAATGTTAACATTTGTGTTTTTGGATGACATTTGTATTTCTGTGTCATTTGGGTTTATGGATGCCCCGGTAGAACATTATGCTTTGATTGGAACGTCTAGTACACACTGTGCCTGTTTTTTTTTTTATCGTTTACCTCATCTAAAGCTTTTTTGTCATTGGCTTCTCTTGTTTTATGCCATGTCACCCTTTTATTTACTATCAATTCCATTATGTAAGCAAAACCAGTCATTCCTTTGAGCCATAATGTCTATAAGTGGATAGTATATTCAACAAAATGGTAAACTCATCACTCGACACATCAGCGAGAAACGGAAATGCCAGAATACCCGTCAGATTTATTCAGTTTTCCATGTTCCCTCGTACACTGTATAATAAAAAGGTGGTTTTAATTTTACACTGTTTTTATCAAGAGTACATCATGTCTGTTATGGTCCATGCAAATATGGAATGAGCATTTTAGGCCGAGACACGCACTGTCTAGTCTGGTTAAAGTGGAATAATCAGTCTCGGTTAGTACATTGATGAGTATGAAGAACACAAACCACAGACTCCTGTTCCTCCTCTGGATGTGTTTGAGGTCTCCATGGCGCTCGGCGCTCCACAGAAGCGACAAAGCTCCCTGTTTCATTTTATTATTGGGGTTTAATTTCTTTACAGCAAATTAAAGAGGATTAAATGGCGTCTGAGAACGCAAGTTATTTTCAGCATATGTCCTTCATTAGATGGGCCCCCACACCCAAATGTGTTGAGGTTTGGCATTGGATGCCTTTCACATTGTGTCAAAGCTGGCAGTGGAGAAACCTGGGCTGTTTGATGAATGAATCCAGCACTACTACTAGTTAATGCTGCTTTAAAGTATATGTTATGAATTCTCCTAGAAACCAGTTTTCTAATTTTGCTGAATAATTGCTAAAATACACATCATCATTAGTTTTGCTTTCTAATGAAAGTATTTGGGCAACAGAAATTGGAGTTCTTCTGAAAGCAATGGTTGGTTTCATAATTTGGTTGGTAAATTGTTTATTTTTGGTTCATTCATTCCTTTAATAGTTTCTAATCCCTGACCTTAGTCTAATGAGTTTTTGTTTTAATCCTGGTAGAAAAAGTGAATAACATAAATTTGATACTTAAATATAGCAATGAAATGGAAATATCAACAGTAATTTTCTTCTGTATTGAACATACATACATCAAACCATGACTTGGCAGACTAGAAACGTCTTTGACAGGAGACATAATTTGCCTTGTGCTCCAAAAAAAAAAGAGGTCCCACACATGGGAGATTAATCAGATGTTGACATCAGCATTGTCAGGAACCATGTGATTTGCCATAGCTGGCGTAACGATGCCCAAAATTTGACCCGCGAGCGTTGAATATTCATTTTTTACTGATGTTTACTGCTTCCTGCAGTGTTAAAGTATTACGTGTGCTCATTGTATGCTCATTGTATTAGTTTTGCTTTCTAATGAAAGTATTTGGGCAACAGGAAGTGGAGTTTTTCTGAAAGCAATGTTTGTTTATTTTTGGTTCATTCATTCCTTTAATAGTTTCTAATCCCTGACCTGTAATGAGATTTTGTTTTAATCTTGGTAGAAAAGGTGAATAATGTAAATTTGATACTTAAATATTGCAATTAAATTGAAATATCAACAGTAATTTTCTTCTGTATTGTCATGTACATCAGATTGAAACCAATTTTTCAAAAAGGAAAATGTAGGACTGGGACTTGGTTAAATGCATCAGCTGTAGGATTGTGATATGTGGGCGGAGGTTTATGCCAACTTTAAAGGTGAAGTGCGTAATTTCTGCGAACAGAATGGCAAACATTAGAACAAGTTTCACAAACACTCTCCCCCTCTGCAATTGGTCAGATAAAAAGATAGCCCCACCCCCAAATTATGCCATTGGTTGAGCTGTTGCTCTGCAGGGCTGGTCAGGATTCTCAAACAAGCAGAATAATGTTTTGACAGCACCCGTGTTTATATTTTTCAGAGGATTCTGAGACCCGGCCTAGAAATCATTTACAATGTGCTAAAAACACCCACAAGTTTTGTGAAGACAACTCGCATTTTCTTTAGAAATGTACAAATCTAGTTCGTCCTGTTCTCACTCTTGTGTTAATATTGGTGTGGTTATGGCAGCGATGGGGGCCTGGCAGAAGGGGTAATTATGGAGATCTTTGTTCTTTGTTTACTTGTGTTCCAAATATCTTTGCGCCCCTTTTTGTGGTGGTTCTTATGGGTTGTAACATCAGTAGTAAAAGAGATGTTATGAATGTGTGTGCTATAAAAAAGGGTATTGGGACGTTCTGTGATGGTAGTGACACAATTCCTCATTTTGGCTGCAATAAATGATATACCTTTTTATTTTTGTTTGTCTGATGTGAATTAAAAAACACAGCTGTACTGTGTATGGTTGAATCCTTTCTATACAATGCTATCTAGCCTATATTTCTCTTGGAAACACATTTTATAGACGGACATCTAATATAACTGAATTGTATTTATTTATTTTTTTTCTGAAGAGAATGTGAGCAGTGCTTGCATAAAACTTGCTGCCACAGGTGTGTGTCTCGGTCAGGGCATTGCTAAGCTGTTGCTAGTGTGTTGTTGGTGGTTTCTGTGATATTGCTAGGTGGTTGTTAGGGTATTCTGGGTGGTTGTTTACAAAAAAATACTGAAAAAACCCCCCCCAAAAAACAAAAAAAAACCCCTTAAAAACCTGGTAATTGGCTAACTGCATGTTACCTTACCATATACAATGAACAATTCTAAATGGTTTAACATCACATATGTAATTTTACTGAAAAATATCATAATTTTTTTTTTTGCAAGTTTAAACTATGAATTACCATATAGTTTATGGTGAAAAACAGTAAAAACATTCACTGAAGTCTCTGCGTGACACATCACAAATGATATTTTGTATAAATCATTTTTGTTATTTAGTTTATTATTTTTGTATCAGTTTGTACATGTGTATATATATGGTGTATATGGTGGGGGTTATATATTATATATACATGTATAACACCCGCCAAATGCAGGTGGATTTCAGCAGTGGCGTGTAACGCAATCACTTCTACTAGCCGGGTTGAATTTTATATAGAATATATATACATTTTTCAATTGTAGTCTTTTAAAAAGGCATCTGAAATAATGAACTAAGTGCAATGTAGTGTTGTCAAAAATATAGATTGTTCAATACATATCGATACTGAAACATCTGAAACGTTTCTAATACTCATTTTCCACAGAATAGATACACGATACCAGCTGCTCTTTCTCTCTCTCTCATCTCTCCGACAGCAAGTTGACACACAAACCCGCCTCCCCTCACTCACTCGTTTCATTTGCTCCTGATGAATATTGTTGGTGTTACAGGGGTTGAATTTCGGCGTGGGATTGCACATATTGTGCATAATTTACTCATTCCCGCAGATTTTGTGCTAAAAGTGCACGCACATAAAGCCCCCTCTCAGTACTAAATTGAGTTCTTTTTCGCTGCTTATAACGCTTAAACAATCAAATACACACAAAATGTCAAATGCCGGTCTTGGTGAGTATTCATGTAAACACAGCAGGTATGTTTTAAGTGAACGTAAACAGTTGAGAAAGAAAAGGCATGTGTAACAGTATAGTGGATCTGTGCGTCAGGTCTTAAAGTGACAGCAGCCTAATGTACCTGCTGCCAAATTATGAGATGATAATAGGGGTGTAACAGTACACAAAACTCATGGTTCGGTACGTACCTCAGTTTTGAAGTCACGTTTCGGTACGGGTTCGGTACATTAGGTGGGGAGAAAACTAAACATAAAATTGCTTTTTATTATTATTATTATTATTATTAAACAGTAGTTTACTGAACAAATTGTGTCTCTGTCTTTAAATATATTAAATTAAATTATAACTAAAAGTTTCTTAAGGATAAAAAAATTATCTCTGCTAATGCTATAAACTATGTAGGGAGCCCTTACTTGAACATTAGGTTACTATAATATTAAAGGTTAACAACTGAGCCCAAACTATTAGCCTAAATTCAGTTGCTATTTATTTTTAGTATAATAATCAACACTCAAATAACAAATTGTACGCAAACCTGTAAGCTGCACATAAGGCAGTGTTTGCATTAACTTCAAAATCTAATTTTAAAGTTAAGTTTTACTCCAATTCGTTGTTGAAATATAATCATTTATACACAGTGGCTGTCATTTTCATGACAGATTTATTTAAACATACAATAAATAATCAAGACATCACTAACAGGTTAAGTAAAATATATAGGCTAATACAGTGCATATATTAAGCGAAAGAGTTCATTTCTCTGGCGAACTAACAAGCTGTGGAAACTGAATGGGTTTTCTGAGGTAAATGCTACATGACATTGTTTACAAGCTGTTTTATTATGATGTCTTTCCGCCGTTGAAACACTGATTGAGCGATTACACGAGATATGACCATCTCAGTAAGTTGTGCTGTATCTTTCAACATACCTTCAGATGTTCATTCATGTTTATTCTGTAATTAGTATTAAAGAGGAAGAGACGATCGTGTTCACTCGCGCTCCGCGCTGCCGGTTGAACTGAGGCGCCTATACAGAGATCTGGCTCGCCACAAAGCACGTCAAAACGGCATTTTCTGTTTGAATTTCATGGACAGAATTTGAAGGATGACACTTTGTTTCTTATCGAAAGTAACAAAACGCAGAGCTTATTGGGATTATTGGTGGTTACTGTGTACTGCTTTCGTCTTAGCCATCTGTCTTTGTCCGCTGTCGTAATTCACCGGGAAACTGAAGTGTTCCCAAACAGGGGACCTTAATGTTGCAATGTAATGCATTCGGTACACACGTGCACCGTATCAAAAGCCCTGTACCGAAACGGTTTGGTACGAATATGTGTACCGTCACACCCCTAGATGATAATAATATCTATATGGCAGTTTTTCCCCATCGTATCGATGTCAAAATTGTGGCCAGTTAAAATGCTGTGTGGCTAGACACTCTGAAAAACCACTAGCCACAGTGGCTGGTGAGCAAAAAAGTTAATGTCAAGCCTTGTGTATATATAGGCTATATACTTAAACTTGAGTATGAGAAATATTAATAGTGATGGTTGCCTTAGCAAACACAGCTAATTAAAGCAAAGAGAGAGGGAACAAAGGGTATGAAGTGATACTGGTTTATGAAATGTACTTGTACAAACTCTGGCTAGAAGATTGCTGTTTTCATACTAGGGCATGACAGATTTTCCTTAAGCCGCCCATACCTCTGCCAAGGAAATAAACACATCCATGGATGTTTACCTCCACTGAGTCAAAGTCTTAGAACTACGGTGGAGTTCCTAGAACTGAATTAATCTGACTGCTCTGATGATAATAGAAATGTAATCGGGACTTTGCCCACATTCTCTCTGGACGTGTGTGCTCAGCTGTAGGGATTTCTAAGAGCCGCACACAGGCCCAAATCAAGCCTTATTGGCAACACAGAATATGCTGGAGATTGTAGCTCTGACATGCTCATGTTACACGAAACTGTCAGCTGTAAGCACATTTCCATCTGATAATCATCCACACACATAATCAGTAACAATATCTGTTAATTTATTCAGGATATGGACAGACGGGCCCTGAGTCACACAAGCCTGGATATGACTCCATTGCGTCTGCGGTGTCTGGAATGATGCACATCACTGGTCCTGAGGTGAGGGCAATGATCTGATGTGCTTAAAGGTGAAGTGTGTCATTTATAGCATCACCAAATTGCCAAATATCGGTCAAACAAACAGATACCATCCCAAACCCACATTATTGATTTTGACATCGAAAAAATGTCACACATTTTATCTTAAAGAGGACATATTATGTGTTGATTTTGTTTTTGGGCTTTAATAGAATTTTAGGTTTTCATGCTTAAATGTTCAAAAAACATTATTTTTTTCCATATTTGACATTGTTGCAGCTCCTCTCTTTCCAGTCTGTCAGTACGCTTTGTTTAGTTCCTGTCTCGATGAAGTCCCTCCTTCCAAAAAGCACAATGTGCTCTGATTGGTCGGCTGGACCAGTGTGTTGTGATTGGTCAACCGCTTCAAGCGTGTTTGGGAAATGTCCCCCCCCTTAGCATAACCACGAGTTTCAACAAACTACTAACTTACTCAACCAGGCCCTGCCCCTTTATTTTGCGTATGCCTTGGGCGGGAATTATTTAAATGAGGAATATTGTGACGTGTGTTTTCCTGGAAAACTCAAGACTACAATGGAGGCGTTTCAGGGAGTTCAGAAACAGTGCGCACTGATATAAAGAATAACTCCTGCTGGAGGGACTTTGTGCTTTGTAACTTTGCAGACTTTTTCATGCTCAAACGGCAACATTAAACACTAGAGAAAGTTAAAAATGTAAAAAAGCAAAATAGGTCCTCTTTAAATATTACATCCTATTTTAGGTCCTTTATCTCCTGTTTATTTAAGTGCTTCTTTTTTAAGGATGGGGATCCAGTCAGACCAGGTGTCGCGATGACAGATCTGGCCACTGGTTTATACACTCAGGGAGCCGTCATGGCTGCTTTGCTTCAGAGACAGAAAACAGGACGAGGCCTTCATATAGACTGCAATCTTCTGTCTTCACAGGTAATACAACACTGACTTGTTATGCAAGTAAAATAAAAAGAATTATTGATAGCACAATTAATAATGCCATTATTAATTTTCACATTTTTATTAATAAGTTAAAAATACCTTGTAAATATGCTTACAAATATTTAACTTATATTAAAAAGCTATTAAATGGCTCTCTGAAATGCTTGTTTCTGCAGTCAAATATTTTTTGTATAATGACACTAAACTGTATAATTGGTTTCAGATTGCTCTGTGGTCGCTTTATTCTCGCATAATAAAAACTCAAATCAATATTTCACCTCCATTAATGAATTTATTTTGTTAGGACACTATCATTCAAAAGTTTGGGGTCAGTCAGATTTTTTTGAAAGAATAAATACTTTTATTCAGTAAAAGTGCATTAAATTGATCGAAAGTAACAGTTTTTTCCTGAAAAAAAAAAAAAAAATTGTATCACAGTTTCCACAAAAATATTAAGGATCACAATTGTTTTCAACATTGATAATAATCAGAAATGTTTCCTAAGCAGCAAAGCGACATATTAGAATGATTTCTGAAGGATCATGTGACACTGAACACTTCAGCTTTGATCACAGGAATAAATTACATTTTACAGTGTATATATATATTTATATACATGGAAAACAGTTATTTTAAGGCAGTGGCTATTTGCACTAAGTGCAAATAGCGATAAATGCTATTTACACCAAGTGTAAATTAGAGGCTATTTACAATGTGAAAATAGCACATTTTCTTAGTGATAGATGCTATTTACACTAAGTAAAATAGCAATATATTCTATTTACACCATGTAAAAGTAGCAGTTCTTTGCAATAAGTATAAATAGTAATTAGATGCTATCTGTAGGCTACTTTATATTGGCAGATATTATTTGCACCTCAGTATTTTTGTACAACAGGATGCAATATTATCATAGAGTGTAAATGATTATATTTATTAAAATTATTAAATGGATTGCCTTATTGGGAGAAAAAAAAACCCAACCCTACCCAATAAATACTTTTAATACTATTAAACACTAGGCAGTTTATTTCCACTTTTAGAACTTTTTTTTTTCATCTTTATTGAAAATATTACTTTCTGATTTGATATGTAATGGGAAAATGGAGAAGAGCGAGCTCTGATTCGGACCCGTGTCGATTGCATTAAAAGCCAGTTCTGCGAGCCTACTTCTGCGCTACTGAAGATGTTGTATTCCACGCATCAGTTTTTAATCTTGAGTGATCCAACCAGACGTTGGTGGGCGGAGTTAGTGTAAATAGTGTTTACCAACAAGGGACACTTTTTGCACTTAGTGTAAATAGACAATCCGTTATTAGCAATTGTAGTAATATTTCACAACATTACTGTTTTTACTGTGTTTTTGATCAAATAAATGCAATCTTGGTGATCATAAAAGACTTCCTTTAAAAAAAACAAACAAACAAAATAAATAACTTACAGACCCCAAACTTTTGAAAGGTAGTGTAACTATCCAGGGATAATGTATAGTAATGTCAATCAGGACATTACAGGACATTCATTTTTCCAGCATTGATTCAAAAGCTTAACAAGTTCCCATAAATTCAATAAAACATACATGAGAAATTTAAATAGAAGCAGACATGCTTGGCACATAGAGGCAGAACGGATTGAAAGCCTCTTGAACATGGTTCAGTCATTTTCTGACACCTGAGAGTATAACTGAATTGCTGATACAGTACATCAGTTCACTTACATGTTCTTAAACTGACAGTTCAATAACACTGACTACATTTGATGTACTTAATACTTCATAGAATATCTGCATGATGAAATATTCTGCTCTTAGAAGTATCCTTTATTCAGTTTTCAGGACTGTTGTTATTGTCTCTTGCCCAATGCATGAAGTAAACTTTTTAAATTGAACCAGACCACTCTTTTTTGTTTCTTTGGCCTGAAAGAATGCTTTTCCCTGGAAGTGAGTTTAATCTGACCCATTCACTACTCTAGAGAAAACATGAATGTTTTACTTTACAGTATAAATAAATCATCTCTCCATAACTGCGTAAGCGAATAAACCAATCGTTGTCCCTAGCTACTTCAGCATGTGCTATTTAATTTGCCGTGATGGCTTGATAGTTTTGACTTTGTTTGTGGTTTTTGCCATACCTCAAATATATTTTTCTATATAATGTTCGTACTGAATGCCTTACAATTTTTCACCTTGAATATTGTTTTAGTGTAAAATATACAACTTTCACGGCTTTTAAGTAAAGTTCAAGTGAAGTTTCTAATTCATGTGGTCACTTTAAACTTGGACTTCAAAATTAGTCAGATGTATTTTTTGGATGAATTTTTATTTTTTTTTGCTTTATATAAGGGGTGACTCAGCTCAATTTGTCCCTGTCGTAAGTAATGCTGGTTTGGTAGGCATGCTGAAAGCTAATAAGTATTATATGTATTGTAAGTAGCAGTAGGCTTTCCTGCCATGTCACTGTGTACTTCATGAACTAACCAGTTTTTGAGACCGTTGAATACCTGTCCTTGCATGAGGAAATGGCACACAGATTGTGAATAATTTGTGCCTGCCATTTTTCCTTTGCTCTTTGACTGAGCGGTTTCAAAAAAACTTTCATGCCGCTCGTACCGCGGCTCGTCTGCCAACCACCCATCCTGCGCGGAAATGCGAGATTACAAGGGATCTAAATAGCAGCTCTCACACAGAAGACGTCAGCACCGTAAGCAGCCAGTTGAGACGCATCATGGGAATCAATGGAGTGTGAGACGCTAAGTTTACTTGTGTGTGGCTGTCTGTTGACGTTGATATTCAGCAGACTTCACTGCGTGCTACAGCCAGGATAAATCTGAGGGAAGACATTGGTTCACTTGGTGAATGTTTTATATTCCCTTCTTGTTTCCTAATTACCAGGATGTATGTGTGTTTACTGAAAACTTAAAGACTGGGATGGAGACGTACAGTATAGCACTTTTTCTTTCAAATGACTTTTGCATCTGCAGTATCACTTAACAAGATTTTTTTAATCATTTGTTGAGTTTTTCTCCATAGTAACTACCTGAAACCTCAAATACCCTCTTCAGTTGCGGCTGGTTTCCAAGGAGAAATTCTAGATTGACTAAAGTCTTGATAAATAAATATTTGCACGCAACAAACATGTTTTTCATTTTATGCAGAATGACAAAAGTGTTTCCTCCACACAGCTTCTCATTGTGTTTTGACACAGAATAGAATAAGGGAGAATATAATAACTGTTAAAGGTTACTGAAGCAAACATGCATTAGAAATGTCCAAAACTCACAAGCCCTGTTTATTTGAACTGAACCACTGTAACTCGACATTTCAAACCATGTCAAATCACTGAGAATGTGGAGTGATAGAGGAGCTATTATTGTGCCCATGTTATTTAGAAATTGGACACTTACAGTCTAAAATTTTAAGGGAAATAAGAAAAATTCTCCAATATTAGACCTAGGGCCAGATTTACTAAACAGGGCAGATTAGCGTGAGAGAGCAATTCCCAAAAAGCGCCAATGGGAGTGGAAAGTTCTGCACATGATCTACTGACAACGTGCAAATTAAAGAACACAGACACAGATGGATCATTTCCACAAGGACCAACGTAATCTACCAAGAGTAGCGTAAATTAGCATCTGGTTTAAAGGGTTTGTTTACCCAAAAATGAAATCTCTGTCATTAATTATTCACCCTCATGTCGTTCCATACCCATAAGACCTTCGTTCATCTTCAGAACACAAATTAAGATATTTTGATGAAATCCGAGAGGTTTTTTTTTTTTTTTTTTAATCCTCTATTGAAAGCAATGGAATTACCATCATTCAAGGTCCAGAAAAGTAGTAAAAACATCATTAAAATAGTCAACGTGACTAAAGTGGTTCAACCTTAATATTATGAAGTGACGAGAATACTTTTTGTGCGCAAAAACAAAAAAATTTTATTTAACAAATTCATCTCTCCCCTGTCATTCTCATATGCTATTTTCGTTGCAGAGCTTCCGTGTTTACGTCCGAATGCCAGCTCAGCATTGGCCAATACTGAGCCGGCGTTTGGGTGTAGAACCTGGAAGCGCTGCAACGTAAATAGTAAAATATCTTAATTTGTGTTCCGAAGATGAACGAAGGTCTTACGGGTGTGGAATGACATGAAGGTGAGTAATTAATGACAGAAATTTCATCTTTGGGTGAACTAACCCTTTAAGACATGCTTTTTTGGGCAGTAAATAATGGCCATAAATATCAGTAAATTGACTAGCGCAAACCTTAGTAAATCACCTTGCATAATTCATTTAAATACTCTCCTCCCATAAATTTTGCATCTTAAAGGGAAACTCCTACAAATGCATATGCAATAAGATCAGCCACAAAAATAACTGTGTCTACGCCTTTTCAATTTTTCACTGTGTGTCTTTAGTAAATCCTGACAGTAGCTTTTTAACGGCAAAAGAGGGTTTGTGGTGACACAAACTGTTGGTAAATCTGGCCCCTATTCTTTTAATATCCTCAAATATGGTAATGGAACAAATTGCAACAGGATTTCTTTGTTGCAGGGAGGATATCCGTTAGGATTCTTCTTAAATGTGCTTGCTCGGGTGATGCAGGACATGCCGGAAGAATGCCAGAAATGTGCTGTCTTTGCTCATGCTGAGCCGTAATTGCCCTGTGACTAATCACTCTCAAAATGCAGGAAATTCATTAGCAACTATCAATAGCAATATCAAATAGCGATAAATGCTATTTACACTAAGTGTAAATTAGATGCTATTTACACTGTGAAAATAGCACATTTTCTTAGTGATAGATGCTATTTACACTAAGTGAAAATAGCGATATATTCTATTTACACCATGTAAAAGTAGCAGTTCTTTGCAATAAGTATAAATAGTAATTAGATGCTATCTGTAGGCTACTTTATATTGGCAGATATTATTTGCACCTCAGTTTTTTTTTTTGTGTAAATGATTATATTTATTCAAATTATTAAATGGATTGCCTTATTGGGAGAATAAAAACCCTCCCTACACCTTCCCCCAACCCTACCCAATAAATACTTTTAATACTATTAAACACTAGGTATTCAATGTCCACTTTTAGAACTTTTTTTTTTTTTTTTTTCATTTTTATTGAAAATGAATGCCTTTCTGATTTGATATGTGATGGGAAAATGGAGAAGAGCGAGCTCGGCAAAAGGCGGATTCGAACCCGCATCGATCGTGTTAAAATCTGGCCCTTAATCTTTTAATATCCTCAAATATGGTAATGAAACAAACTGCTTTGTTTGTTGCAGGGAGGATATCCGTTAGGATTCTTCTCAAATGTGCTTGCTCGGGTGATGCAGGACATGCCGGAAGAATGCCGGAAATGTGCTGTCTTTGCTCGTGCTGAGCCGTAATTGCCCTGTGACTAATCACTCTCAAAATGCAGGAAATTCATTAGCAACTATCCTTAGCCGTGGTGTTGAAGGCAGCTGACAGGGAATAAGATCCACAAAAAGAAAAAGGCTCTGGTTAAAAAAATAATAATAATAAAAATGGTATTTTATAATATAAAATACACTACCCACTTTCAATTTACACTACCATTCAAAAGTTTTCTGAATGTTTTTGAAAGAAGCCTCTTATGCTCACCATGGCTGCATTTATTTGATCAAAAATACAGTAAAATTGTGAAATATTATTACAATTTAAAATAACTGTTTTCTATGTGAATATATTGTAAACTGTAATTTATTTCTCTGATCAAAGCTGAATTTTCAGCATCATTACTCCAGTCTTCAGTGTCACATGATCCTTCAGAAATCATTCTAATATGCTGATTTGCTGCTCAAGAAACATTTCTGATTATTATCAGTGTTGAAAACAGTTGTGCTGCTTCAGATTTTTGTAGAAACCATGATACTTTTTTCAGGGTTATTTGATAAATAGAACGTTCAAAAGAACAGCATTTATTTGAAACAGAAATCTTTTGTAACATTATAAATTTATCCACTATCACTTTTGACCATTTTTATGGGTCCTTGCTGCATTTTTGAATTAAAAAAAATATATATATATTCTTACTGACCCCAAACTTTTGAACGGTAGTGTATGTGGGGAAAAAAATGCCAGAATATCAGTTATTTTGAATGGTGGTCAATAGAAATAGATGCTTTTTAGAAAGTCATCTACCGACAGGGGCTGATTAACTTGATCTCCTGGTTTGACATTAGCATGGTGCTAAGCTAACTATATGCTCTTTAATATGCATAAAATGACAATACATAACACAATAAAATTGGGTAAAATAATCAATTTTAATTAGATTGAACTTTTTATCTATACACATCGGTATTGCATCAGCAATTTTATTGCAAAATCACCATTTTTTACTGAGCTTGTCACAAAGAATACATGCAGTCCAGCTTTAGATTTTGGCCAACATAAGGCATTTTAAAAGGCCTTAAAATGCTGCCTACGTTGGCCGCTGTGTTTTGGAACAGAGCCTTGGACTCTGTATAAACCTAGCAAATGAATAGAGGGTTCAAAATCAGGCATCTGAGTTAAATCTGTTGTCCTGCACTGGCCTTGTGAAAAGCTGTATTTTAAGTCAGTCGAGCTGGTCATCTCGTCCCATTAGATTTCTGAAAAGATCATTCAGAAGATCCACAACACATCCAACTCTCGTTTTTGACATGATACCGCAAAACCTTTGTGCAGAGCTAACAAGTCAGAACGCTCGTCCCCTGAATGATACCAGCTTGAACGAAGGATGTGGTTTCCATAAATGGTTCCAATAATCCGATTGTTTGTGATCGTCTGTTGTGGTTCAAGTACATTCTCTCTTGGAACTTTTTTTTTCTTACCCGTCATACGTTTTTAATTGCTTCCAATTTCAGGAGAAGTCCAGGCTCTGCTCGATGACTGTGTTGGATTTTGTGCAGTATCTCTTCATGTACATCAGATTCAGAGTTGCTGGTAGGAATTTATCGGATGCACATGTCTTATCTGTGGGCTGAAGGGATGATGGGTCACGGCTGCGGTGGTAGTAGACCCTAAGCTGGCAGAAATAAGTGAGTTCCGCCTCTTTCCGAACATTCCATACTGATCGTCTTGTGGTCGCAGTAATATAACCCTTCAGCAAATTTATAGGTTCTCTGCAATAGCAAAAGCACTGAGGGCATAAGATAACCACACCACAGTTTCCTTTAATCCAGATGCAAACATGGGTATTTATGGGCAGCACTTTGTGTCCTGGGAAAACCTTAGGTTGTTTGGAAATCATTATTCTTGAACTCAATTATATAATGTCTCTATAGCTGTGTCCGAATTCCTGTAAAACTACGACGAAGAACTTTTTGACTGTTGACATTTCTGGGCATACTACAGTAGGACTGGGTTGACAATATTGATTTCTCGATTTTGATATGGATTCTTAAATCTCAAGAATCGATCTTTTAGTCTTTGCTGTTTTCAGTTGATGCATGAACAAAATTTAATCAAATATTATTTGCAGCATGGTTGCAATCCAATAATCACAATAAGCTTTGTGGTTACTGTTGATATGATCCAAAGTCTCAGCTTTCTAACTCTGTCAGATTCATTACGAAATTGAAATAATAAATACCTATTTGGCGTTCTTTAAAGGGGACTTATTATGCCTTTTTTCACAAGATGTAATATAAGTCTCTGGTGTCCCCAGAATGTGTCTGTGAAGTTTCAGCTCAAAATACCCCACAGATCATTTATTATAGCTTGTCAAATTTGCCCCTATTTGGGTGTGAGCAAAAATACGCCGTTTTTGTGTGTGTCCCTTTAAATGCAAATGAGCTGCTTTCCAAAAGAGGGCGGTGCTTTAACAGCTCGCGCTTCAGTTGCTCAACAACAACAAAGCTGGAGAATCTCACGCAGCTAAAATGAGGATTGTCAGTAACGGTGTTCAGCCTTACATTGTTCAAACCGGAGTCGGACACTGATGGAGAGACTCCATTCCTAGAACTTGGACGTTTCTGAATGGTTAGTGGATAAATTTATGTAGTTGCTATTGAGTTGATTCAACTCATCAACTAGCATGTGCCGTCATGTTAAACAGCATTGAATTGACCCATCGTTTGTGAAGCAGTCCTGCGTAAAATGGCGGCATGGTAACAACACTCTACTACAACTGTTCTTCTTCTCTAAAGCAGCCCAACATGGCCTCACCCCCTTTGTTGCGTGTTTTGCCATGGCGTTAGAACTGGTACACCGTTATTGCTTGCGAAAACAAAATGGTGGCGTCGTGGGTGGAAACGTGCAGATTAAGGGGCGGTAATATCATAATAAGATCGCCTTCCTACGTCGAGCGAAATTTGAGCGGCTTGTTTTTTCATATGCTTACAGGCAAAGTCTTACCAAAACAAAGTTACTGGGTTGTCCTTTTTCACATTTTCTGGGTTGGTAGATGCACCGGGGACCCGATTATAGCACTGTGGCGTGACAGATTGCTGTAGCATGTTAAAGGATTAGTCCACTTTCAAATAAAAATTTCCTGATAATTTACTCACCCCCATGTCATCCAAGATGTCCATGTCTTTCTTTTTTCAGTCGAAAAGAAATTAAGGTTTTTGATGAAAATATTCCAGGATTATTCTCCTTATAGTGGACTTCAATTGGCCCCAAACGGTTGAAGGTCAAAAATACTGTTTCAGTGCAGCTTCAAAGGGCTTTAAACGATACCAGACGGAATAAGGGTCTTATCTAGCAAAATGATCGGTCATTTTCTAAAAAAAAAAATTAAAAATTATATACGTTTTAACCAGACGCTTGTCTTGAACTAGCTCTCTTCTTCTTCTCTATTAGAATTCCGGCAGTGTAGATGCTGCTAAGTGTATTACTGCCCTCCACAGGTCAAAGTTTGAACTAAATTGTCATATACAGTAACAATTAGTTCAAACTTTGACCTGTGGAGGGCAGTAATACACTTAGCAGCGTCTACACTGCCTACACTCCTCCATAATCGTCCAGCCCTAGTTTAAAGCCCTTTGAAGCTGCACTGAAACTGTAATTTTGACCTTCAACCGTTTGGGGTCAATTGAAGTCTACTATAAGGAGAATAATCCTGGAATGTTTTCATCAAAAACCTCAATTTCTTTTCGACTGAAGAAAGAAGGACATGGACATTTTGGATGACATGGGGGTGAGTAAATTATCAGGAAATTTTTATTTGAAAGTGGACTAATCCTTTAACCGATCATCTTTCCTTTACTACTATTTATAGCACAAAATAAACATGAATGAACATCAGAAGTTTTTTGACAGAAACAGTACAACTCAATGAAATGTTTTATGTCACATAATCGCTCTAATAGTGTTTCAACTGCGGAAAGATGTCAGTAAAACAGCTTGTAAACAAATGAACTGAATTGCAAGCTTGTGAATCCAAATTGTGAAATTTGTCAGTACCATCCCAATACTACAGTACATTTGCCATGTTGGCATCTTTGACCCGTATGTTCCATAAATAACCATGAAGAACAATTTGCTTGTAGCACTTACACTTGGAAGGAGCTGCCCAACTTGTGGTTCTCTTTTTATTTATTTATTTATTTTTTGAATCTGTTCGCTCATCATCTCCTTTGGCCTTCGTCTTCACTGATTGCACACTTCAGAATCTCAGCAGATGCTGTACGTCATAATTTTCACCTAATCTGTAGCAGGGAAGTGCGCATATTCAGACTTTGCCTTCTGGAATGCATTTTTCTACTTTGCGTTTGCAACTGATTAAAAAAAAAAATCAATAATGCTTTTTGTTTTTGCCGCCCTAAATAAGTTTGATTCTATAACTGTCAAATGTAAAATAAACAGCTGTCTGTTGAAAAATCAGATTGGCAACATAAAGACAGAAATGTAAAACAGAGACTTTAGAACTCATAGAATTATTTTTATTACCAATAAATTACATATGAGAAAATATTTTATTTGAAAATGCTTTATATACTGTTTTTTTTAAATTACTAAATACTTTTTCATCTTATGAGGCAGTGCCTGGGTAGAGTAAGGTAACAAAAGTATCGACAATTATGCTGGGTATGTCTTTGGTTTTTATGTTTTGAGTGAAACAGCTTGAAAAGTTTTTACATTTTCTTAGATGTTGTGCCAAGAACAAGTACCGAGCTCAGGAGAGAAGACTGAGATGTGCTTTAGTTCATTCTATTGTGTTTTAATTGGAAAATATCTGGCTAGAAGAACATGTGTGCAGCAGATTCTGAGAACAGTGATATTCAATGACCTCTTGCTACCCTGTAAACGTTTATCACATGTTAAATTAAAGATCTGTGGTGAATACTACACATGAGGTGCTATGAGTATAACAAGATGCTACTTGTTTTTTTTTTTCTTTGAACTCATTCATGTTCTTGGCTCTAGCTTTCTGTTGCGTTGAAGTGTTGGATAGAGTGTTGACTCCTCTTGAGTTTGTCGGGCAGTAGCAGTCTGCTGGGAAATAACTTGAGTTCAGTCCCTGTAAGGCAAGTCAGTTCACTCAGTGGCCTTATTTCCAGTGCCTCCGGGCAGCTATTTCTAAGGAATACAAGTATAGCTCTCCTTTGCTTGAATGAGAAGGAAAAAAAATCTAAATTATGTCAAAAAATAAAAATGGAGAGCACCAATAAATTGACAACAAATGTATTCATAAATTTAGCTTCTTTAGCTCAAATTATGCTAAACATAAAAGGCATTTATGCACATGCATATCAGGTGACACATTTATCAATAAAGCCATTGGGACTGGATCAGTGCTGCAGAACCTGTAGCCCCAGTGCTGTTATTATTAACTAAAATTAACACTGAAATAAAGCTGAAATAAAATATACATGTTAGATCAAAACTAAAAAAATAACTTAAAACTTTAACCCCTGGTTTCACAGACAAGACTTAAGCTAGTCCTAGAATAAAATGCATGTTTAAGCTGTTTTAACTGAAAGCAGCGTGTACTGACATATCTTAAAATATGTGAGTCCCATTGTTTTGTCTCAAGATGCACACCAGTGATGTTTTTTCTAGGGTACATTTATAAAAGCTACTTAAATGTCCTAATTGAACTAAGGCCTAATCCTGGCTTAATCTAAGCCCTGTCTGTGAAACCGGGCTTAAGTAAAATAGTGAAAAGTTTAGGCTGAAGTACTGAAATTAAGAAAACTTAAAATTTAAATAAAAATAGTTAAATGGAAGTATTAAAAACAACAACAACAACAGCGAATAAATATGACAGCACATAGATTACTAAAACTTTAAAAAACTAAAACTGAAAACAAAAATAAAAGCTAATTAAAAATATTAAAACATGAATAAATATTAATAAATGTTAATATATGAATAAATACTACACTAGTGTGTGTGTGTATGTATATGTATATATATATATATATATATATATATAATATATATAATATGGAATGCATTTATATATTATTAGGGGTGGAACGGTTTTCTCATGGTTCGGTTTGTATCACGGTTTTAGGGTCACAGTTTTCGGTACGGTTCAGTATGTGCTATGTTTCGTAAAAAATAGGACAATTGTCAAATAAAAATAAAGAAAATAAAAACAAATAATTTAACTACAAGAAACAGCACAAATAAATACATGAGAGCTAAGATACAAATAAAATAAACAGTGCTTTACAGGTTTTTCAGGTATCTAACAGTAGCTTTCGGGTACAAAAAATTAAAAGTAATCAAATATAAAATAACACTGCATATAAACTTCTTTGAATAATTAAATAAAGATGAAACTTTGTTGAAGTTACAAAAGCTATTCAGTCAAGAGTGATTTCTTCGTCTTTTGTCGTTTGATTAACATTAAAAACACACAGAGAGCAGGAATATTAGACTGCTGTCCCTTTAAGACATAATTCAAAGATCCAGTACACTGATACTGATACACATGCGTTGTCTGTCTCGTTTTTCTCTTAAGACATAACCTACTATGTTTGTTAGGATACTCGCTAAGATGGGCATGTTGACATCATTTTTGTGTGAATTTGTCCGTTTAGGTGCAAGACTTGAAAGAGAATTTGTGTGAGTATTTGTGCGCTGTGACGCGGCTCTCCATGTACGCGCTTCGGATGAGCGCACACACACACACAAAACACAAATCTGAAAGTTTAAATTGGCAAGGTTTAAATGAGTTTAGTTTAAACACAGATAACAACGTGAGATGTCTCACCTGCGCTTGCGGGTGATGACGGCGTAAATGACTGGTCATAGAGCATACGGCTCTCGCATTGAACATTTGTTTACAAAGAGTGACTGTTTTGTCCATGTTCTTTTGATCATCGCTGTTGTAACGTATTGGGAAACCAGAATGCATATCCATTGACTGAAACCTACATTAGCCGAATCCATCTGTCTGTTTTACACGTTGTTGTTTTCAACAACCCATATTATATATATATATATATATATATATATATATATATATATATATATATATAACCGTTCCACCCCTAATAAATAAATAAATAAATGTATGTACGTATGTATGTACGCATGTATATATGTATGTATGTATGAAGAGTTTGGTTCCAAAACGTGAAAAAAAAAATGAATTTTTAAAAAAAAAAAAAAATTGAGTTCTTGCCAAAATCAGTATTGTATCTGATCGGTATTGAAAAGTCAATTTTTAATTTTACTCAAAATGCGATATCCGTTGTGTTATTCTGTCATGTTTTCTCCCTATTTTTCCAAACCAAGACAAACGCCAGTCTCCCTTCTCTGCAGAATGCGATATGTCCGCTCAACCAATCACAGCGCACCATTCCACGTATTGTAAACAGTAATGGCAGCGCTCTGAATACACCCGGCATCCTAGTTTTCCTTTTCTACTTTGTACTTTGTGATCAACAAAAACAGAAAAATGAATAATTTTGACGGCATTGACGAACATGTGGTGAGGACATGTGGTTTACGTGAGGAGATCAAGAAGATGAGGCACTCGGGAGGAGGAAAAATGCCGGCTGTTGCTTGTTCCACGACAGCATCAAACTTCTGTCACGGTCCCCAAAACTGAATCATGAACAGTTTTTAAAAGCCGTTTGACCAAGAATGATTAATTCTCGAATCTGGCATTGCTAGTTTTGATTCTAAACATCTAAAGAGAAAAAAAAAAACATAACATGATTGCTATTTGAATGTTTGCAGTATAGCCGCCCCTGGGTAGTTGCAGTCAATTCTTGGGCAAATGTGTTGTTTTTATTTTAACCGTACGGTGGCGCCAGATACTCTTTAATCGGTAATGACAAACGGAGAGATAATTAATTTATAGCATTAACAAGATGACCCGTTGAATTCATTTTGGGAGCGATGACTGAATGTATTTTTAGTCCAGTGCCTGTTTATATAAGATTAGTATTGACCAAGTTCAGAGGCTGTCATATATGTGGATCAGCTTACTGTGTTGTGTATTTTCAACAGTTTCAATATGAAAAATAACTTTTATTCTGATTCAATGGATTAAATGCATTTTAATTGCATTTTGGGGGAAAAAAAACATGTCATGGATTTATTGCATTTTGGGAAAAAAATGATCAGTTTTTATAATCTTTGAAAATCAAAATCTGGATTTGAATTTTTAATGTTATTATAACCTAAAGATGCTATGTGAAAGTTTGAAACAAAAAATAGTGGTTTTCATCTTGCCACTTTCTTGGTAAAGAAAATACATTTTTACTCAAATTAATCAAAATGGATTTATAGCGTTTTGGAACCAAACTCTTCATATATATATATATATATATATATATATTAATTAGTAAAATAGCACCCTGTGAAGTGCTGTCAAAACAGTGTATGCATAAAAAGGTGGTAAAGAAAATAAATGAGAATTTGTGTTATTCGAAAACAGTTGTGATTAAAACAATGAGCAAAGAATTATAGTTTTAATTTATTTAGTAGTTACTTGACATAATGTAATGCCAGCTGTATGTTTGGTTGTTTACATTGAAAAATATTTTCTCTTTTTTTTTTTTTTAACTAATTTTTGAAGCCACAACAAAATAAAAAGTTGTGGTGCACAAGTTGGCGAGTATAAAGAATAAATGAGGCATATATATAGTGCTTTACTAATGTACTACTGTACACCCAAAGCGCTTTACAATCATATCAGGGGTCTCTCCTCAACCACCGCCAGTGTGCAGCATTCACTTGGATGATGGGACGGCAGCCACTGAACAGCGGCAGTGCGCTTATCACACACCAGCTGTAGGTGGAGTGGAGAGAGTGAAAGGGGATTATTTGGAGGCCATAATTGATAAGGGCCAATGGAGGGAATTTGGCCAGGACATCGGTGTTACACCCCTACTCTTTACGAGAAGTGCCATTTAAATTTTTAATGACCACAGAGTCAGGACCTCAGTTATCTTCTCAACTGAAGGACGGTGCTTGTTACAGTATAGTGTCCCCATCACTACACTGGGGCGTTAGGACTCACACAGATACCCTGCTGGCCTCACTAACACCTCTTCCAGCAACAACCTGGTTTTCCCAGGATGTCTCCCATCCAGGTACTGACCAGGCTCACCCCTGCTTAGCTTCAGTGGGCTACCAGTCTTGGGCTGCAGGGTGACATGGCTGTGGCACTAATGAATTTTCTGTGTGCAAAATATATAATTATATATTCTTGATAATGACATTAATTTCTCAAGAAAACATTTTACGCATTACACATTTTTCTGTTTATACTGTCTCTGGTTCAGGACCTAATCATTTTAATGAGCTTACTGCCTGAGCTTTACAGTATATCTGTTTTATTAACATATCTAAACTGTCCTAAGCTAAACATTCACAGCATTGTATTACTTGATTTAAGAAACGTCACCGATGTGACTTAGTGTTGACCTAATAAATGATTTTTATATGCTTGCATATGGACAAAAATGAGATTGCTTCCAGCAGTTTAAACACAGACAGCAACGTTTTGGTAAACAAAAGCCTCAGTGTAAGACGTCATGGAAATAAACTAGCTGGAAAGTGATGAATGGGTTGAGCTCAAGGTGTACAGCAGGACAGGCTGCGGAAGGAGGCCGGGCTGGTCTGGAGTGGCACAACAATTGCGTCCAGACTGTTAAATCTTCCCCGACATACTTTGATCTGACAAAATATTTCACCTCCCTTAACATTCTCAGCGTCCTCTCAGTACATCGTTATACACTGCAAAATATTGTCTCAGCTGCGTTGCTTCTGATCTGATGTCACTTGAGTATCATAAAAAAGCCAGTACCTTTTTTTTTTTTTAACAGCTTTATTCAAACATTGCAACTAAGATGGTTTTTGAATATGAAATGTTAAATTATTATTTTTTTAAATGTTTGTTTGGTTTTGGACCAACTCTTGAAGTTTTTGTTGGTTCATTTTCCAGAATAACAAACAGTGGATTCCAGTTGGAGGAACGTTTTACAGCACAGCCTCATGAACTGCTGCGTCAGCCACGTAAGAGTTCACTGAACTCACTAAACAGCGGGGTGTAATGAGCTTACTGACAGTTCTCAAGATTTAAAACTTTTTCTTTTTTTCTCCTTCAATATGTCCGCAGGTTGCTTGTCTAACTCACATCGCTGCCAACTACCTCAACGCTGGTATAGAAGCCAGGCGATGGGGAACTGCCCATGGAAGCATTGTCCCTTATCAGGTACCTGTACTATTTCCAAACACTACCATTCACATCAAGCTTAAAGTTTTAATGCTTTTGAGTGTCCTCATTCTTTGCTGCTTATGTTATCTCAGTGGCAGTGTTGAAAGATTAAAAATTGTCATTTAATTTAAAGAGCACCTATTATGCTTTTTTAATAAACTTTCTTTAGTGTGTAATGTTGCTGTTTGAGCATGAAAAAGGTCTGCAAAGTCACTCTAAAGGGAGAGTTGTTGTTATTATTATTATTATTATTATTATTATTATGATCAGTGTGTACTGTTTCTGAACTCCCTGAAACGCCTCCATTGTAGACTTGAGTTTTCTTTCGGGAATGAACACATCACGATTCCTAATAAATAATTTTAAATAAAATTATTTAAATAATTCCATCCAAAGGCATACGCAAAATAAAGGGGCGGGGCCTGATTGAGTTAGTTAGTAGTGTGTTGAAACTCGCAGTTATGGTAAGGGCTGTTGACCAATCACTGATCCAGCCGACCAATCAGAGCACATTGTGCTTTTCGGAAGGAGAGGCTTCATAGAGACAGGAACTAAACTGAGTGTTACAGAGTGCTGCAACAACTATGTGTTTTTTGAACATAAAAACCTATTTTAGAGGAGCCCAAAAAACTAAATCAAGACTTTGTAAAAGGGCATAATATGGCCTCTTTAACCCTTTCATGCATGAATT
This sequence comes from Mylopharyngodon piceus, assembly GCA_039654765.1. Classification (NCBI taxonomy): domain Eukaryota; kingdom Metazoa; phylum Chordata; class Actinopteri; order Cypriniformes; family Xenocyprididae; genus Mylopharyngodon; species Mylopharyngodon piceus. The sequence continues at coordinate 21,518,011 of CM077444.1, forward strand.
ATGATATCCTCAGTCAGGATTTTTTTCCTGTGTGTTTGTATTGCTCTTAGGGCATGAAAAAACAAGATTTGAAATGATTTTTTTTTTTACACATATTTTTTCAAAGAGATTTTCAGATGCGAGTGGACAGTATGCGTTTATGGTTTTAACTGAAGAGATACTGTATTAAACATTACAGTATTAACAGCAATATTGTGTGTATTTAACAAACCAATGAATAAAATTATATAAAATCATGTGAAAACTATAAAATATATACAAATAACATGCATAACGTAATCAGATTACTTTTTGATGTAAGGAGTAAAGTAATGCATTTCAAGTAACGTGCATTATGTAATCAGATTACTTTTTTTGATGTAACAAGTAATGCATTACAAGTCACATACATTACTTGTAACATACATTACGTATGTATTCACATTACTTTGTTGATGTTAATGCAAATTACATTATATTCTAATAACAAATACATTTATTTACAGTCAAAAAAGTTACTGCAGATGAAGTATTTAAAAAAAACAACAACAAAAAAAACAGTAAGAGTATGAATTGTAGCTGAAATATAACTAGTGATGCATGATGTCCAATTTAGTGGACAGATGATTAATCAGAATTACTTCCCAATCTAAAAACAATACTTGGAAAATTTAACTGTGATATGACTCATTAGATATTGCTTGATGCTACAACTTTTTTTTTTTTTTACCTGCAAGAGTCTCCTAGGATAGAAGGAATGGATGGATATTCCGGAGCAACTTGTAATTTCTGACTGGCCATCGGCCATCTTAGTTTGGAGGGGGGAAAAAAAAACGGCATACAACGGCTTGCCACTTGGTGGCAATGTATAGGATGATGCACTAGTGTCCACTGTAGAGGTTGATGTGCAACTATGCCATCAAAACCCATGCATATGCAAGAAAATGCTTTTTGAATAGCTGTCCACTGTAGTGACCTCTATGCGTGAGAATTTTCAACTAAAAAAAAGACAATCTTGATCACTTATTCTCAGACCCTTCTTACTTATTTATCATCATCATTTGTTTGCCCTGATGAGTCAATACATGGTAATGAAGCCGCAATTTCTGCTAAATTGCCTGTTTGTTATGCCTGTGTGGCTGTCCAGTTGTTACCACTCCTCTGCTGTGAGTAATGATGTTTTAGAAAGGACTGACCAGTGCATACAAACATTTGTTTGACCGGTTCATACGTTTGACCAGTGCATACAAACATACAGACCTTTGTTTGTTTTTGACAATTATTCATGAGGAGGATTTTTTTAAAGATAATTTACACGAATTTTTGTCGGATGACTGCATCTCTGGAATTGATTGTGTCCGTTCTGCCAGACGCCACCTCTTTATCTGCTCTTAGAGGAAAACAGACTCACTTTATTTTACAGTGTTCATTTTACTGTTTGTTTGCCCAAGTGATTGTTGCTTAATACAAATGAGCTACATTTGCTTAATGTGCAATTATTTTATGGAGCTGCTTGTACTTGCATGTGGTGATTTTTGTTGTTAGTATTAGGCTCATTTAAGATGCCAAGTGGCTCAGCTTTAATGCATATGAGAGTAGGTGGCTACAGTCAGGAGAGGAGTGAAAAAAAGAGCTGTCAAGTCAGGCATCTCCCACGTCTCGTAGTAGGCCAGCAATCTATGTAAGCAAAGAAAATATTATGTTTATGTTCTCAGTGTCAGTGAAGTGGATTATTTTGAAATATTGCTGCTGGTACATGAGGACGAACAAGTAATCCAATTCATCTTTTTTCCCCTTCTATTTTTAGTTTAATAAGAACATGATCTCAGAAATATGATTAAGATCACATATTCTATATGTGATTATGCTGTTAGAGTGTTCACACATTAATCTCACACACATTTTATGTATGTGTGTGTGTGTGTGTGTGTGTGTATATATATATGTATATATATATATATATATATATATATATATATATATATATACACAACAGTTCTTTCTGGTTCTCGAATCTGATTGGCTAAGAGCCGTGCGATTATTCTAGTGATAACAGCACTCTTACCTTTTTATCATTTGTATCACTCCGCTTGAAGCGACTGTCATGGCGGCCGAGCAAATCCACCGTAATTTTTGTGAATACTACACTTGTACTACAAACTGTAGTTTTAAGAGTTTTTTTAGGCAAGAATGTAGTTGTTTAGACCTGAAATATGTGACCATACCATTTTACAATTTACCCGCCGAGAACAGCTTCATCTCGGCCATTGCTTCGGCGATTGACTCTTACAGTGGTTAAACAGGCGATGTAATTCATTTTGGGTACATAAAACGGGCAGTCTTTGGTCTTATTAATCAATTACTTGTTCCAGAGCAAATTGAATGTTAAATTTGATAATTTAATATTAAGGCTATATTTAACTTGCATCCTCTGTAGCATAGCATATTGGCTACAACTAGATGGGAAATATCAGACGAAGACTCTTCTCCGCTCTTCAAATACATAAAACATTACCCTTTATAGACATAGTGTTTCTTGAGCAAAGAAAACACTGTACATTTTTTTTCAAACATCCGATCTTTATTTACCTTTGCATTGCAAACAAGCAACTGCATGCGGCACTTCATTCACTATAGAGGTGGGGCAGATTTATGAGGTTTGACTGACAGTTTGAGGATCCAATGGAGTTATGAGGTTTTGTCACAAGCTCTTTAAAATCCTTTTGATTCGTTAAATATTTGTAAAACCCACATACAGGTGTAAAGGGTGACCAATAGCATTGATTTTTTTTTTTTTTAAATAAAACAAAAATGAGGAAATATAGAGATACGAGGTTTCCGCCTGTATTTTTTTATCAAATAAATGCAGCCTTGGTGATCAGAAGAGACTTCTCAAAAAATCTTACCAACCCAAACCTTTGAATGGTAGTTTTGAAGTAGTTTAAAAATGTAGGAAAGTAAGTTGCGTCATTTGTGGTTCATTTGTTTGTTTGCTGGCATTGGTGTTCATTTCCATTGCTCTGATTGGTGGATTCTCTTGTCAAGATTATGGGTAGTGTAGTTCTTCAAAGGGAGTTTGGCTATTTTCTTTTCTTTTCTTTTTTAATCACACTGACATGTGGCATCTATACAGCACAGTCACGGCAATAAAACTACCACAATATTACCAAATCAAACGTGGAATAAACGTAACATCTCAAGTCTTGTGGTCATAATATTAAAGAACAAAAATCAGTTGGTCACAACAGTTTACTTGTTGGTTAAGACCAAAGACGATTCTTAAATGATTCTTCTGTTGTCACTCACAACAATTCATTTAATTTCACTTAAGTTTAATGAGCTACAGCCTTTCATGTTCTGACAGCTTTCCCGGGATAAACATCGGACCCCGTTTTCACGCCACTCGCACCCAGCAGACGTTCGTATTGCATCATATAGCACGTATGAAACAGGAAGACTGAAGACAGCTTCTGAATTAGTTAGCGGCTCTGGTCGGCAGATGTTCACAGTGTGACGTACAATGTCCTCCGTTTGATTTTTCTCACTTTTATTGACGAGGGGCGACCAATGGAACGTCTTGAATGGCTAGGGTGTAGTTTCGTCCGCAGCAGGACACTAAGAACAGAAGTCTTTTCTCAGAAAGTCCTTAAGGCACTATTGGCCTGCCACATGGACCTCCGCTCAGTGAAGAAACATTCATCCTCCAGCTATCATTCTACCAGTTGACCTCGCTGACTGGTGACGTCTTATCTCTTAATTTTTCTAGCTGCCGCGCAGTCTAAATTTTAACAGTTGGGTTACACTTCAACGCTCTTACCTCTGTCTTGAGCACTCGTTGTAGAACAGCACGAGAAAAGAAGCAAGGGGGGAGCTTGCAAAGGTGTGTGGTGAAATGCAAGATTTACGATGAACCAGGGTCTATCTTGTTTTAATTACCTTGTCGGTTTCAAAAGAACTCCTAATCGCTCCCATATTTGTGCTGAATGTTTGGCCTGTTGGCTGCTCAGAGTACTATAAAGTTGTAGAGTTGTGTAACATGGCCTCTACAAGTTTTCAAGTGCAGATGGATTTATTATACTGGGTGAATGTCAAGGAATGACTGCACTTTTGTTTGTGAATGTGATGAGGACAACGTAAACATCACATTGCCAAGATTTTTATATTATCTGTAGCGTGGTTTGAGTAATTTTTATCATAATATAGAATATTACAATATAGAAAAAAGATGAATATACTGTAATATACTGACAATATACTGTATATACTAACAGAAGAAGGAGTTTTATTTGTATAGCACATTTCCACAAGCCCAAGGTCGCTTAACAAAGGTAGTTGAGGAACATTTAAACTTTACAAACAACACAAAAATAATAAATCATCAGATACAATTAACTGAAAACACATTTCAAACAAATAAATTTTTCAAGTTGAGACTTAAAAGCAGATAGAGGAGAGATATTATTAAGAGAATGAGGTAATGTATTCCAGAGGTTGGGAGCGCTGACACAAAAAGATCATCTACCTATAGTAGACAACCGGAATATAGGAACTGACAATAGGCTAAGTTCAGATGATGTAAGAGACCCGGTGGAGTAGGTCTGATAAATATAGAGGTGCAAGACCATTTAGAGCAGGGGTATTCAACTAAAATTTAAAGAGGTCCAGTTAGAGAAAATTTCTTGAAGCAAAGGTCCGGAAGATCATAATGTCTAACTATTTAGTGTGATATATATTTAAGTAATCTAGTAGTTGTATCAACATCTGCATGTAATCAATACTTGACTGTCAAATCAGATGAATTTAGTACAATTCAAAAACTTTTTGACAATATTTGTCACGTAACATAGAACTGAACATATATGTATAACTGTAGATATAAAGTTTTTCTCAACTTTCTTCATGTCACTCGTCAGTTTCTCACTTAAGTTAAGATGGCCGAATATTCACAGATTCGAATTTCCCGGATCACTAACTAACAGCTAAACGCTGTTACTACACAAATAACACCTCTTTTCAATCATAGTAACGTAGACAACAAGCAGCTACAACCTAATTTTCCTCAAAACTAGCTTTCCTCCGCAGTGGACAAAATACATTAGCTGCGTCTCATTCCGGAGGCTGCGTCCTCCAGAGGTCTGCATACGTCATCAAGGATGTCTTATTTAAGAAAAGTAACTGTAATAAAAGTAACCATAATAAAATTGACTGTTATTCCTGTAAAATACTGTATTTTCTTTCTTACTTTGCAATCCAATGGTTGTTTTTCTTAAATGAAACCACCTCAATGACGTATACACCCTTCAAATGCGACCTCCGGAGGATGCATGACATTTCATGACATCACATCGCACTTCAGCTTCTCGTCAGATTTTCTGTCCAATCAAATGCTCTCTAGAATCTGAAGTCCCGCCCTCTCCTACACTATAACCAGACGCTGAAGACGGTTAGAGATCAGAAAGAAATGGAGGTTTTACCGAGTTTAACAGCTCTGGCCGAGCTGTGGTATAAACAAAACGCTATTTTAAAAAAGGGGCGGAGCTGTTCGATATGTCCCGCCCTGTCTTCCTGTTTCAGTTGAAATTACATGAACACATTGAATAATGCTGCGCGTTCCATGGCAATTCAGTGGGCCTTTAAGAAAATTCAGGGATATCCAGTGATTGATTTCTCTAATACATGCAGTGAGTGAGTCAGGCAGAGATGAAATATCAGTGGAGGTGGTAAAATAGATTTGAATGTCATCAGCATAACAATGAAAAAGAAGTCCACACTTGCATATGAAGTGGCGGCATGTAGGTGATAAAAAGTAACGGACCAAGAACTGAGCCCTGTGGAACACCTTGTGTCGGTGGAATTGTGGTGGACTTATACCCTTGCATGGTGACATAGTACTTTCTATCAATGAGATAAAAAATGAACCATGGAAGAGCAACCACTGGTTCCGATATCAGAAAGACGGGAAATGAGAATATCATGGCAGATAGTATCAAACGCTGAACTTAGATCAAGGAGAATTAGGATGTTTGTAAACCCAGAATCCATAGAAAGAAGGATATTATTAACCACACGATTAAGAGCCATTTCAGTGCTGTGAGATGGGCAGAATCCAGACTGAAAAGGTTCAAAAAGAGCATTTACAGTTTAGTAAGAACATATTTGAGAGGGTACTACTTTCTCAATTTTTTTTTTAGAAATAGTAAATTAGAGATTAGAGCCTTTAATGGTTCATATTCAAATGATCCAGGCCAGGATGGGTGTGACCGCAGCAATTTTTAATTCGGCAGGGACAATAGAGGATACTAAGCTATAATTTACCAAACTGGTTATGATGGGTGAAATATCAGAAGCACACATTTTAAGGTAAAGCAGTCGATGCACGGTCGAGCTGACAGGATGTAGTGTAAGACATCATGATTAGATCATGCATGGCATATGGAGTAGTGTTGGTGAAAACAGAATTTAGTTTTAAGTCAACAGTTTTGTGAAAGTGCCTGAAAAGTGTCCTTTATCTCTAGGGGTGGGAATCTTTAGTCACCTCACAATCCGATCCGATTCTGGGAGTCACGATACGATTCCAAAACGATTCTTGATCTACTTTTTTTCTTGTTAATTAATTAATTAGATTACCGACTTGAAAATCTTAAAATCCTTACATAAGTAATTATAAGTAGCCTACTTTTTAAAATAATTACAAATTGAAAAAAAATTTCTAAATCAAAACAGTTGTTTAAGAATTTTAAACTTGTATAACTTCAAAACATACAAGCAAGTAGCAAATAATAAAGAGGAGCAAAGAAACATATTACAAGCAATAAATAAATAGTGCTTTCAGTATTTAAGAGTGTCTGAACGTTTTCCATTCAAGAACTATGAGTGATTTTTCTTTCTCATCTTTGCTGTTGTTTGATTGTTACTATGACAACATCTATGACGGCGGGAGCTCTAATAAGCTGCATTCACGCACGGATCTCTTTTGAAATATAAGAAGTAATGTTGTTTGTCCTGTCCGTTTAATCCCTTAAGACATAACTGGCTGTGTTTAGATTAATTTTGCGTCATAAATCCATTTTGAGACGCATTAAACATGCATTAAACCACTTGCACAGAGTCGCGCACAGCCGCATGCGCGAGCACTCTTCACAAAAGCGCACGCCAGCATTTGAAATTGAAAGCAGCCTTCTGAGTTTCATGTTTTAAATATATAAGTCCACTGCATTCCAAACGACATAAATGATGACTTCGTAGAGCATTTGTAAGGAAAATACCAGCGGGTGAGACGGCGCACTGCATGTGTAACATCAAACAAAGCGCGCGTTTCTGTGCAATGAAGCCCACAAATGTCCTTTGTAATTCACTTCAACCTTTCCGAACTTTATGAATGATTATTTTGCGGAAGGTTCGAGTGGTGTATGTGTGTGAGGAATTGGAAGCAAGCAGAATACTGAAATTCTCAGAATCGATCCAGAATCGTTGGAGAGAGAATCGCGATGCATCGTTGGATCGATGGATCGATTTTCTTTTTTTTTCTCCCACCCCTATTTATCTCATACTTCGCAGATGAGTTTACTGTCATTCATTCATGGATTCATTCATTCATTCATTCTCACAGAACAAGCATTTGTGCAAGTTCTTACAAGTTTGCAAATAAGCAAAATAAAATTATTTGTCATTAAATACGAATAATTAAAAAGGTTTTTTTTGTCACTGGTGTTATTGTCATGGTGCTACTACTGTTTGGCTATGTTTCCACATTTGAGTTGCACGTAGAACACAAAGCTGACGTGAAAACTGAGGGGAACAGCACTGGTAGAGAACAGTGACTAGATCTGAAATATGAATCAGCTCATATCTCCGTCGCTGTAAGTTACCGAAACCACACATGAAAACCTGCAACACACGGTAGACACGTTTGTACAGCACAGAGCGTCTTTCTTGCACTGTATAGGCCAGTTCACACCACACCAACAGACGGCAACAGACATTTCATAGGGTTTTGTCGGATCACTGTTGGAGTCTGTTGCCGTCTGTGGAAGCTTGTTTTCGCTGATTGAACATGCTGTGACGTGCTATAATCTGGTGACTGTTGGTGTTGGTCTGCGTCTGTCGGTAATTGGCCTTATCATGTGACAGACAACCAGCCGTCCAGTCCAGTTGCGTTCACACAGCGCGGGTTTTCCGAGAATGCGGTTGTCACTCCCAGAAATAACTAAACCGTGTGTGAACGTAACCGTATTAAGAACTCAAATACAGGACTGACAACCATATTTTGCTGGTGTATGAACATGGCCTTGCTTCATTGTGGAAGTAAAGGAAAAAATCTGATGGTCTTTTATAATAAGAAATAATGTTGGGATGTAAATAAATGCTTAATAAGTTTTTATGGGATTAATTTTAAGAATGACGCAAACATATCTCCATATCAGTATAAAAGCATAGTAAAAACATGGTTGTACATGCTGCCATGGCCTTGCTGGGATGTTGCTTACTGGTGTGTTTGCTTACAGGACCATGTCAAAACAGCTCACATCTATGGTTTGTTTTTTGCCCATTAAAATTGTAAATCTGATCGCAATCTTTCCACAGCAAACCACACGATTTGAGGTATCATTCATGTCCGTGGAACAAACGGTGTGGGGCGAGTAATGTGCCAACATTTTTTACTTACGGGTCAGTTGTTAGGGGTCAGTTCAGATCCCTCACCCTAAGTATCACACTAGTAACACTGAGGCTCCCCAAAAGATCTGAAGTCACACCGCTGCCTTTCTGTGGCATCTGTTTCATTCAGGATATTGAGTTACACCCCAGCAAACATGGTACCTCAGTGTCTAGGCTTCATGCCAAATCTCATTAGTACCTCAAGAGCGCTATCAGGCAGAAACGCTTATTAAGTGCAGATTTGTTTCTGTGCAGGCTCATCTGGTGACACAAGTCCTCACTGACCTGTGTGCATTGGACTCTTTACCTAACGTGACTTATCAACTCACTCTAAGGGTAAATGAAAGTATGTTGTGAGGTCAAAGCGAGTCCCATCTGGAGATACTGTGAGGTTAATGTGGACAGATGGAATAAAGTCAGCGCATTGAAATCTGCTTATGTGCATGCTTTGTTTATATGCTGCAATCTAGCGTCACTGGATTAAGACTTACAGTAGTATCATGCTGACATATTAATAAACATTTATATGGTTTTACTTTATTTAGAAGGATGACGTGACCTTTTGCACCATTTCTGAGGCAAAGCAAATGTTTTTTATAGTCATAAAACAATCGTCAATAAAGTAAAAAAGGATAACTTTAGTGTTTCTACTAAAAAACAAATAAAGAAAACAATGCTGTAAACATCTGATCCCATTATTTCCAATGGTCTCTTTAATATGGCGTGTGTGTGTGTCTTTGTTGGTTTCTTTAACTGTTCTTTGTTACCTGGACCTCATTATTTAAGGCCCTTGAGCTGAAAGGGTTTGACACAGTTACAGAGACGCATGTAATTCCCTCAGTCTGTTCAGTGCTGAGCTGGAGAGTTCAGTGGAGAGACGGCACAAGTCTCAGTTGAGTTCCTCTGAGGCTGAACTGTTTTGCCATTAAACAAAACCTTGGAAAAACAGGAGGAATTTCTGCATTTGTTCTTATCATTATCAGTTCTTGTTGAGATCGATTATCTGGTTTATTGTCTATTTATTTAGGTCAATAAACTCAAGGAACTCATAATATTTGTTTGACCGTGGAAAATTTAAAACAAAAAAATATATATTTTTTTAGGGCTGTCCAGGTTAACATTTATGTAGCCATTTTTTAAAACATTTACCATTTACTCGGTATTATTACTCCTCATCATTACTCATCACGATTAATCAGTTATTTTTCTATTGACAGCCTTGGTTTTTAACAGTAACTAAAAAATATCTTTTTAATATCTTTTTAAAAAGATTTTTAAAATCTTTTTCATTTTAAACGTTTATACAACTAACTAATAGTGGGTAGAAAAGAGAACTTATACATGTCAGATTAATAGACTTATTAAAATGTATGTAATTTTAATAAAAGTAAATATTTTCCAAATAAAATTTTAATTCGGTATCAAAAAGTTTATAAACTCCTGGTGTAAACCACTTTAATCTCATAATGTTGTGACTTTTGTGAGTGTCAATCTTAGAGGACAGAAATGAAAATGAAATTATGGGAATCACGCCTTCTCAGTTGTCCAAAAAAAAAAAAAAAAAAAATCCTCTGACCTCCTGGCTTCGCACTTCGACTTTTAAAATGTATTTGATAGAGATTCGCTCAAAAACTCTGGACGAAAGTCTTCATTCATTAATTTCAATTAATTCATTAATTTTTTTTTCTCACAATGAATTAATTTGAAATAATAAATATTTTTTTATAACATTTTAGATATTTAATGTAATTATAAATAGACTCATTTAAAATATTAAATAGAACATTTTGTCAGAACCTCAAGTAAATTATATGTTATTTTATTAGTTGTCTAAAGTTTTGTTTTCATGGGAGAACCGTGATCTGTATTTTAAAAAAAAAAAAAATTCCAGATTATCCAGAATCATAAATTAATTTAAAAGAATATATAACATATTTGGCATATATCTTACTAGCACTGTTTCTAATGTTAAAATGTACAATCTTAAAGACTAGGATAAAGTCTTTATGCACATTAACAAGGCTTTGGGACAATCATGATGCATTATAGTCCAGGATTCTGAAATTTTTTTCTAGGTTAAAAACATGGCTTTTCGCAAACCACTTTAGGTATGCCTCTCTAGAGCCAACCCCCGTACGTTCTGCGGTTTGGGGGGGTTATGGGATGTCTCGCATCGTTCTCACCTTTTTCACCCCTGATGTGTTTGTATGCCTTCTAAAGACACAGTGGATTTGGGGTAATCACTCATGTGAGCTGACAGCATTACTTGTGCTTCATGTCCACCCACCGTTTCCTCCCTCCAGCCCTGTCTGTGCTAAAGAGCATGCAGTGGTTTGGATTATGGTTTCATTGTGCTTTGTGTTCTGTCCACGGAATGGAGAAGAAGCATGCTGGTTAACCAGGGCTCAGTACCCTTGTTGTGATCACTGCGGGAACTCATGAGTCAGGCTCTCGGGATGATGTCTAACTGAGGTGTCACGGTGGGCTCAAAGAGAGTTCATGAATTCCAAGATCTTTCAGTGACTCTCACAAGGGATTATTGGCACACTAATGCCCCGGGTATACTTCGGCGTTCTGCTCCATCTCCAAAAGTGGGTCACAAGACCATTTTGAGTGGGTAGCGGAGTTTGTTGTCAAAAAGAAACAACAACAAAAACGTGATTGTAAATGTTTTTCTGATGCAAGACTTTTATTTTAAAAGACCTGCGTGAACGCCGTTGACTCTTCTGTCAGACGCAGTTTAAGTAAAGAGTGCCTGAGAAAAACGCATTGATTCAGTATGAGATGTTGTCAGGCTGTATGTCAGTGTCATTATTCTAACGTTATTTTCGTAACAAAATAAAAAAGTCTCTCACCTCAGAAAAACGAACTTTCCTGTCCTGTTCCTGGAGGCACACCAACAGTACACATTTTGGATGTCTCCCTTATCTGACTCATCCATTACAGGTCTTGGACTCTCTACTAATGAGCTGATGAATTGAATCAGGTGTGTTTGATTAGGAAGGGTTCGAAAATGTGTACTCTTGGTGTACCTCCAGGAGCAGGGTTAGGAAACGCTGCATTTAACCATATATTAGAGTCTGTATTTTAGGAAGAGGCTGCAAAGGGGATTATAATAATTGGTGGTCTGTAGCATCAGAAAGTTTGAAAACCTTTGCTCTAAACCGTTAGTAACGCCTTAGAAACCACATAGCATCACCTGGCAACCACCCACAACACCCTTACATCGTGGTGGTGAGATTTGCATGCGTAAGCATCACTCACATTTACTTCATAAAATGTTAAAACACCCAAAAATGAAAACTACCCCATGATTTATTCACCCTCAAACCACCCTAGGTGTATATGACTTTCTTCTTTCACGAACACAATAGGAGTTATCTTAAATAATGTCCTGGCTCTTCCAAGCTTAATAATGGCAGTGAATAGAGAGTGAGATTTTGAAGCCCAAAAAAGTGCAACCATCCATCATAAAAGATATCCACACGGCTCCAGGGGGTTAATAAAGGCCTTCTGAAGCGAAGTGATGCATTTGTATAAGAAAAATATCCATATTTAAAACTTTGAAAAAACTAAAATAACTAGCTTCCGCCAGACGACCGTACGCATACTGCGCAAGTCGACTTACGCCAAACAAGTAACACCTGAAGCGATGTATGTCACAGGATGTAGGAGTATCGTAAGCTTAGACGCCTCTCGCGGATTTAACAAATAGGGCTGTGCAACAAACTCAAGCTCCTTTTTTCTTATATCGAAATCCTTTGACATTTCTCTTTAAAAATTCTTGTTTTAGACTTCTAATTCTTGACTGGTGTTTTATTTTGCTCTATCCTCTGAGCTTCCACATTTTTCATTATGTCATCCGTCAGGTCAGAGTTCACTCTTTCGCCATAAATCGATGTGTATGGCTCAGAAGCTGGTTATTTTAGTTTTTAAAGTTTTAAATATAGATATTTTTCTTATACAAACGCATTGCATCGCTTTGCTTCGGAAGGCCTTAATTATCCCCCTGGAGCCATGTGGATTACTTTTGTTATGAACGGTTTCACTTTTTTGGGCTTCAAAATCTCATCCTGCATTCACTGCCATTATAAAACTTGGGAGAGCCAGGATATTATATCTCCGATTGTGTTCGTCTGAAAGAAGATAGTCATATAAACCTAGGATGGCTCGAGGGTGAGTAAATCATGGGGTAATTTTTATTTTTGGGTGAACTAACCCTTTAAGTCAGCTCAGCAAATGGACATTTTGACATGAGACATTCAAATCAAAGTAGGATGAAATGTTAAACAGTTGAGTATTTTGACTTTGTATTGTCCTCAAGTGTTTACTGGGAATCATCAATGAAATGTGTGCCATTTCCTTACTCTTCATCTGCAGATCAGATATTGATTCAAAGCACACTGTATCTCAACCACAGTGGGGCTGTGTTGCATTAGTCTAGCCGAGGGACTCTCACTGGACAGACGCTTGCCAGAAAACTCGCACTAGCGGTTTGCTTTCAGACTTCCCTGAGCTGTTAAAGAAAGCAGCCCAGACCAAACAAAACTCTCCGTACTGCCGCATGCCACACTAAGCTGTATATCACCACTAATCCAACCACTAATCCAACACCAAGGCCTTTCTTACGCTTGTGGACGTATAGCAAGATGTAATGAAATCATCAGAGTTCAGATGCAAAAGCTGCTAAACACCACCTCCATCAAAAATGAGATAATGATATTGAGCGAATGCTCTCTGCACATAGTATACGTTCATCAAATTCTTTCGCTTCAAATCCACTAAATCCCAGCATCAGCCCATTCAGAAATACTGGTTTGTTGGCAGAAACCGCTAAACGCCGCTAAAGTCCACAGAAGAACCAATCGGAAGATACGAATCGAATCATATGATTTGAAGATGAATGACGGTGTGTGTATGAGCCGGCTTTCAGTGTTCAGGACACTGTTGGACACATTGTTGTCCAAAGAGGTGGACTTAGTGGTTTTTGCAACAAAAAAAAAAGCACACATGGCTGGTTTCGCAGCAAAAGACAGTAAAATTTGTTAAATACCAATGAACTGACTAAAGTAAGAAAATAAGGCATTTCGATAACTGACTAATAACCTTTTCATTGCCATTAAAATGAACCTACCTATCTGAACGTACATTCCTAACATCAGTCAATCAAGCATTATATTATGAAACTATGATAATCAAGCACTATTTAATGATAAAACTTTAGTAATTAGAACTAAAACTTGGTAATAATGTATGAATGCATATTTGCATATACTTAGAACTGGTGGTGGTGCTTAAGATATTGTTGGTCATTCAGTGTTTTTGTAAAAAAAAAAAAAAAAAAAAGATAATAGTAATAGATAATAGTTATTATTAAAAGATACTACTACTACTAATTCTGCTACTAATAATAATATACAACGCACTAAGGTTTGATGAGCTGATGGGTTCATGAATATGAATGTTGTCAGCGTTCCCTCAAACTGATTTGCTGAAATCAAAACAGGGACGGTAATGGATAAGCGGCAGCCAATGAGATTGCCTTTTGCACATTAGTTCCACCCACTACCGGAGAAACCGGCATCTGAAAATACAACACTATCGTTTACATGTAGCGCGTCGATTCTGTGTGGTATGCAAGACTCTCGCTCTTTCTCTCTCTTTGCGTGTGTGTGAGAAACACAACGCTCTCAGCAATATGATGGCGAGTTGTGCGCCTTCACACTAGAGTTTGTGGTACGTCAAATACAGGTACGCTGAATTAAAATACTACAGATCGCTTGATGGGGAGCAAAACTCTCAAGCGCTCAGTCAGTGTTTAGCGAGTGAAAATATAATCTATGCTAAACTTATATTTAGCCTCTAACACACACTGGTGAGTAAAATCTAAGAATTTATTAGCCAATGGCTAATGATAGATATTTTTAGTTGCCCAGATTAAAGATTTAGTCGCATATGCGGGTGATGTACTCGCATTGTAGAGGGTTGCTGTAAAGCCTGACATGAAACAATAATCAGAAAAAAAAAAAAATTAACAGTTTATTTAACCCTTAAAAAAAAAAAAAAAAAAAAAAAAAATCTATGTAAAAAGTTTGCATATGTGTTTTTGTGGACAATCATATTTAACACATCAGGCTTTTATGGCTTATACACACTGCCCGGCCAAAAAAAAAAAAAAAAAAAGAAAGCCACTGTTTGGATTTAAATAGGCAAATACTTAAGTGTCTCTGACTAGATGATTATTGCTGTGATTATTATGTTTTTTAGCATGTTATATGTTTGGGAACAGTTCTTTTTCTTTTTAACTGATGAAGTATGTAGCTTTTTATTTCTTAAACAACCATGTAGGAAGACGCATCATGGCCATGTTCCAAGATGACAAAGCCAAGATTCATCAGGCTCAAATTGTGAAAGAATGGTTGGGAGGGAGCATGAAGAATCATTTTCACACATGAATTGGCACCTCTGAGTCCAGACCTTAAATTCATTGAAAATCTTTGGGATGTGCTGGAGTAGACTTTACAGAGTGCTCACCTCTTACATTGTCAATACAAGATCTTGACCAAAAATTGATGCACCTCTTGATGGAAAAAAATATCACAACATTTATTTCCTTCAAGAGGTGCACCAATTTTTGGTCAAGATCTTGTATTAGCAAAAATATGCAATTTGGTACAGTTGCTGATATTTATATGGCCAAAAAGTAAGATAAAATTCTGATGCTTGTTATTAAATCAATGAGATCTATATAACAGTATAACAGACTGCTTACATAAAATGCATATAAATATCAGTTGTCACTCTATTTCTCCCAATAATATGTCTTAGTAAGATGATATTTAAATGCTTAGTATTATGATCAAATATAATGCAATGCAATACAATGATAATTGAGAGATGAACAAATAAATGTTCCTCAAAAGCCTGATGGATCATATTTGATACTCACATTTTAACATGATTTTTATAACAAAATGATGGATATCAAGTAAACCTAAGTTGCTTCAGTCCAGTAAGTGTTCATCTTGAAATATTACTAGCTATATAAAAGTTATTCTTATGTTTACTTTATAAAAATCTTTGAAGATTTCACAGCAAAAAGACACGTGAACTACAACCTGAAGGCGGACATTTTTACAATTACAAATGCCTTTTACTTGCTAAAAAAGTTGCCATGTAGTAGATTGTGTGCAACAGGTTTTTCAGCAACATGTTAATCATTTAGAGGCCTTAGAAATTGGCGTATCGGATATGAAACAGTAGTCCCCATCAAACCAGCTTCCAAATTGCAACATATACTGTTTGCACAGTGGTAACTTGAAGAGAAAACATACCTTCCAACATAATAAATGTTTAGTCCTACGATTATACTTGTGTTTTATTTGCTTAATAGGTATTTGCAAGCTGCAAGATAAGCTTAAGCCAAATATAGTTAGATACGCTGGCTAATGTAAAATGAGAACGTTCTTGAGGGGAAACCACACGGACATGGGGTGCAGCCAAAGCATAAAACAATTACTGTGTTCATGCATGGCTCTAATAAAAGACACCCTTTCCCTTTTCTCTCTGTGACAAAAAATGTGGCTGTGTTTCATTGAGATTCTTGAAACGGTTTATGTCTTTTTAAATCATTTATTGTTTGCTATGTTTATTAACTCAGAGAAACTTGGCTTCCCCAAAGCAAGCCTCTCTTTTGATAATGCTAGGTGACTATTCGAATCAAAGACCTTCTCGTTCTAGTCTTCGGACACTTGTTTGGGATGTCGCGTTCCATCTCATAGGCCATTTATATAATAAAATATAATGAATAATGTAATGAATAAACCATAGACTGTTTAGTGCTTTGTCTTCCGTGAGAACTTTATTCATGTCTCCATTTCCCCAGGGTCACATGAAGGCTGCAGGTCTCTGCCAGCACTTAATCAAAACTGAAAATGAATGTTGACTGATTAGGTTACTTTCAAATTGGGGCTCAATTAGGGTGTGCTAATTGTCCTTTCTTATGTGAGAATCTCTTTGGGAAAGCAAGGGAGGGGTTGGACCAAAATTCTCTTGTCTATTCTGAGGTTGTCAAACTTTTTGATGACATGGACTCCCAAAATATGTTGATCCCCATGTGAGGGAAACAATTTCTAAAATATAAAAACAGATATGTGTATATATAGTGTATAAGATATATTTATACTGTGAAGATTATAAACATATTATCTGATACAAGATTTAGTTTCTATTAATTTGACACTTTTTCAGAATCAGAATCAGAATGAGCTTTATTTGCCAAGTGTGCACAGCCATACAAGGAATTTGTTTTTGTTTTTTTTTTGTTTTTTTTCAGGAGCTCTGGGTACATACACACATACATGACATGAATAGAAAGAACATCTAAATAAGACTAAGAAAGAAAAATAATAATGATAATGTGGTATACATGTGGAACAGAAGACTTATGCACAGATTTGTACATTATTTACTGTATATACAGCTGTATAAATAAAAATATGTATATGTGTTTGCATAATATCTAATTATTGCCTCACTCTCAAGTACTGAAGTATGAATTATAGAAACAGGTAGTAGTTGTTAATTGTTTAAGCTGGAGATAGCATTGGGGGAAATTTTTATGCCTAAATGTTCTAGTGCACGGAGATCTGTAACGTCTGCCTGAGGGGAGAAGTGCAAACAGGTCGTGGCCGGGATGAGAGGGGTCTGTGATGATGTTACCTGCCTGTTTCTTCACTCTGGAGATCCTGAAGGTTGGGCAGGTGCACACCAATTATCCTTTCAGCTGTCCTAACAGTCCGTTGCAGTCTTCTTATATCTGATTTGTTGGCTGACCCAAACCAGACAGTTATAGAAGTGCAGAACTTCTGTGCCTGTGGCAGGTTGAACTTTTTCAGCTGACGAAGAAATTACAACCTCTGTTGGGCCTTTTTCACAATGGAGTCAATGTGATTGTCCCACTTCAGGTCCTGAGAGATAGTGGTGCCCAGGAACCTGAATGACTCCACTGCTACCACAGTGCTGTTGATGATGATGAGGTCTGAAGTCCACTATCATCTCCACAGTTTTAAACGTGTTCAGCTCCAGGTTGTTATGACTGTACCAGCCACCCAGCTGCTGAACCTCTTGTCTGTAAGCAGACTCATCACCGTCTTGGATGAGGCAGATGACTGTGGTGTTGTCTGAAACCTTCAGGAGCTTGACAGAGGGGTCTTTGGAGGTGCAGTCATTTGTGTAGAGGGAGAAGAGCAGTGGGGAGAGCACACACCCCTGAGGAGCACCAGTGCTGATGTTAAGGGTCCTCGATGTGAGTTTTCCCAGCCTCACTAGCTGTTGCCTGTCTGTCAGGAAGTTGATGATCCCGGAATTTATTAACTTTTGTTTCCTGAAGACCCGGCATACATCCTCCTCACAGATCTTAAGTGCAGGCTTAAGGCCCCTATATAGTCATGGCCAAGTTCTTCGTTTAGTGGCAAAACAAAGTTCGAAATACGTGAGCAGCGATATACTGTTATCGAACATCTGGCGCCTCCCACACTGCTGAGAGCGACGTTTAGATGAATATGTAAATATGTGCTGTGCGCTTTCCTCTCAGTAACAAAATAAACACAACAAAATTGAGAAAACGGCAAGCATTTTAATAAAGCATAAGACATACCTGCAAACTAGTCGCTTTTCGGCGAAATTCGCTGTTTTGAATCAAAATATGTCATTAATGTAAATCGTGTAGATCCGAAGAGTTTTTTTTTTTTTTTTTCTCGGGGGTGGGGGGTGTCAGGGTGAGTTTGCAGGCAAAATAAACCTCACAAGAATTGAAAATGGGCTACTTTCAGAATAGACTGGAGTGAGACCATAAACGTCTCTCGAGGTTCGAGCTGTCATGATCTATTTAGGTGCTCTGTGGTGTGACTGACACATAGCTGTAGCGCTTCAGTTCAAACAGAGGCAGAGCGCACGTGAACCGATCATCTCTTCTGCTTTACAACACGAAATAAACATAAATGAATGTAGGATGAATGAATACCGAAGGTATGTTGAAAGATGCTGTACAACTTACTGAAATCCGTATCATGTCATATGTAGGCTAACGTTAATCAATCAATCATTGTTTCAACCGCGGAAAAGCGCCAATAAAATAGCTTGTAAAAATGTCACATTTACCGTAACATTTACCTCAGAAAAGCCGTTCAATGTCAAAAAACTCGTTAGTCAGCTACAAAAATGAACTTAGAGAGGAACATTTTGATATATATCCACTGAGACTTTAGGCCATTGCATATTCATGTACTTAACATGTGCTTCAATACTGAATGTATAAAACCGTTTTATGACAGCCACCATTTAATGTTTCAAAGCCGATATTAAAAACGAGCAGAAACATAATTGCGTCATTAAAAATGTATTATAACGTTATTATAAAAACTTCTTTGTGTAATTTATATGTAAGTAGCTTACAAATCAATTAATTTTAACCTTTAATATTATAATGATGTACCAGCTGTGGTTCCCTGTATTTTTTTGCCATATAAATTTGCCATATACTTTACCTGATAGGCCCCAAATTAATCATTATTGAATTGAAGGTAATCAAATCGAAATCAAATCGCAAGCTTCTGAATCAAAATTGAATCCAATTGAGAAATTTGTGACAATGCCCAGCCCTAGTGTCAATAATTTTTATTTATTTATTTATTTTTTTTTACTTGAAGCAAATGTTGTTTTTTCCATTTATTTTCTTGTGGGAGTGCACCAGAATGCTTAGTTTATATTTTAAAATCACAAAAAATTTCTCGTGGGGGAGGATGCCCGAGGACCCCCCTACTACTATTAACCTTGTAAACATGTCATCTTTTTCACCATTTTGACGTTTGCAGGTATGATAAGAAAAGCATCTGATCATAGCAATGTGGATATGTTTGTTAGCACGATCTCTGCAATTCGGCACTCTAGTAAAGTCATTTCACGTTTATTTATATAGCATTTTATACAATAGATTGCTTAAAAATCAAGCAGCTTTACCGTATTAAACATGAAAAACAGTGTCAGTGTCTCGTTTTATTAGAAGTACAACTTCATTTTCTATTATAAAGCAGCTCTCCAATGTGATCATGTTTTCACTCGCGGATGGATTGAACAAGAGAAATGAAGCGGAAAAGACTTCCATGTGAAAGAAGGCGGAGCAAAGTACAAAGTTGTTTACCAGCCGAAGTGAACTTTTCCTGTTTCAAACTCCCAAAACAAACTCCAAACAAAGTTTGTTTTGGCCTGATTTTGTTCGAAATGATGTCACATCAGTTCATTCTGTGATTTCGCTTGAAGTATCGGGGCCTTGAGAAGCGGTAGGGGGTAGGGGTGTTGATGGCTGTGTGGACATATGGTCAGAGCAGGTGTGGGGTGTGAGACCTGGCTTTTCAAACCTGGTCATTGGCTAGTTATTGATTCTCCACAATGCTTGGGGATGGTGTCGTCTTGGTGATGATGGCTTTCAGGCCCTTCCACACTGATGCAGGGTTGTTAGCTGAAAACTGTTTTTTCAGCTTTTCAGAGTAGCTTCTCTTAGCTACTCTTATCTCTTTATTCAGTGTGTTTTTGGCCTGTTTTGTACAAGGCTTTGTCCCCACTCCTGTAGGCATCCTCTTTGGCCTGGCGAAGCTGTTTGAGTTTTACAGTGAACCATGGCTTATCATTGTCATATGTTAAATAAGTCCTGGTGGGAACACACATGTCCTCACAGAAACTGATGTAGGATGTCACGGTGTCAGTAGCCACGTTTCCACTGTTGGGCCAAAAGTGAGTGTGCTAGTGCTTGCCGGAGCCTGTCGCATTTCCACTGTTACTTCCGGGGCTTAATCGGGCCTCGTCTGGGCTTCCTCTGGGCCAACAGCCAGATTTATTTGGCCCTTTGAATACCTTAGTCCAAATCGGGCCAGCTGGGGCTTGAAGAGTGAGCATGAACAAAGGCAGAGATTACCAGGAGACTGTCAACACTGCTGCTCATTTCCCATATTATATCAGGCTACCAGCTAACTTCAAAATGTAAGATATTTCCTAAAATTCTCAGCTCAAGACTCTCAGACAACAGCGAGTGTTTGAAATAACTTCCGATTGTGATCCGATGGGGATTCTGATCACCGTATGAAGCAGAAATATATTTATATGAGATGCTAAAGGCTACTTATGCTAACCATTGTGATAATAAATACACATATGTTTATGGAAAATACCAGAGACTGCTTGAAAAATGTGGACAAATCATATGATTATAATTGTGTATTTATTTGGTTTCATGTTTTATCTGTCTCTTCCCTGTGCCTTTGTTGATACCGGACTAATGCTACTTTCCAGACAAAGTTGGACCTGGGAATATCCCAAATTAAATGTCCCACTTCAGACCTCAGAGAGTTCCAGTCATCACATGTCATGTTCACATGTTGACCACATGATGTCGTCATGACACAATGATAGCATAAGTTTTTGTGTCAATTATGGCAAAAACAGAACAAAAATAACATAAAATCACTCTCGAGTCGGCGGTCGCGCCGGCGATACCACCTTGCTTTTTTTCTTATCAGTGTGAAAGAGACTCAAAATACTCCGTAAATTTTGGACATACAATTAAGAGTTATACACCATTCTAATCTGTGAAATGTCTTCTTTTATTTGTGTACACTCAGAGTAAAAACAATATGTTGTGCTTTTTGCAAAATAAAGAAAACTAACATGATGCGCGAGCCACAGTCTCTCTCTGAATGAAGTCTATTCTGATAGTCCTCAGAAAATGAACTGTAACTTAGTGAATACTAATGACACAAAAATGAGACATATGTCTAAAGAAACGTTGAAATGTCAGGTTTTAAATCATGTAAGTCAAATCGAAAACAAATATTCTCTGTTTATGTAATCTGTATGAAAAGAGAGACATGTCAGACGTTGGCGAGTCAGCTCATTATCCACTAATTCGGCCATGCCCATGAAGCGCAAGCTCTATTCAGACTCAAATTCTGAGGCGATACATGCAACAGAGTGACGCATCAGCTCGGAAAAACGCATCAAGTTTAGTCAGTTTCATGTACTTTTCATTGTTTTGAGATGCGGTGAGGAATAATTTTAAAAGGATTTGCCTCAGAGGATGAGCTGGTTTCACTTTCATTTCGAAAATCAACTAGATCAAGCCGATGATTGTGAATGGTAAGTTTTTTTTTTTTATTCTTAAGTTCTTTATTCTAATTGCGATATAGTGTCTGTGAATATTAAACAACAAAAAAGACTGTTTAAATATGAATCCTGCCAGTTTTGTGTGTCTCAGTGTGAATTAATGGGACAGATCTACGTGCAGTTTCGTTTACTACACACAACTTACATTAGTAAATTGCCATATTGGCTTTTCACAAACTATATTGCTATACTGAGATAAGTGAAATTGACTGAAATACATAATAAATACTGAAATAAAATGTGTTAGCAATGTATTAAACTGCACATTAACATTTAGGCTCTATTTATAATATATAAAATACCAGAGGTAATATTTTCTGTTTTGCATCACAGAAATACATTATTTATTAAAAGTATATTAAAATAGAAAAACATTATTTTTAAATTGTAATAATGTTTCACAGTATTGCTGTTTTTTTTTTTTTTTTCTGTATTTTTGATCAAATAAATGCAGGCTTGATGAGCATGAGACTTCTTTCAAAAACATTAGAAATAGTAATGGGTCCAATCTTTTGACTGGTACTGTCATTTAAAATATAGGCTTATACAAAATTTTCTTCACATGATGTGCAAAAATACATGCACGCATAAGATCACAAAAATCATGTTTTCTGTTAAGAGTGGACATTATATTAATGTTAATACAATAGCTGATATGATCCTGTTATCAGCATGCTCACAGAGGGTTTTTTCTTTTATCTCACAGATTTGAGAATCATAGTGACCAGATATTAGCCCACACTGGACATTCTGAATGAATATAATGGTGAGATCACTGACTGTCTTTGTCTTCTCAGGTGTGAATCACAGCATTATTTATGAAGATTCACGTCTTTCTTGACAAAAAGTGTCTTACAAAATTTAAATCAATATATTGTTTTATATGAATGAGTAGGCAGGATCATTTTTACATCATTTTGAGGCAAAAATTCTAGTCTACAACCTCAAATACCCAGAAGTCTTGTGAACACATATTTAGTATTTGTTTTGTGGCCATATTTCAGCGACTTAGGTTTTTTGTTTTTTTCAATAACCACGCATAAAGGTTATTCTCTCAAAAATACAAACATGTACATACATGTTGCTCACATATTATGGTAGCTTAGTTCGTGCTGAATGCCATTAATATGTTTATAAGCAACTGAAAAAAGCATAAATGTCAGGGCATGTCAAAACTTCTCCAGGACCCCAAACATCTGCAAAGTTATGACGCTCAAAGTTTAATGCAAAGGGAGATATTTTCTTTTTAAGGACTACAAAAAACGGCTGGTAGGGACTATAACAACTACAACTTCTTACCGGGTTGGTGACATCACAAACCCCAAAATTTACATAAACCCTGCCCCCAAGAACACGCAACAAAGGGGGTGAGGCCATGTTGGGCTTCTTTAGAGAAGAGGAAGAGTTGTTGTAGTAGAGTGTTGTTGTCATGCTGTCATTTTACACCGGACTGCTTCACAAACGAGGGTCAATTCAACACTGGATTTGGACAAAAGATTAACATGCTAGTCGATGAGTTGAATCATCTCCACAGCAACTACATAAATTTATCCACTAACCATTCAGAAACATCCAGTTTCATTCTAAAAGTTGTAACTTCTTCCTGAGTCTCTCCATCAGTGTCGACTCCGGTTTGAACAATGTAAGGCTGAACACCGTTACTGACAATCCTCATTTTGGCTGCGTGAGATTCTCCAGCTTTGATGTTGTTGAGCAACCGAAGCGTGAGCTGTTAGAGCTCCGCCCTCTTCTGGAAAGGGGGCCGGGAGCAGCAGCTCATTTTCATTAAAAGGGACAGATACAAAAACGGCGTGTTTTTACTCATGCCAAAATAGGGGCAAATTTGACAAGCTATAATAAATGATCTGTGGGGTATTTTGATCTGAAACTTCACAGACACATTCTGGGGACACCAGAGACTTATATTACATCTTGTGAAATGGGGCATTATAGGTCCCCTTTAAGTTTCTGCTTGTATTCAACCTACAGTAGTATTGTGAGATGTAGAAACAAAAACACAATAGAAACAAAGAGAAACAAAAGACTTTTTGAAAAAAAAAAAAAAAAAAAAAACTAGTTTAGTTTACTAGATTAGTTTAGTGTTTGTGTTTTGTTCAATGTTGTGTTAGTTCAATGTCATGTTGTGTTCTACTAGCCATATTAACGAGAAATCTGTGCCAAAATACTGTAGAGTTTGAATGGATGCAGTGTCTATATATAATTTTAAAAAGATATTGGAAGCTTTTTCTTTTCCTTTTTTAAACATTTATAAGCCTATTTGTTTTGCCACCCAAACTATACATGATTATTTGTAAAGTCAGTTTAGATTGACATTAATATTTGTCTCCTGCTGTGGGTCTGAAATTTCAGGTTTTATATCAGTATTTGGAGTATAATATCGGACCATTGCATTTAGTAGCAGGTGTTGCAGTTGTTGATAATTGAGTTTGGTAAATGTAACTTCAGTGGAACAAATCAAACTGGTAAGGACACAGCTTGAAAACAGGACGATATTACAATTTAAGACTCCTTACTGGAACTACTGTCTCATGCCGGATATCATAATCCTTTTTCTCAAAAGTTACACATCCCCCCCACCTCAGACTCATTATAACAACAGCCTAAAGGCAGTAGCCATTGTCATTCTCAGATGTTTAGATCACAATACTTGAAAAGTTAATAGAAAATTTCTTTGTGCATACAATATACAGATAGTAGATGTTAAAAGTTTGTTTGACTGTTCAAATATAGCTTTTTCTCATAGAAAGCAGGCATAATTGTAGTAGAAATAATTCGACAAAGGAATGTAGACATTTATATTGACGATTTGGATTTTTAATGTGTTTAATTTAATCTGTATCAGTTGATATTGGATATTTAATTATGCATGGTTATTTCCTGTATATTTGCATTTAGATTACCTATGTCATCGTATAACACTCACTTAATGTTAAAAACAGTAATAATTTAATAACACTGTTAATTCCCAAATTAAAATACATTTTTCGTACATACATGCCTAAATTAATTTGTAGCATTTGAAACCTTTGGTTTTTAATTTTTAGCATTCTACTTTTCATTTTTTTAGACAAAATAGTTTGACCAATTGTTATCAGTCTATCGATATCAGTCAGAATTGTAATATTGGTCCCTAAACATGTGCATTATCCACATACAGTGGGGTCCAAGACAGTGTTGGGTGTAACGCATTACAAGTAATGCCAAGTTTACACTACAGGATTTTAAGCCCGATTTAAGGCCGATTTGCAAGTTAACGAGCTCGCCGACAGGTCAGGCTGTGATCGGGGGAAAATCAGCGGGTGATCGGCGCTCGCCAATCTTTATGTGTGAACTAGTCAACGACGCATCAAAGAGGCTCGCTGACGCGTCGCCAACACCTCACTGACGCCAGACAAATATCTAGCATGCTAAATATCTGGAGCTGTCGGCCGACTCGATATCCTGTGGTGTCACGTGTCGCGACACAACAGCCAATGAAATATACACTGATGTCTATGGAAGCAGCAATAACAATCCATGTATCAATCGATGTACACTACGTCGCTTTGAGTCGGTTTCAGTGGTTTCGTGTGTACGCAGATATTTCTTGAGATGAGGAAAAAAAAAAGATTGGATAGGGAAAGCTCTGGCTTCATGTGGATGTAGCCTAAGTCACTCACTGTCTGGCCTCGAATGTGGAAACAGGCTCCTTACCTGCTCTACTTACCTTGTTGGTTCTGCTTGTAAGCATTGTTTATCTCCTGCTTCGATTCCCGTCTCCATCTCTCCAATGATCTCTTTCGTTTTCGTGTCTGAAACCTGTGCATAAAGATTACCTGTATACACACTGTGTTCATCAAGAGGTGTGCGCTTCATCCAGTTCCTTTGTCATCATCATCAGTCACAATCTGAAACAAAAGAAACCCAAGGTATCCACCAGTCTTCATTCAGAAACTGTTTGTATGCCATTACTCACCTGAATTGTGCCATTCATCCGTCTGCTCAATAAACAACTTTTTGAATTGTTATATCTGTCTTTAAGTCTGGTTTATGAGTTACGTAATCAGATTACTTTTTTCAAGTAACTAGTAAAGCAACGCATTACTTTTAAATTTACAACAAAATATCTGAGTTACTTTTTCAAATAACTAACGCAAGTTATTTTGTTTTCCTATTTATTGACTGAAAGCTCTCCTGTCCCCATGTTGAGAGAAGTCAGGAGTAAGTGCAGAGGTGTTGTGTACGCTGTGTGAACATTATGGTTATTGTAGACTAAATGTCAACATGCATTTACTCATCTCACTTGCACAAAAACAGATTCACTATTCCTCAAAAAGAATAAAAACAGTGAAATGCAAACTCAATATTACGCAAAACTGCAATAATTAAATGTTAACAAATAAACTTTATGTATTTAATCTCACTTTATTAACCAATGTCTTTGTTGATGACCTTTCGATTATCTAATTCATCCATACTAAGTAAAAACGACTTTTGAAAATGAATCACATTCATTTTTCGTTTTTATTCCTGAAGTAAGAGTGTTAAACTTTCTTCCCCTGTTTCCTATTCTTCTGCAATCCAGAATGGCAGCACAGCTGAAAGGTTTGTTTGAGCTGCGCCCTCTACTGTGCAAGTGTAAATTTCCTTCAGCCTGAAGCTTAGTCATTTCACTTTTGGTGTGAAAAGGCCTTTACATTTGCCAAAAATAGTTTTTTTTTTTTTTTTTTTTCCCCTTATTATAAAAACAAACAAACAAGCAAGCTCAGCCCAGGTGAGAAAGAGTAACGCAAAAGTAACGTAACTCATTACTTTCCATAAAAAGTAACCAAGTAGTGCAATTATTTATTTTTAAGGGAGTCCAAGACTTTCCAATGTGGTCTCAAGTTTTTTAAACCCCACTGTATGCCGCCACATAGAGTCCTGGAGAAAAAAAGGTAACACTTTAGTTTAGGGTCCAATTCTCACTATTAACTAGTTGCTTATTAGCATGAATATTACTAGGCTAGCCTTATTCTGCATGACCATATTCTACATCCCAAAATGTAGGCATCTTGTCTAAGTACCTAAGTGTAAAGTTGTCTAAGTACCGTCCAACTGGGGAGCGTTTTATTCATTCACCCAAGCCAAATTTTACCCGCAATTGGAGCTTGGCGAGTGTTAATTTTGGCCCCTGCGTTCAACTGCACACAACAGGAAATGATGTCAGGTTGAACGTCATCAAGCTCCTTGCACATGCATGTGGCATCCAGCGAGCCCCAGGGTGCTTCGCACGAGTTTGGAAACATCCCGGTAGCAGGACAATTTAGGCTTGATCTCTTTTGCTGTGCGAGTCAAACTGGACCCACACTAAGATGAAGCTGGAGCACGTTTGTGTGTTTGCTGTGTGTGTATTTGCCTTCCTGCTGTTTCCTGGACTCCCCCAGGCATGTGACCTCTTGGCCCGTGCTTGATTTATTCATTTGAAATCATTTAATCTGATGGGCTACATTTTGTCAAAACACTGTCTCATTAACTGTGGTCCGTGCACTTTGTTTTTCATTCGACCTATTGTACTGCCAGGGGGCACCAGAATAAACACACATAGAGCAAAGCGCTTGTGCTAAGAGAGGCTGTGGCTATGAATGCACGCTTTGTTCTAAGGTGTGCTTCTGTGGCCAAAAGACTATTAGCAATGTCTTGATTTACTCATGCAGATGGTCTGGACCAGTGGAAGCTGATGGATTGCATTTGAGAAGGTCACGTTAGTTGAACTTTGGGTCTGTCTGCATGCTCTGGCCAGTGGATTATCTTTCACAAGATGAAAAAGGGGAATGATCTGTGAGAGGAATCATTGTGTTTGACATGCTGGACTTAAGCCGGTTGATTCCTGTTCAATGTGGTTTCAGTGGCATCGGAAGATTGTCCCAGAGGTGCTGCTTGGTTTTGGGTCTGTGCCCGTTTCCTGTTTTTAGGCAGTTTTGTTGCTATTTTCTTGTGGATTGTTTATCCTACCTCTGTGAAAAGCTTTTGCTAGAAGCCTCGGTTTGGCTGCTTTCATGTGAATATGTGACTTTTACCAGCAGGCACTGAGCCTGGAGTAGGGTTCGTTGGAAAGGATGAATTGGCGTCTCTGCTGGGAGCACAGACCCGCAAAGTTCAACCTGAAGAATTTGTGGGCCTTATTTTTCATTGAAAGATTTTCCATCAAACCGCTAACGTGCATATTGAATATTCTGATTCCCCCTGAAGATTTGATACAACTTCAATTGTGTAAGTCATTGAGAAGCACAAAATGTCTCTGTTATTATCTTTAAGGCAAGACAAAACCATTGTTTTTCATGCAGTAGTCAATTTTGGGTATTTTGGCTTCCATAAATTGTCTTCTTCCAGACTAGTGGAAAGAAAACATCTAAAATACCCATTTTAGTGTTTATTCTATTGCACTTTATCTATTTGTGGCTGTGGATTTCAATTACAGTATGTATCTTTAAAGGCCTAAATTAGTTTTTTCTCCACTGAGCCAGAAATCTCTACTTCAGCAGCGCCTACATACACCAAACTTTACAGTTTTTTTTCCTATCTATATTCTGAAGGTTTTTACCGAGGGGGTTGTTCGTTTATCATTCACCTGATTTATATAACACATTATTCTTAGGGCGTTTTCACACCTGTAGATCGATTGCATTGTTCCGAAACAGGGACTTAATTTGTTACAATGTTGCATTTTTCTTCTTGGTTCGGTTTGCTTTCACAAGGCAATATTTCAAAGCGTACCAAAATGCGTTTATGCAAGTCACATGCGTGTACAACTGTCCCCTTATTGGTCAGAGTTTGCTCTGCGTCATCCATTAAAATGATTGACAATTTTGCTTCATTAGCATATTGTGGCTTTTTTAGTACCTACTGTCGAGACACACGCAAACACTATACGAATGTAGCCGTCATTCCAGCTGTTAAATTATGTACTACATTCGTACTAATTCAAGTGCGATCTCTCTGTATCTCCAGGCGCTGTCTAATAGACTGTGTCGAGACACATGCAAACACTATATGAATGTTATAATGCAGCTAGAGAGGGAATCAAGGCTTCGTTGGAACAGCGTTCTTACACATAGAAGTGCGATTACACAACGTGAAGAGGCGCTCTTTAGTTTTTAACTGCAGTAACTAATGTGCTCACTCACAGAATCAAACACTGCTGCATTTTATATAGCACATTTCCCGTTATGAAATATGATATGGTTGGTCCGTTGGGTTGGATTGCTTTCACACCACAAGTGGACCGCCACAGAGTTCGTTTGCAATCGGGCCAAGACCACCTCGTTCAGGCAGTCTCGGAGCGATTGTTTTGGTCCGGGTCCCAGTGCGATAGCCGTGTTCACATATGCCTAAACGAACAACGCCAGGGGAGAAAATGTACCAGGTTCTGAAACAGATGCTCAGGTGTGAAAACACCCTTAAAAACATTGTGATAGATATTTTTTTTCTGGCTTTTGACAGTATTATCTATGGAGCCCTCTAAAGGGATATGGTGGTGGAAAAAATGAGATGGGAGGAAAAATAATAAGTCAGTGGTTTTGCGTTCTCTCGCAAATGTTTTGCGTTCCCTCGAGAAACTTTGCGTTCCCTCGCAAAACGTTTTGCATTCCCCCGAGAAACTGCGTTCACTCGCAAAACCTTTTGAACTCTTTGCAAGTAAATGCAAAGTTTCTCGGCGGAATGCAAACATTTGCGAGAGTATGCAAAAGCATTGATAAATAATTTTTCCTCCATCGCATATTTCCATTTTCCTTTAGGGGCTCTGTAATTATCTGATTTATGAAGTGATAATGAGATATCCAAAATCCCTTCAAAAAACCTTTATTTCTAATATGTCAACAAAATGAAATGATCAAGTTTCTGTTCTGGAATTGTATGCAAATTAGTGCATATTTAATTAGATAATGCCTAATTTGCAACATAACGAAACATTTAAGAAAACTTGTAACACAAAACAATTGTATTAAAGTTGGCATGAAATCAAAATTGACAACTCTTATTTTTTTATGGAATATTGTAGTATTTATTATCTTATAATTTATCCGTGCACTTTTTTAAAATTCAAGTGCTCTCGTAATCTTTAATCAAAAACATTAACCTGCCCTCCCTGTCAAAACGACTCATTGTCTCTTCCTGTCACATGCTATGGCGTGAGGGCGGAGCTATCTGGAACTGCCAGCAGATCCAGTGACGTAAGGGGTAAATGCTGTCGCTGGGGTAAGCTGATGCTTCACTTTATAGAGATCAATGCATTAACCACCGCTGATGCCAGTCATTGTGGTGTACAGTACCCTTAAACATTAAAAGGAACCTGATGGAGGATACGCTCAGTCAGTTTTTCACTCAGTTTTTAAATTCATTCCTATGGAAGTTCAGCGTCACACTTAACTTGCGCGCGAGCGTGAGGTTCAACTTCCATAGGAATGAACCAAAAAGGCTCATTCTTCTCCATTTGCTCCATGCCAACGGACACGCACAGTCAGTCATTCAGTCAGTCTCTCAGTCTCCCTCGCGCGCGCTCTCTCGCTGTTTAGTGCTGTTTACCGTCCTCGTCATCCTCAATAAATAAAGTTCTTACAGTAACGTGAGGGTGCTCGCAGTGAGTCCGGTGGAGAGAAATCCCCACAACTGACTGCAAACGGGCATTCAGATCTGCCTCCATTTTGTTAGCAACGCCCAACTTCCAGCGATCCAATCAATTCCCGAAGGACGAAATCAAGTCCCGCCCTCTCATTTCAGATGCCGTTTCACTCGGATAGACGTCACAGTAGAGAAGAAAAGACAATCACAACTTCCGCTTCATGCCGACTTTAATATACTCTGATTAATCAACTGGGGAAGTATGGTGATGTGTTTTAGTTGGTGTCTGGTCCCTAAATTAATATGAATCCTTTTTACATTTCTCAGAAACGGAAGTCGTAATAGTTGGGTAAACTTCTATAATGGTGAATGGGAGATCATTTTTGCGTTTGTTCTAAAAGAAAAAAAGAAAAAAAAAAAAAAGAAAGATTGATTACAGCAATCAGAAGAGAGAAAGATGTCAAAACTAAAGCCAAGCTAATATAACACAAAATATAGTGTTATAAATGTAAATTTAAAAAAAAAAGAAGAAGAAGAAGAAAATATTAAAAACTTTACTAGATTTGCGATGTTGATAACTGTGGAAATGAGTAATAATAATAAAAAAAAAGGGTCCGTTGTGCCATCATCATCTTCCTCTTGTGTTGTTAAAAACCTGTATGATGAATGTAGTCCATAAAAACTACTTTTAATTTATTATACTACTGTAAATTTACCATAATAAACTCCTGTAAAAGTTGTTTGTTTCATTATTTGAAGTTGTAGTCATTTGGACTAGTTTTTTGAACTTTAAGGTACTTTTGTCTATTTGAACTTTGATAACCACTGGTCAACATGTATTTTCATAGTTGTATATTCTGCTAAATGTCTCCTTTTTTGTTTTACTGAAGGAAGTAAGCAATAGGGTTTTTTAACAACATGAGGATGAGAAAATAACAACCGTGCTTTGATTTTCGGGTGAACTATTCCCTTAAGTGGGAGAACCTAAGAGAAAATAAACATTAGATGCAGATTTGCTTGAAATACAGTATGGTTGCACCGGTTATACATTTTGTTATATCAAAGATTCCAATTTTGTCGTTCTGTTTCTGTTTATGGCAGTTGGTGTGTGAGGTTTTTCTTTATTACTTACAGTTTATCCGGCAGTCTGTTCTGTATACTTATTAAATCTCTATGTTTGCAGGGTTTCAAGACCAAAGATGGATATTTGGTTGTGGCAGCGGGAAATGACCAGCAATTTATGAAAGTGTGCAAAGTAAGCAGACACCTTTTATTATGGACTCCAAATATGCATATTAATAAATCTAACCAAGCTTTATTTGTACATTTCAGTCACAGTCATATTTTATAGCTATGTGCATTTGTTTTGACTGATGGGAAAAGGCTTCACATTTCCTAACAGTTCTGTCATCGAACGTGTCTGTTTGCCAAGGTCCTGTGCATGAACGGTCTGGCAGACAGCCCGAAGTTCAAAAGCAACAAGTTAAGAGTTCAGCACCGCAAAGAGCTGCTGCAGATTCTGTCTGAGCGGTAAGCGCATGGTTTTTTTTTTTTGTTTTTGTTTTTTTAAAGTCAACATGAAATCAAAACCAAACCTGTGAGTAATGTGCACCATCCATCAGTGCACATTATTCCAGACAGTAAATTTTTTAGGAAATAATAATGTCTTTGTAATCATTCATCAAAATGTATTAACTTGCTCCACTTTACCACCTTTTTCGGCTGACGTCACCTTCCCACTTGCATGGGCTAATCTAGTTTAAACAGTTAGTTCACCAAAAATGAAAATTCTGTCATCATTTACTCACCCTCATGTTCCAAACCCGTAAGACTTTCATTCATCTTCAGAACACAAATAAAGACATTTTTAATGGAATCTGAGAGATTTCTGTCCCTCCGTTGACAGTCTACACAACTACCACTTTGACACTTCAAAAAGTTCATAAAGAGATCGTAAAAATAATGAACATGAATTCGGTGCGGCTGAGTCCAAATTTTCTGAAGAGACACGATCGCTATATAAGATGAACAGATTGAATTCAGGCTTTTTCACATATAAACAATATGTACATACATATAAACAAACCTCACTGGTTCTTGTGGAAGCTCAAACGTGCTGCGTAACACGAGAATGAACCTCACTGGTTCTCGCACGTCAAGAAAGCATGCTTGAGCTTCTGTTTACCATAACTGATGTCTGTGTTGATAAATGTGTATATGTGAATAAAAAATCATATTAAGCGATTGAGTCTCTTCAAAAAAAAAGTTGGACTAAACCGCTTGACTCATATGGATTAGTTTTACAATTTCTTTATGAACTTTTTGAAGCGTCAAAATGGTAGTTGTGTAGACTGTCAATGAAGGGACATTTAAAAATATCTTCATTTGTGTTCCGATGATGAATGAATGTCTTGCGGGTTTGGAGTAAATAATGACAGAATATTTAATGAATTATTAATGCATAATTATCATTATATTTCTACTTGATATTTTAGGACATATTGACCTTGACACACAGTCATGATGGTTACCAGGGGTCCACTCTATCATTTCCTACTTTTGTTTTGTGTTTTGTTTTACGTTTTTGTTTGTTGTTTGGCACGGGGGCTGTTAAGCATAGTCTTCTGATATATTTATATAGTCTTCTGAAGCCATAGGATAGCTTTATTTGAGAAATAGACTAAAATTTAAGTCCTTATATGCTTAAAATCTGTTGCAATCTTAATCAAAAGAAAAAGGATTAATAAATACCATTTAATTGGCTTTAAATGTTTAAACATTTGATGCTGCTGACAACATTATTGGTTATATGCTGGAGAAATAGCGGTATATTTGTAAAGTAAAAAACCAAAAATGTTCCTTTCTCTCTGCTACTTTCCTGTCTGCTATGGCCCGTCTGATGCATTTTGTGGTCAACGTGTGAGAACTGCAAAAGCTTTCTATTAAGAAGCCAAATTAATGGTTTTTGGCATTAGCCCTATTTGGATGGGATTCATTTTACATGGAGAGTTGGGTAAAATAATTATTACCAGAGCTTCTCAGTGATTTTAGTCCTGTCTGAATGTGCCATCTCAGTAATCATTATGGACAAAGTCAGTAAAGATTATGGCAACTTTTACCTTCTGTAAAAAGGTCTGGAAAAATGACCTCAGGTAATACTAATCCTGTCCGAATGCGAATGTCTGATTGCTGATGTTTTATTATCCTAACGCTTCTCCTCGTGTGTTTTTTGACCTACTTGAGCTACCGTTTGCACACCATTCTTTAGCATGCTTTCATTTCATTTCAATATGGATGGTATCTGACAAAAAAATTAAATTATAAAATTAATAGAGCCAAAAAAAAAAAAAAACAACTGCGAAGAATGCCCATTTTAATATCAGTGTCAGGTATGAATAAGATGCTTGTCTAGATTTTGCTGCTCACATATGCAAGTTTATTATAAAAAGCCACCTCTATAAACTCGTGAAGTTTACTTTTTATAATAAATGAAAATTATATTAACAAATAATAAATTAAAAGACATATACGTCATACGTGATGTGCACTCAGGCATAGCACATGACCCTCTGTAACACCCACGTCTAGAAAACACACACTCCCACCTCTGTAATAAACACAGAGATGTTAATAATAATAATAATAATAATAATAATAATCCTGTCCGAATTGGTACATGAAATCACAGATGTCGAGTGAAAAAACCAAAAAAACCCAAAAAACCTCAAATGTCGTTTAGAAAACTACTCTCGTCCGAATAGGGCTCTTGAAGCATTTTGTTCGCACACCCTCAAACCTTCCACATTTGGCAACAATGGGATTGTTGTGCACAGAAAGTCTGTACAAAATTCAAATGGCACATTCTGACTGGGTGAATCAGCGTCAGTCACTGAAGGCCGAGACATGCTTTGTGAGAGTATGTTTACAATATGAGAAACCTTATATGTTTACATATTGCTAGAAAAAGAAGTCTGGATTAACTTTAATTATAGTGGGCACACTAAATCTTTCAAAGAGTGTTGATGGTTTTACACAGTACTGTTGTCCTGAAGGGACAGAGAGAGGAAGTGGCCACATATGACTTGCATTTCAGCTCATGTTATCGTGCCTGTGCCCTGTTTTCCAGCACCCCTCCCTTCTGTCCCTTTTCAAACCTTCATTCAGGCTTCTGTCCTCCCTCAGGTTCATGGAGGAGACGACTGGAGAGTGGTTGAGACGGTTCGAAGGCACCGGTGTCCCCTGTGGCCCTATCAACAACATTCAGCAGGTGTTCGCCAACCCTCAGGTTAGTTTGAGGTCACATCAGTGTTGGGGAAGCTACTGTGAAACTGATTTAAAGCAGTGGTTTTGCTTCAGGACCCGGATTTTACATTGGACCTAAAGTGGCGACAAAACTTGGTGCAAACAAGTGTTAATTGTACAAAAGGAAACAAAAATGTATTAATATTCTGGTTGTCAAGGCTAACTTGTCCCGTTTGACATTGTAGTTTGGCTGCTTCTGCAACATAACAAAAAAACATACAACAACAAAGTAACAAAGATGGGAAATGTTTGAAGCCTTTTTTTTGCCTCCCTAATATGCACAATTACATGGTTAATTGCATTTTGTTTTGTTTTTTGTATACATTGTGCAACACTACATTGAAGCATGAAGCTACATAATAATAATAATAATAATAATAATATTATGAAGAGTAATATATTTATATTTAAATTTTACATTAGTAATGCATCAACTAACATTTACTAACAATGAGCAATATTCACCGATCAGGCATAACATTATGACCACCTTCCTAATATTGTGTTGGTCCCACTTTTGCTGCCAAAACAGCCCTGACCCGTCGAGGCATGGACTCCACTAGACTCCTGAAGGTGTGCTGTGGTATCTGGCACCAAGATGTTAGCAGCAGATCCTTTCAATGCTTAGGTAGGTGGTACGTGTCAAAGTAACATCCACATGGATGGCGGGACCCAAGGTTTCCCAGCAGAACATTGCCCAAAGCATCACACTGCCTCCGCCGGCTTGCCTTCTTTCCATAGTGCATACTGGTGCCATGTGTTCCCCAGGTAAGCGACACGCATGCACCCGGCCATCCACGTAAATCATCATCCCAGGCCACCTTCTTCCATTGCTCCGTGGCCCAGTTCTGATGCTCACGTGCCCACTGTTGGCGCTTTCGGCGGTGGACAAGGGTGAGCTTGGGCACCCTGACTGGTCTGCGGCTATGCAGCCCCATACGCAACAAACTGCGATGCACTGTGTATTCTGACACCTTTCTATCAGAACCAGCATTAACTTCTTGAACAATTTGAGACAGTAGCTCATCTGTTGGATCGGACCACACAGGCCAGCCCATGACCCTGTCACCGGTTCACCACTGTTCCTTCCTTGGACCACTTTTGATAGATACTGACCACTGCAGACCGGGAACACCCCACAAGAGCTGCAGTTTTGGAGATGCTCTGACCCATTCGTCTAGCCATCACAGTTTGGCCCTTGTCAAACTCGCTCAAATCCTTACGCTTGCCCATTTTTCCTGCTTCTAACACATCAACTTTGAGGACAAAATGTTCACTTGCTGCCTAATATATCCCACCCACTAACAGGTGCCGTGATGAAGAGATAATCAGTGTTATTCACTTCATGTGTCAGTGTTCATAATGTTATGCCTGATCGGTGTATTTGTTAAAAAATGTATTAATCTTTGTTAGTTTTAGTTCATAAAAATACTTTTCGTTGTTAGTTCATGTGAACTTTTTAGTTCATATTAACTAATATAGTTAACTAAATTTAAGAAATGGAACCTTATTTTAAAGTATTACCGATTTTTTTGTTTGTTTGTTTGTTTGTTTGTTTGTTTTTTGTTAGAATGATCTAGAATGTTTTGTCGTCTCATCTTTCGCTACTTGATGGGAAAAAGTAGATTTTTAGAGGAAAAGCTTTACATTGTTTTGAACAGCTTAACTATTGGCATGCTACTGAAAAATGTACAGTAGTTAAGTTAGTAGCATTGCCTATTAGCTACTTAGTTTCTCCCCTGGGTAATGATAAGTGTAATAAATTCTCTCATAGTACCTACGGCATCATGCAGTTGTGAAACACAAGCGTCCATTATTATTGCCGAGATAACACTGATCAGCAAAACGTGCTTAGTTACAAAACAAGAGTCAAGAACATTTCTTTGATCCACATCAGTAGCTAATAAAGTGAAAAGTGAAACACTATCATATGTACAGGCCCCTAGAGCAAGGAATTTAACACTGCTGGAATTTGAACCCGTTTTTGTACACCAAAGATGCAGAAGTTTCCCTCCACACATACACACTCTAATGTTTAATTCCTACCACATGTTGGGACAGAGAGTGCTTGCACTTAAAGATCCCATCAACGTGCGGAGGCTCTCGCTCTACCGTGTCATATGATCAGAATTAACAGCTTTTGTTTTTGATTTGAAACACTCATTGAACCTCCAGTGAGGCTATCAATATTTAATTTTGTCCGATGTGGTTTGCTATATTTAGCCTTTCACTACACTATTACTCAAAGAATTTGAAAACATATTAGTCATTCATATTGCCTAATCGAAGGCAGCTTAACATCTTGGCAGTCATTTCCCAAGAAACAACAAGAGAACATGTATACCATGTGTTAGATGTACAAAAATGTCTACAAGAACATACACATTTCTCTCAACACAAACTGACAGAGTATCACCACATCACATCCTTACCTGCAGATGATACATTGAAATACTGCAATGTATTGAATTTTGGCATGTTTTCCCGTTATATATTCTATAGGCACATTTGAACTTTTAGAAACTTTCTAAATCCCCCTGCTGTCAATAACGTTATCCTGTAAAACTCATCTTTGATAATCAAAATCACATTTTCTTGTGAATATAATTTCTTCATGCCTCAAAATAACTACACTCTTGCTTCATTTTGTATACGTGGATCCAGGGATATGCAAATTGGTCCCCGCCTCAACTCAATCACACCAGCTCGGACTACTTGATCCACTCCTTTGACTTGACTATGTTATCAAACAGCTAATGATGTGTTGCTAATGTTACACAAACCTTGTTCCCATTGCCATCTCAGAGTCGGACAGCTGCCTTCTGAAAATCAGCATCCTTAGAAGCAATTTGAACATGATAGAAAATCAGTGGAGAAAGGCATATAGTTCATCATAACATCGTAATATATTATACATCATATACATAATTCACCCGCTATATTACTATATGTACCCTGTCCCTTTTTAAAGGTGTTTTTGTGCTCACTGTGTTAAAATGCCCACAGAGCATGACAGGAATGATAGGAAAAGCCCTGAAAGTTGACGGGATTGGTTATGTTTGTGATGGTAGGAATTCCAGGGAGGTTTTTGAGACTTTGGTACACTGTAGTTTTAAGGAGAAAATAATCAGCAATAGTGTTGACTGAAGAATTTGCACCACACCTCAAATCATTTATTGTGTTCGATAGTATCGTATGGGAAAAAAAGTTGGCATGAAACGGAAGTTGCGATAGTCCTTTCTTCTCTATTGTGACCTATATCCGAGTGAAACTGCTTCTGGAACAAGAACAAATGTAGGGCGGGTCCATGTGGAATTGATTGGATGGTTGTGGTTTACTATTGGTGAATCTCATGTGAGTGACAGGTTGCCCCACCCTCACGCCATTAAACACATCATCAGAGAAGAGTTGTTCCTGCAAGAGGGAGGGGAAGTTATTTTGATTAAAGATTATGAGGAATGTGCACGGATAAATCGTTTATAATAAATACTGCAATATTTCATAAAAAACAGGAATTGTCCACTTTGATTTCATGATCACTTTGAACAATTTTTGAATAAAAAGGTCAGCTCCTTTGTCCTGATAATGATAATTTCATAGCCTTCTATGAATCCTACATACATGTGTCTCATACTTCATGTATCTCCCTACTTCTAAGAACTTTATTGAGGGCAAAATTGTTGGTCGTGATGGAAATGAATAAAGTCATAATTTGTGTATCATGAATGATAAATTGATTTAAAAAAAAAAAAAAAAAAAAGATTGAAAACACAAATATTGAAATTTTTCATCATATTAGACTATCATTTCTAATATGCATTCTAATATTTAAGTATTAAGAGTGTAATAATAGTCTAATATTAAGATTGTACATATGGGTAAAACAATAAAATCTGTACAAAAGACATTTGAAAATTAACAAAAATTAATGATGGCATGATTTAAAAAAAAAAAAAAATCCAAGAATGTTTGATTGTGATCTTCATATAAACAAAAAATAAAAAAAATAAAAATAGTGGAATCACTTAATTATTCATTTAAACATGTTAATTTTTTATCCTCATTGTTTGAAATCAAGGCAAAAACTAATTTATACACCATACCAGGGTTTTTCCTGGCTCAAAATGAGGTGGAGGTGGTAAAATCCTGATCACGGCACAAAAAAAAAAAAAACACTTTTACAAGCACGTATTTTAGGTATTTTAATATTAAGAGAATAAGATTTGTATTTTGAGAACACTATCATATATACAGTGTATCCCACAGGATTGTGTGTTTTCTGTGGTGGTTGTAACTATGTCCCTATAGGGGGGTCTGGGGGCATGGTCCCCCGGAAAAAAAATTGTACATTTTAAAGATAAATTCATTAATCTGGTGCACTTTGAGAGTTCAAAATTAAGAGCTCCTACCCATGTTCAGTGTGCAAATTTGAACAAAGAAAAAGTCTTGTACCTCAACTTTAAAAGGGACTCTATAGGGCTTGTGCGCTAGAGATGTGCGGATCAGCTCTAACATCACCCAAATCCGCTGTTAAAAATAAATCATCCACCTGCCAACTTCCCAAACCTACGATATTCTCTGATTTAGATATCTGCACCTTAATAGCCTGTAAACACAGGTTTTACTCCCTTCAAACTAAAATTGTCACTGTTTCATTACATCGTTGAAAAAAACACTCTTATCAGAATAATTTCTGTTAAGCTTGTGTATATTTTTAGTTAAAGGATTAGTTCACTTTCATATAAAATTTTCCTGATAATTTACTCACCCCCATGTCATCCAAGATGTTCATGTCTTTCTTTCTTCAGTCGAAAAGAAATTAAGCTTTTTGATGAAAACATTCCAGGATTATTCTCCTTATAATGGACTTCAATGGCCTCCAAACGGTTGAATGATCGCCTTCCAAGTGCTTCCGCCAAAACTGTACTTTCGTATTCTTCAAAAAGCTTACGCTGTATGTCCTACGCCTTTCCTATTCTACTTACGGAAAAAAATGTAACTGGCGCTGCGTTCGTTCCGTAAGTTGAATAGGGAAGGCGTAGGACATACAGCGTAAGCTTTTTGAAGAATACGAAAGTACGGTTTTGGCGGAAGCACTTGGAAGGCGATCATTTGTTTATATAAAGCATATACATTTACATTTTTTTTTCGAAAATGACCGATCGTTTCGCTAGATAAGACCCTAATTCCTCGTCTGTTATTGTTTAAAGCCCTTTGAAGCTGCACTGAAACTATAATTTTGACCTTCAACCGTTTGGAGGCCATTGAAGTCCATTATAAGGAGAATAATCCTGGAATGTTTTCATCAAAAACCTTAATTTCTTTTCGACTGAAGAAAGAAAGACATGGACATCTTGGATGACATGGGGGTGAGTAAATTATCAGGAAAATTTTATATGAAAGTGAACTAATCCTTTAAAGCCGTTAAGTTTTTAAGCAATATCTCATATTTTCCTTTGTGTTTTATATAATGACCACTAGGAGGTGCTCTAGGCATATGCTTTCCTTGATTGGTTTTCCCTGAACAGAAATACGTTGTCGTTGAAAAGGAAAGTAAAAGAGTGACGCACATTCCTTGGGTTTTACCAAATGAGAGTTCCGTGTCTTTATTAAAATCAACACATTAATGATTTATCTCATCCACCCGCGACCCACCCACAATCACTTGGAATCTTATTTTGTATTACTTGGCCAGCCCAACCCGGCAGATTATCTGATGCGGATATAACCGCGATCCGCGCATCACTTTCGTGCGCTCTCCCAGAACGTCCTAAGCAGCTCCGTTCGAGGCCAGCAAGTTGTAGGGCCGGAGTGAAAGTGATCTTTTCGGCACGGAACCCCATTTTCTGCAGTGGGGATGGGCGGAACGGTTTGAGAATGGACACAGGCCGGGAAGCCGCAACGGAACCGTGGTAAAGGGGTATCTGGGCATGTTACTGCCTGTCTGAGTTTTGTCAACACTCGACAGCCGGAGGCGGCACAAATTTGACGGAGGCGGCTGCCTCGTAATTCTCTATGCAGGAAAAACCCTGCATACTATAGATTGTCAGTGATCTACCAATTTGTGTAATCAGTACATGTACAGTACATCATTAATCAATGTGCCACAGCTCTACACTGAACTAACGTCAAAACAGCTTTATGTCTGTTTTGACATGTAGATCAACCTGACCCCATTTACAGTTATTGCACCATTTAAGTTGTCAGTCATTGTCAGTGTACTTCTTTGCTATTTAACAGATGTTCTTACAGTATACCCGGGTCATTCCCCCTGGAGTAGCATGAGGTTAAGTCCCTTGTTTAACAGCACAATTGAAATAATTTTACTTGGGATTTGAACTTAGAACCTTTCAGTTACAAGCCGTCCACTTAACCAATCATATCATAATCATCAATATCAATGGTATAACAATAATGTCATAAAATTTGATAACATATTTCTTATTATTGAAGAAGAGTTGTGGAACCCTAAAATGGTCTCAGCATTCAGTTTATATATATATCTGTAAATCTGGTTCGTTCATCTCCAATGACTTGTTGCAAACAATTTGTCCATTTGAAGACATATTGGACATCCCGCGTCCTTATCGTCTAAAGTTTCACAAGAAACAGCCAGCAGGATTGCGTTCTGGTGAACTTTTGACAGCTGAAGCTAATGATTCCATCTGGAGATCATATCTGTCAGAGGACAACACAAATCTGTTAGCCATTGCTCCTTTTGACCGAACGGCGAAACCAAAAACATCCAGTGTTCACTGGAGAAATCAGCAGTAGCTGCAAGGGCACAGAGGAAATTAGCCGACAGACGTGAAGAGCGAGCTAAGGAGATGATTCAGGAGAAGGGACAGCTGCACATGTACAGGACAGAAAACCAGATGGAGAGGATATGGATGGGGAGGTTAGTATTAGAGCAAGATAGAGTGGGTGATATTAAGACTTAGTGGACGAGGAGGGGTGCTACGACTAGACAAATGAGGAAAGCAGATGGAATATGGGTAGGGCAGTCAATGAAATTCATGTAGCGCTTCCATAGGAAGCACAAGGTCATGTGACCTGATGAACTGATGTAGGGGTTGAACATCACAGGATCTTCACTTTTGACCCGAGTTGGAAACTAAACCCTGTCAATAAATCGTTTTCCGGGTGACCTTCATCCATAACTTTGGCCTGTTGAAACACTATAATTCAGTGTTCTTCCTTCTTTGTGAAGCATAACTTAAACTCTTCCTGTTTTTCTTGTCATTTTCCTCTTGTGAAGTAAGAGAAGTTACCAAGTTAGCACAAGCATTATTCAAAATTTCTCAACTATCAGTAACCTCTAAGTCATGTCGGCCCCCCAAAGCCTGCTGGGGATGTTTGTATTTTTATGTAATTTCAACAACTGTGAACATTTAAATGCTCGCAGGTGCAATTACGCAGTTCTCACTTGATTATGATACACAAATAAACAATGTTCTACATCAGTGGAAACTAATAAACCACACTGATCTTTCTCCTCCAAATGGGATTTAAAGTCGGTTTTTGAGGATTGAAGAAATTATCCTGGCATGCACGGATGAGAACTTTTGGTTGAGCCTCTCATTATTTTCATCTTCCATTGGTCCTTTGAAGCATGTTTGGGTTTTAGTAAAATTACTACAGCTTCATTTATAGCTCATTGAACGTGGGGGAAAAATGAATAGCGAAAGTGTTGTTAGGCGTCTCAGACTGTCGGAATTTTTCTTTTAGATCTCTGTCATCAAACAAGTGAAGTATTGAACTTTTTTTCATGATATTCATTGGTCCCATTTCCAGTTTCCAGTGACGTTTGCTTGACGTTCTTTTGACTTGTTCCTCTATGTTCCCCAGGCACGCAGTGTCAGGTTGCTCATACTTCATTTTCAAAAATCACATCCGTGAAAGTCGGGTTATGTTTTGGTCTGGAGCTATTGGCCGTCAGTCTTGGTCCCTGGTTGCTGTCTGAATGTAGCAAAAATGTGCAGGTTATCGCCCGTTTCTCCGCTGAGCCACACACCTGCATGAGGTCCGGTGAAAGATTAATATTAATATTGGATATTTCCAGAGCATCATTCCTGTCGTATCAGGTGCCAGGCACAGATGTTGGACTTGGACAAAATGGCTCCCAGATGTGAGCATGGTTGAATGCTGAGTATTCACATGGATGAAAAAAAAGGAAGGAGAAGAATTTCTGGAGAAGAGTCTCTTCCTTTTTTGAGCTGCCAAGTCCGACTGAATAACTGGATGTTATTGTTGTGTTTGAGTGTGTGCATTTGTGAATGAAACCCTGTTTATCTGAATCTTGTTTGAACTGCATAATAAGCCTGACCCCGAGTTTGTTCCAACAATCCATGGAGGGCTCAAAGAGAAATCCACACTGCCCTGATCTCCAGGTTGTTGTGACTTATGAGGTCAAGCTATCATTTTTTAAATATTTTTGAAACATTTTTTGGAAATGCTCTGTTCTTGGTCTTCCTTTTTTTTTCAATACTAGGAGAACTACATGATTGCTAAACCATGTTGAATAGCTTCATTCTGTATCATTTAACTCTGTCAATTATTTGCCTTATGCATGCCAAAATACAACATTCCACATAGTGTACAACATATGTCCTACAGTTCTTACTTCTTTTCTAAATGTTTGTTGAAAGAGACGGTTTTCCTTCAGAAAACCATAAACCTCACTGTCAAATTAAATATTATACGTGCTGTTAAATTCAACATTCACTTTCTATGAGGTTTGCAATTTTTGTCCCAAATTTTGGTCAAAAAATGTAAAAAAAAAAAATGTCTAAATGTACTGATTTGTGCAGTACACAAGTTGCAAGATGCAAATTTAACCTAAATTAAGGCGTCACTCAATACTTGGTAGTTTTGCGCCAAATATTGGACTTGTATTTCTCATTAAGCAAATTAATGTTTAATTATTTGTTTAGTAATTGTTTTTACAGTGTCATGGGTAACGGGAGAATGGTTAATTTTGAATACAGTTGACACTATGATATTTATAAAAATTGAGAATATGGAATGAGTATGTACTTTTCTTCCAGGATGTTGTAGAACGTTTCGGTAACACTTTATTTTAAAGTGACGTAGTTACACATTACTATATTGTACTTACTATAATAATAATAACAGTAAATTATGCATAATTACAAGTAACTAATCCTAAACCAAACCCTAACCATAACTCTATAGTAAGTACAGTACATGTAGCTAATTAATATTACTCAGTTTGAGTAAGTACAATGTA
This sequence comes from Mylopharyngodon piceus, assembly GCA_039654765.1. Lineage (NCBI taxonomy): Eukaryota > Metazoa > Chordata > Actinopteri > Cypriniformes > Xenocyprididae > Mylopharyngodon > Mylopharyngodon piceus. The sequence goes on from CM077444.1 coordinate 21,562,013, forward strand.
CATACGTCACCTTAAGTGTAACCAAAGTGTATTTCAAAGAATTTTACATGTTAAATGGGGCTGCAGCAGGAGAAAATTATATGTAAATTATATTTTAAGAATGTTGTTGCTATTAAAAGTTAATTAAAGGCACAATATGTAAGATCTTTGCAGTAAAATATCCAAAAACTACTAGGCCAGTGTTATATATTTTGTTCAGTTGAGTACTTACAATATCTCAAATGTTTCCAACTATTTGTAAATCCTGAGAAAATTGCGATTTTAACCAAGGACACGGGACACGTGTCAGGTAGTCCCGTCAATGCCGTCATACCCGCGTTACCCTCTGTTTCCGGTTTTATTTTGCAGAAACCATGGAAACACCAAAGACGCTTTAATATATTACACGTTTTATTAGACAAGGGAACAACTGTTTGGATACATTTATAGACAGAAAATGAATTATTGTTATATAGCTCAACCTGTTTAGTCTTATTGTTTAAATCTAGTTTTCTTGATTTTCTGAGAGTAACATGCTTTTACCATGCCTCAGAGAAAAACACTATTTTGTCAAGTAGCTAATACAGCATTTTCTCCATCATACAATACGTTTTAAAATTAATTGCATGCCATTTATCAACACAAGCCATCCAGCATTTATTAATATGATATTCTAATATCGATCTAGCTTACTGCAGTGTGCAACAAGTGTCTCACAGCAGCCGCCGAGCGAACGCACAGAGTAACCTCATACGCTTGAACAGAAGAAACGGAAGCGGCGACTGCAGCATAATAAAAGTTCCGCTGCTCGCGAGACATGTCGTGTTTGTTTCTCATTAGCAATCGCTCCAGCGGCCTCGTTCAGCTCCAACATCTCGGCCCTGCTCTGCTTCAAACTACAGTAACGATAATAATCTCATCCATGAACATCATTCCTGCTCGAGTACCGTCCCGATTCTTTTCCACTGACTGTGAGGTGAAGACAACATTTCCCAAGATTCCACGCTCAAACTCGGCGTCATCAAGCTACGCCTTTGTTTTGAATAGGCGACCTCTAACGGCAAAAAATCTACATATTGTGGCTTTAATATTTTTTAATGCAGTATTTTTTTAATTTCATGATGTTGTATGATTTTAGTTGTTGGTTGCAGTCAAAAAGGTCAAAATCTATGTGATGGAATGTGCCAAAATCACTATTTTAAGGAGGGATACAGATATTTGATGTTTAAAACTAGCTTCTTTTCCTGTTAGTTTAATTTTATGTTCGATATGTAGTAGATCTTACAGAAGAACATCTGATTTGTGCCTAAATTGTCATGGGACATCAAAGTGTATTGTATCTGTGAAAAGGGCCAAGAAAACACAAACACTCCATGAATTTTATGAATGGAAATAAATGTAATGCCTTAAGGACGACATTATTTGCTGACAAAAAATGAAGTGTGACTCAGAGGATTGAATGATGACCTTTAGTTTTCCTGCAATACATCTCTCTGTGATTTTCGAGTGGATGTGAACACGGAGTAAAGCAGCTGCACACAATAACTGATAATTACCGACCTTGGTGTTGTCTCACAGCAGAGTTTTCCACCAAATGTTTACAAGTAAAGGGATGTTTCCGGGCCCCGTGGACCTTCAAATGCACCCAAATGAGGGACGAGCCAAGCAGTGGAGCTTAAACAGATGTTGCAGGGAGCACTGCAGCAGGTCACAGAGGCCCTACAGTCTCCTGTTGAGGTCGAACACTGTTGCTGCAGTAATTGGTCCAGTCACGTGAGAAGGTCCAGCAAGACTGAATTGTCTCCGTCACTGTAGTTTGTGAGTAATGGAGGTTTACTCTGAAAGCTCACTTCAATTGTTCTTTCCTGGCTGAACACTTGAGGATCTTTGCCATTGTTATGGCCTAGGGCCCTTGTGAAAATGACAGACCCGTGTACTGTAACTAGATAGGTTCAGCACACACACGCTGCTTGGATCCTTGGTGCATATGATAAACTTCATTCCTTACTAACTGTTTTGCTTCTCTTGGAACTTGTATTTACAATGAATGAGCACAGAAACAGTTGAAGAGAAGTTCACTGCTGTTTTCTGGTGGGAGGAAAACAACTGGAAAATTTGAGTAACCTCAAAAGACCTTAACATTTGTGTAACTGACTCATTCAGTCGAGTGTGGAATTGTGTTGTGGAGATATCCGGAAAAGATAGACTGACAAGCTGATCGACTACAGCAATTAATGAATTAGAAGAATGGGGTAAGCTGTGCCACTTTTTACCTGTATTGACATGTAGGCACGGTGAGGTAAAATTAAAATACTAAATTATATTGTAGGATGTCGACAATTTTCAACATTTTGTAATTTTATTTATTTGTTTAATATTCTATGTATATATAATTATTTTAGTATTATTTATATTATAGTATTGAATAATATTTTGTATTGCCTTTCATTTTAGTTTAAAGCTGCAGTCCGTAACTTTTTTTGGTTAAATTTTTAAGCAAATACATAACCAGCCAGTGTTCAAAACTTTCTCCTTAATTTAGCCGATTCACAAAGGTAAGCTTGTAATAATGTTTTCTAATAAAATCGGTACTGGTGGGTTTCCACAGGAAATTCGAGCATGCAGCCGTTCGTCTTTGCGTCATTACGTCACGTCTGTTTACATAAAGAAGGAGTCCAAGCTAGTAGGCTATATCATGTGAGGATGCTGCTGGTAGCGGATCATTTATAGCCTTTTCTCACAGCAGCTGGAATAATTAAACTTATCATTTTGATGGCTTATTGTAATCCAGAAAGGTCCAAATGACAATCATCAGTGACAACTGGAGATTCACCCGTAGTCAAAAGCAAAAGACTTCGGACTGCAGAGTGGCTACAGAAATTGAAATCTACAGGTGACGCTAATACACACTAAATACACAGTCATGCAATGCTGATGTTGTTAACATTAACAATTTGAGAACAAAGTATAACAATAATAATAATTTGCACGGTTTGACGTGATACAAGCTAAGCGATCGTTAGATTTAATCACCATTGGCAGCGCGATTTATTGTAATGATTTTTTTTTTTTCTCAGAACAAAAATGGCAGACATGTTACTTACTTGTTCAGATGACATTTTCCGGTGAAAATTCTTAAGTTGGTCATACTTCCAAGACGTAGAGTCTCTAATTGCCGATGCACAACCCATGTAAAGATGAAAATTCTGCAAATAACTGCAATTGCAGGTTTCAAACGGAGATGGCGACAAAGAGGCAAAACTTACGGACTGCAGCTTTAAGTAATTTTGTTACGTGCTTTTGTCTTTTTTAATTTTATATACTATATATTTTTTTTCTTTTTTCAGTTTTAGTCATTTTAATACTTCACTGTAAACTTATTACAGTTAGTTGCCAAGGCACAAAGGCAACGTACGTGTGTGTGTGTGTGTGTGTGTGTGTGTGTGTGTGTGTATCATTAAAATCATTTACATATTAAAATATATTTTACACCTCCAATAGAATTTATTTACTTGTACTATAAAAATGCTATTCTCAATATCACTTTTCTCATGTTTATCTGAATACTTTAATTCTTTCTAAATAGTAACATGACAAAAATTGCTAGTTTAAAGGGGCGACACACCTTACCCCACTCTCTCCTACTTTGATTTGTACATTTAATTGATCTGGTTTTCTCATTAGCTTGGATAATATCTGATTTTTTTTTTTCTCAACACAAGAGAAGCAGTAACTAAATGACAAAGGAGGATAGTAAGTTTACTTCATTTTTTCAGTCAGTAAAACTTTGGAACATAATCTAGATGACACTTCCATGGGATGTTGGTTTTTGGTTGGTGGTATTGCTCTTGGACAGTTCAGCTAGCAAGAATAAACGGGTAATCCAGGGGTAACAAAAATTATTGGAGCCGTTGTGTAAATGTCAGGAAAAGGACTGGTGTAAATTACAGTGTGAATTCCCAAGCCTCTGATTTTCCCATGGTCTTCATCCAAAGTCCACCCATCTTTGATATTTTTGTATAGAGTAACCATCTGTGGGATAAAAAAAAAAAAAAAAAAAAAAGTTGATTTACAAATTCTGCTGATAAGTACAAGTAAGTATAAATTGAAGTAATTGCAAATCTGCTAAAGTCAGTCAAACAACATGTACTAATTTATTTTCTTAGCCAATATTTCATGGAACAGTTTAGACATTTGTCTGCTTCCACAACCACAACTTTTCTCTTTATCCTTGGCAGTCCTTAATATTGTGTCAAATGCCTTTTTCATAATCCTTCATTTGCACATCTTGGAGGAAGTTCTAGCGTCTACAGTGGATTGTCGTGAGCTGGCTGAATGTTAAATCCTGCCGTTGGTGCTGTTAGTCCCGACAGCAAGCTCCATTCTCCACCCCATCCTTCTCTTTTCATCCCTCTGAGTCACTGTACCATATTCTTTGACCAGCCAGTGGACTGTTTGCTTTGTTTCGTTGGGATTAACCTTCCCAGGAGCAGAGTGAATGAAAGGGAAGAGCGTGATTGTGGTGCATTTTTCACATGAACAGTGCAATGGGATCCACCCGGTGGTCATAGTCAATTAAACTAAACAGCTGTTGAGTGGAGTGGGCTTCACTAAGAGTGAATTGTACAAGTGGACATCTGGTCTGCATTAGAGTACTAGCAAAAATGTTAAACCAAGCAGCATTCGTAACTGTAGAGAGCAAATATGTTTCCGAATGAATGCGCCTCCAAATGAGGATCAGAGAGAATGTCATAAATGAAAATCAATGTGATGATTCATATGGTTGAATCACTTCACTGGGGGTGGCCAGATCGCATGACTTATGGCTAGACTGACCTTTTTCCCAGTGTCTGGTACCACACATACGGATATATTATTGTGTAAAGGAAAAGTTGTCATTCCACACCCGTTAATGTTATTTTGTCTGCAGAAAAAAAGTTGTGCATTTCAAAGAATCTTCACACAGCTTTTTTCTTCTTTTTTTTTTCCACACAGCAGTGCTGCATTCTACATCTTTATAAAGTCATACGATAGCTTTGTGTAATGAACAAACTAAAATGTAAGTTATTTTCTCTCAGATTGATCATGGAGGTCATTATGCAGCTCTCAAAACACTACACAATATTGTGGTGTAAGTTACACATCAATAACATCAAGCATAAAGGCAATGCTTTCTTGCATTGTGCCCAAACGTCATGGTGTTAAAGTCCCTGTAAAGTCATTTCTGAGAATTGTTTCTAAACACATTATAAATGTTTCAAATGTATTGCTGAAACACATAACAAAGACTGTGAACTATGTAATTCTGAATTGTGAAGTTTTTCACCAATTCTGTGTTCAGGATTTTTTGGGCGGAGCTAAAACAGGGGATCGATGACGCACTGGAGCCCCCGAGCATGGCCCCGCCCCTAACACATAACTGTCGATGACGCACTAGATCCACCAAGCACGGTGCCATCTCTAACGCTACAGCGGCTCGCCCGCTCAATCTCGAGTGTCATTACCGTTACTTTTACAGCCTACATTTTGCTAGCTAGTAATGCCTTCGTCACGCAAATGCATATTACCTGGTTGTGATAATATACAAAACAGCTCAGTTTCCTTATATAAATTTCCTAAAAACAATGATATGAAGAAGGGGGGGATTAATTTTGTCTCTGCAGTGATCATTTTACACCGGGTAGTTTTACAAACTTCTATCAGAGACAACTGGGATTCACTGATAATCCGCTGTTATTGGTGAATGGGGCTGAACAGACCATCTCCCGCCTCGGCCTTCGTCCTCCCGTCCCACCGACAACTGATGATATGGGGCCGGACAGAGTCTCTCCTGTCCCGGCCTTCATCCTCCCGTCTCGCGGCGCCGACATCTGTCGACAACATTCGGCAGTACGAGCCCACCAATGAGTGTAAATTGCCATGTGTGCTTATGTTATAATTAGTAGGTAGTCCACAGTAACTCTACTAAATTTTGCAACCCTCTAACGTGATTCTTTTGTTTATATGCATCAGTATTTGACTCATTAGACAAGTAAGTTGAGACGGCAGCTCTCACGAGTGGGTGTGGTTTCAGCGCCGACCGCGGACACGCCCCCAGCGTTTGAGAGCAGAGAATACTGCTTATTTTTTCAAGATTTTGATAACTTATTTCATTTACTTGGCGTTTTTTTTTTTTTTTTAAATTATTCAAATTTGGCTGGGTGGTTAATAACACATTTTTCTGTGGTGTGACAAACTCAAAACACATACTTTAATATGGCTTTACAGGGACTTTAAACCTGCTGTTTAGCCACAGAGCTATCAAATGGTTTCAAAAGACATATATAGCTTTTTTTTTTTTCTTGTTGTGTTTCATAGAAAAAAAAAAAAAAAAAATAACAGCATACAGGTTTGGAACAAAACAAGTGAACTATTTTTTTTTTTTACTTTTTACACTAACCATTATACCAGTTCCCTTCACATCAGGGCTGTAACCACCATAGCCATTTAGGGGGACAAGTCCCCCTAATAATTAGAAATAGCCAAATTGTCCCCCCCAATATTTGATATTCTTGATGCTGCTCTGGTGCACTCCATTACGTACCACTTTGTTTGTTGTAAGGATGACAAGAAGTTTTAAAAGTTAGATTTTTTGCCTATCAGCGCTCATCAATGTCAAAATGATCAAGATGGCCAATCAAATCAAAGAAGGCGGGGCTTACTGTTCACAGAAGATGAGTGCGAAGACCAATGCAACACTTTAGATTTAATGGTGAAAGAGTGCATGGTAAGATGTAAGTATAAACATTTAATATTTGACAACTGTTTTACGATTGAAATGTTCAGCGACCGACAGTAATGTTCAACAGTAATGCAAACTACTCAACTTCTTTTTATGAAATTTCACCATTTTGAATTGAACATATGCTATTATTTACATGATTCATGTAATTCATACTAACTGAATGTGAAGAGACAAGAAATGTTTTGTGTTTTTTACATAATAAGAGTGTAAAAGTGAATATGCATATTTTAAAATAAAATATTATTTGCAAATAGTTTAAATTGATTACTTAATAACTACATTCTTCTTTCTTTTTCTTTATTTCATTTTAATCCAATAATTATAACACCCACAAACACACAAAAAAAACAACTTTGGTCCCCCCAATGTTCAAGACAAGGTTACAGCCTTTCTTCACATTCCATATCAAGGTTGGACTTCATCCAAAATGGTAGGCAAAATGAGATAAATACTGTTTTATTGTTATTTATATGTCTATACATTATTGGTTATGGGCTGATTTTAGAGCTTTTTTTTTTTTTAAACATCACTTATTGGATAATTGAATGCTCACTTCCTTTATTTTTACATGTGGATTACATTTGCCATCATCAAATTTAAATATAATTAGTAATAAATAGTGTACCATTTTTATAGCTGCCGTTTATTGGTTATTGGCCGAAATTACAAATGATCAGTTTATCAGATTGGGTGGAATTTTAATATTGATGCATCCCTAATTATAATCCACTCAATACTTAAAAGAACTATAGCTGTAAACCCTAATGCTCAAAATACTTAATTGGTTTAAGTAGGACAAACTTAAATTGAACAAATTAGTTCAGTTAAATTAACTGTTTTATTTGTATTTAGTACTTTATTGTTCTTTTGAATTCACAGCACTGACATATTTCAAGTAAACTGAACTGTTTCACTGTTTTGAGTTGTATGAACTCATTTCTTTTAATTTTGACTAACTTAAGTTTAACTGAAACTGGACTGGGATTTCTATTTCCCAGCATGCTTTGACCATGGCACTCGAAAGGGAGAGTAAATGCTAAAATTAAGTGTTATATAATGTTTTTTTGTGCAAGATTAATGGTAAGGGAGATTTAGTAGTGATTAATGTTTTGTTATGCTAATTTAGAAGAGTTTCTGTTAATGTGGGTTTTTGGAGATTTACCATCATGGTGACAAGTAGCGCATGCGGCTTGGTATGAGAGCAGGTAAGTTACATGTTTTAAGTTGCTGTACTCATTCAGTAAGTGCTATACCATGCTATTGTTAACATGTTAGCAAATTAGCAAGTTGGCATTTTTAGAATTTTCTTAGGGTTTACAGTGAAGTAAATAACTCATTTGATTTGCAAGAACTCAAAATAAAAAAAGTTAATAAACTAAATATTTTATGTTAATTGCTATCAAAATGTGTGAGTTAACCAACTCAGTACTTCAAGTTAGGAGCAATTAACATGCATGAGTACTACAAACTCAAAACTTGATAGTTCTGCTTACTTAAAATTGGGAACATCATAACTCAAAAAATGTTATGTAACTGATTACCTCAAATTTTTTGAGTTAGTTGAACTTATTCGGGTTTACAGTGTAGTAGAAACTTTAAAAATAATATAAAACTGACTTTTACTCAAAAATATGTGTATTCTTTGTTAATTTGAATATTGCGTTGTTCCTTTTATTTACGTTTGATACCTTTTATTGCAATTAGTTTCAAGTCGTGTCTCCCATGTAGAGCGCTATTTGTGCGGCATGTGGAGTTGCTGTCTGTGTACAGCCTTCCAAATCGTTCATGTATGAGCAGCAATTTCAGTTAGGATGCTTCCATAGAAGCCAGGAGGCAGCTTACTACAGTAGGTTGTGAAGTAGGCCCAATTTTGTAGAATTATTAACAAGTAGAAGTACACTAGCCTAATGGTAAATGGTGCCCAACTGGCTAAGAGGCCCTAATCCAGGGATGTCCAATCCTGGTTTTGGAGGTTTTAGCTTCAACTTGTCTCAACATACCTGCCTGGAAGATTCTAGTTATCCTGAAGACTTTGATTACCTTTGTTCAGGTTTGTTTATTTGGGATTGGAGCTAAACTCTGCAGGAAAGGGGCCCTCCAGGAGCAGGATTGGACACCCCTGCCCTAACTCCAACTAACACTGTGTTTACACCAGATGCAAACGGCACGACGTGACAAAAGCAAATAGAACCCATTATAGTCAGTGATGCTGTCTATACTGGTTGTAACGCAAAGCGACACAACAAATTCCTGACAGTAAATTGATTCAATTTCAATTTCTGACGTAGCCTATGCATTCACACTACTTTTGACATGAAGAACAGATGGATTTGCAATAGTCGCTTTGTCGCATCCTGTGTAGACAGCCTCAAGCTGTCGCGTCCAGTATAGACACTGTGTAAACCTCTACCTTTATTGAACCTGAAAGGCAGAACAGCCTGTCAGACACAAAGTGGGATGTATGATTTGGGTGCTTCTTCAGCTTCTTTTAATCACTGATATAGGGTGTCCAGTTATTTCACAGGTCTATAGTGTAGTCTTATAAGGAGAACATTTCTGACTTGTTTCAAGTGCTCAATTAGATTATATTTAAAGCTTAAAAGAATAAGGGTGTTTGTCAGAGGTGTATTCTAGGGTTTAGCACACATGCTCACAAAAAAACATCAAGCTGTAGTGCTTGTTTAAGAAACCAGGATTTAATTCTGGCCCATATTGTATCCCATTCCCATTTCCCCTCTCCCTATTGTGCTCCCTATTTGGACTAAATTAGAGAAGGTCAAAAAAATTGAATTTCACAGATGTGTTTTGTGATTATAATCCTATAAACACGTCTTTTTCTTGCACAACCTCAGTAAAAAATTACGGAGCAAATCACCTAATGTTTCTTGGCCAACTCTGGAGTCCTCAGAGAAATCTAATCCATTTGGATAGGAATTTCTCTGATTGTGGTTTTGACGCTTCTGCACCTTGATTATGGATTTAGGCAGTTTTCCCTTATGCTGGTTAAAATAATAGTTTGCACCCCATCTGACATAAAAAGTAAATTAAATCAACCCTGATCATGGACTGCTCAGCAAGGGTCTGTCCACACAGAATGATTAAAAACGCAAGACACAGGGCAGTTGAATAGGGGAAAAAATGCTAGGTCTCCTTTAAAATTTGAACTGATTTTAACTTGAGCGCCATGTTTTTAGAACGCTGTCATGGACGAGATGCTGCAAAAGACACAAGATGTGAGCGCAGTGGTCAAAGATGTCCATCTAGTATGTGCAACAGTGTTAATTCTAGGGGTCGTCTAGTAGTCGTTCATTTTAAGCAATTAGTCGACTAATCGCACGTTTATTAATATACCGTATAAATCATAAAAAAAGAGCCTTTTAATGCCTACATAGCCTAATCAGCGTTCAAGCGCATGCATAAAGCTTGCCACAGCGCACCAGCAGAAGTAATGATTATGAATGTGTCGTGAAAAAAAACAGCAAGGAGATTGCTTTAACATTTTAATAATTAATTTATAAACTAGTGTTTTCTGTATTTTCAGCTGCAGTGATGAAGTTGACCATGCTGACTCGTCATCTCCATAGTAGTGGACGCACCATTTCATACAGATTACATAACTTGACAATATTTGTTTTCCATTTGAATTGGTTAATTTAAAAGTAGACATTTCGCTTTCTATAGATATATTTTTCATTTCTGTGAGGCAAGTTTACATGGAGTTTCGGTTCTTTCTCTTTTTTTTTTTTTTGGCGTGCTCGAGCTCACAGAGCGAGACGGCAGAAATCGCACGCTGTTTGCTTTCATTATTTTACAAAAGCACAACGTTTTGTTGTTATTGTAAGTGCACACAAATAAAAGTAGACTCTTCACAGTTTCAAATGGTGTATTACTCTTTATGACCAAAAATGACAGAGTATTTTAAGTGCAAGTGATCGCACCGATGTCTTGAAGTAAGTGCGCTACTATTCAGCTTTCACACTTCGCACAAACGCTTGAATCACCCACATTTTTCTAGTTTAACGTTAAAGTGATCGACCATGTAAAGTTGCTAGTACTTAAATGTTTCAGATGATAAGCCATATTTGAGGTCGATGAATGATAGCGAGTGTTTGGATGTCCTGCCCGATTTACTGTAATTACCACATAGACCAGCTGTTAACGATCTGTCCGTCACAGACTGCGTGATTTCGCCACGTCCAGTGGATTTTTTTCCCTCGACTAAGCGACTAATAAAATTTTGGTCGACTAAGCCATTTCTCGTCGACTAACAGTTAGTCAACTATTAGGGGCCCTACTTAAATCCTTCCCTTATTTTATAAATATCATCTTTGCTGTGATCCGAATGTTGCGCCTTCAGAAGAGGGTTTTGATCATTCATACTAGCAACATTGGCAGAATTTGAGACTTCCGTCTTTTTGAGGGTTTCTGGTGCAGAGCATTTCAAGAGTTGAGGGCTGCAGCTATTTTCAACAGCCGTTTCCTCACTCCTCCGAAAGTTATTTGCTCAGTAGGCTAGTCTCTTTTAAGTCTGTAATACCTTTTTACACAAACACAGAATTCAACTGCAGAGAGCTCATGCGTCATGTAGGTGAGTAATGATTGTTTATGTCCACCTCCGCGCATAAACAAACAAACTAATCTAATAAAAATAAATTTAGCGCTATTCTTATTCACAAAGTTGGTTCACACAACAATGCATATTGTATGCCACTGTGAAAAATTCACAAGTGAACAAGTGAATTACTGTTGCTTATCTTAATTCCTTCCCTTATTTTATAAATAACATTATAATTTTATCAAATATGCAAGTCTGAACTCCAGTGTAGTTAGCTGAGTTTCTGAAAGAACTGTAAACATAGTAAGTATCTTTAGATGTCTGAAAGTATAGGTTGAGAGTTTCATCATCTAAGTACAAAACAGGCTCACCGTGGCTCCTCTCCATAAGCCTGAGCCTGTTTCCGTCCAAAAGGAAGTATCAAAGTTTCAGACATGAGTTAAAAGTATCTCCTGATGTATTGTGATAGTGCTGTGATACGGAATAATTTATGCCTTCTGACTTGTGGGAGGACATTTATATGTCCAAATGGTCCCCAAACATCCTGCCATCCTCCGAGGGTGAGGGAGGAGGAAACCGTGCTCTGAAAGTTAACTTTGTATGTCTACACGGCTCCATAAATGTCACTACACATGTGCTGGCCCTTAAGCGTGTTCACGAGCTGGAAGGCATTTCGATATGCCCCTTTTGATATGCCTCCAGCGATCATGGATATTTTGCTCTGAATCTGTACTTGTCCTCAAGCCATCACCTAAACCAAGCCTTGCAGAATAGGAGGGTCTTTTCTTTAATGGTCCTGGGCGATGGTGTGGAGCAGCACAGCTGTGCATGTCTTTATATGATGAGCTGCAGGTGGAGATATTCAACTGATGATCATCCTCCTGGCTGCGTCCGTAACCTAAAGCAGCTGCCTAGTCAGTCATTGACTTCACAGGCAGCGTTCTTGTATAAAAACACGTCCCATGGATACTGCCTTCAGACCATCTTCCAAGAATCCATAACGTCATGTCTGATCATCTTAAATAAATTCTAGTGCGCATCGGTTCCTCTTTAAGATGCATTTCTCAAAAACCAGGGATGTGTGAGAAGAACTAAGATGAAGGGAAGGGAGGAAGGAGCAGTTCTTCTGTACTTGAAGATGTTAATGAAGGGACGGACAAAGAAAGGGAGCTGATTTATGGAGTGTCCTTCCTTTTACCTGTGCTCTATGGCTATGGGGCCTCTAGAGGTGAGGAGCAGAGGAGAAATCGCCGACAAAATCATGTGATACTGGCCCAGAGCAGTGGCCCGAGCCTAATGAATTCCCAAATGAGAATCTGGTCGGTCATGAGACTCTTTGCTGGCACAGAATCCTCTCAAATGTCTGTGTTCATCTGCTTTGTGGACCTCAAACCATCTGTAACAAATGAAGGGTGTTCATAAGACTGCAAAGTGTGAGTCCAATATTTTCACCTCGAATGAAACATCTAGAGATCTTCACATGTGAGAAATTAGTCAAAACACCCCTAGGGTGGAATCCTATCATCTTTGTCAACTGTGATCCAAATGTTTTGCCATCAGAACAGGGTTTTGATAATTCATGCTAACATATTGGCAGAATTTTAAATGTCAAGAATTTGAGATTTCCATCTCATTTGCTCAGTAGGCCTCTGACATCTTCTAAGTCTGTACTAATACGTTTCTACATTAATACAAAATTCAATTACAGAGAACTCATGCGTCATTTAAGTGAGTAATGATTGAATCAGAGTATGCACTGTACACATCTGCACATAAAAAAACTTAATAAAAAATAAAAATAAATTCAGCACTATTCTTATTTACAAAGTTGGTCCACACAGCAACGCATATTGAAAAATTCAGAACAAGTGAGCTACTGATGACTTCTTGCTAAAATCATATGTGAAATTTACGTCAATAAGTAGAGGTGTAAAGGCTTGTTCACACCATGAATGTTCTGATTTTTGCATGCAGTTTATCTGTTCAGACCAAAGCGTAAAAAAACCTCCAGGCAGCTGAATGAAAATGCAGTCTCTGAGCGTAGGTGGCACTTATAGAAAAGCAGAAAAAACACTTTTACCCTGTTACACAAAGTGCTGTGCAGCTGTCTGTATCTAACACTCACTTTTAATGGAGAAGGAAGGAAATAAAACCGTATTTATATGTTATCAAACAGCTATTCAGATTTTTTCATTCACTATTGTGTGCATCAAACACCAATACATAAGAGCCATCACTTCCTCTGCTATGCACTGTCGCTTATTATGTTCATGAGTGCCACCAAGTCGTAGTTTTTTGTAACATAAAACTCTGGACATGTGACCAGAAGCGCCAATCGGTGACTGTCTGAACAAACGCGTTAACAGCCATTCATTCAAATTAAAATGTTTGTTGCATAAAATTTTCATCTTGGTGTGAACAGGTCTTCAGTATTTGCTTGGAACACTTTGATATGATTCTCTCTCCGACTTCATGAATTTGAGTTCGAGTCATCATTAATTTGGTTTGATTCAGTTAGAATATTTGCTCAGGGTTGTAATTATTTTCAAAAATATTGAAGACATGAATGAAACTGGAAGGACCATTAAACATGCATGTCTGAAGTAGATTTGGTGAATTTCAGCTTGATTGGTGTAATTTAGGTCACAAACTGTGTTTTGGATAAAAAAATATATTTTATTTAATATAAATTTATTAGAATTTAAACGATTATTAAATTCTCTATTCAAATTTTAATTATCAGATGCATTTTATATCTCTTGCCTTTACAGAAATGCCTAATGTCCTTGAAGACCTTTCATGTTCAGACTGAGACTCTAAATGCAATATAGAGTAATGATAATTAGCATACACATGAGGTCAACATGTTGGCTATGATAAGTAATTATCACACATGGTAATTGTTTTTATGCAAGACCATCTGTGTTCAGAAAGGAGAGTGTTTGTTTGTTCATGGGAACTGTCCCAGAATGACCTTTACTGGACACTCCTCTGCCATTGCTTGTTGTTTTCACAATTGCTTCACAAGGCACCTGGGAAACATTTGCATTTGTCAACAAACATCTTTGAAACCTTTTTTAACTCCTCTTTTTTCCCCAGTGATCTTTTTCAGGTATCAAAACAACAGGATTGTTTAGGGGGAAATGTTCCGGTTTTGTCTCATGAATGCAGCTCTCGAAGCTCTGTAGCTGCATGATGTATTTTAAACTTTACACTGCATTTTTATGAGGTGAAAAGGTTGCTCTGGCAATTGGTCTTAATTTATGTTTGGTTGTCTATGTAGGATGGTACACAATTACTGACATTTTACCTTTGTTTTAGAACAGCCTTAGCTTGTCTATGTTGTTTGTGATTGTTAATCAGTAAAACTTTGGCATGGTTCATGGTAGTGTTGTCAAAAGTACCGGTACTTCGGTACCAAGTTGGTACTGAAATTTTGAAAATGTGACAATACCAGCATTTCTGTAGTACCGGTAGTACCGAGAATCCGGGTATATTCGGTACCCGCTGATAGGGCTGTGCCAGTATTTTACGTGAATATGACACGAGTGAAGCACAAAGCTTTGTTTACAGAAGAAATAGGCTAATAGGTTAGCAATTAAATGTGACATCGCAGGCATGGAAACATTTTGGTTCATGCCGAATGAGAGAGGTATGTCATACATTTAAGCTTTGTCGGCTTTGTATTCTGTTTTGCGAATCACGATCTGGTCACCCGATTAGCAGAGAATTTAACAATATTCCATTAGTTATTCCACTGAACATGAAATCTCTGTTTCTTTTCCCAAATCTTCACTCACGCAGGGGATTATAAACGTTTCTTCCTTTGGTTTGCTTTTAATTAGGCCTATTATATTCGCATTCTTTACTGTGGTAAAGTAGAAAAAACACCGTAGGACAGAAACCTTTTTGCTTGCACGTCAATTTCTATTTAACACAGTTTGTGCTTGTTATTAGACTTCATAAGGCACGTCAAGTTTATTTGTATAGCGTGTTTCACACACTCCGGTGATTTTTAGTTTCGCTTTCTCTGGCAGCGCAAAATCAAACATAGCCTGAATGTCTGAAGATAAAACTCGCTCTTCAGACCTTTTACAACAAATGTCAGTTGCTTGTAACATCAGGATATAACATGAAGATATTATTAAAGAGAAATGATCTCTTTCCTGCTCGTGTCCCACATCCCTCTCAAAGCGCAGAGCGGCTATATGACGCGTCTTTGTGTGGGAATAAAAAACTAATGTTTTTTAGAATAATATTTCACTTTCTTATTATTTAGGTTACCATTATTTACTGATATTTATTTCATAGTTTTACAGGCTGTAGTGTGTCGTTTCACTGAAGGAATAGCTAAAATAAACACGCACGTCTGTTTCAAAATGGATGTTTGAGCATTTGTTTAGGCCTATTTATTTTTTATATTTCAAAATTTATTTCATTGAGGTATGTACACACACATACACACACACTCCAAATATTTATATGTATGATTACCATCATATTTAATATGTTTTTAAAAATATGCTAGTTAAATAAAATAGTAAAATAGTTCCAACAGATTTTCCTGTGGTACCGAAATTGGTACCGAGAACTGTAAATTTTTACTGGTATTGGTACTGACTACTGGAATTTTGGTACCGTGACAAGACTAGTTCATGGTGGTCTACTGTGTTTATACTTATTTTCTTTCAGTTCTCAGATGTAAAGGGATGCTGATATTTTGCTACTGTAATGTGCTGTAATCTGTTTTTCTGTCTATAGAGGTCCTCTTTGCTCTGGATACCAGCTCTGTCAGAGAATCATCAGAGATATGAACCATTTATTTATTTAGGCAGATTTTATTCATAGACTGTATAGACAGTGTATTTTTTGTGGGGTAAAGTTCTTTACAGGATCATCTTTCAGATTTTCAAGATTAGCTACTGGTTACCAATATGGTCTTCTGCTGAATGAAATGAACTTACGTTTAAATGAGGTAAAACTAAAGACGTGTGTAAATGATTAAGTGAAGAAATCCGAGCCCAGTTAAAGGAAAAGTTCACCCAAAAATGCACATTCATGTGATTCTATGGAACAAATGCTATTAGTTGTCCATATGAACCCAGGAAATGAATCAGTCTGATTTGATGGTGAACCAATTTATTGAAAATATCTGAAAATTATTCACAAATGGACATTTCCATCCTTGTTAGCTTTTGAACATTTTTTTTTTTTTTTTTTTTAAGCTATGATGGAGGTCAAGATTTTCACTCAATGACTTAAAATCCGTATGACTTGGAATATAGTGCATGAATCATATGGCTTCTTTTGAACCCTTTTATAAGCTTGAAAGTGGAAGCAAGAGATTCAGACAGTTTTCGAACATCATGAAGGTGAGTAAATGACAAAATTTTCATTTTTGGTGAACTATTCCTTTAAGACAACACTGGTGCCAAAAGCACAAAAGCTAAGCTGTCTGAGAATCTTTAGAGTTCGTTCTGGCTTTTTCCAAAGAATGGCCTAAACAGACACGCTTTGATTCTTCATCCATTCACAATTAGAAATGAGTGTGCCAGCAGCCCATCCGCATTCTTCACATTTCAACACAATATTGATTTTCCCACAGGGAGGAAGGATTCCTATCACCCATGAGAGGGAGATTTCCCATCATGTTTTTGTGCCGTGATGATGATTGGCAGTTCAGTTTGTTGCTCAGAACAGTCTGTCGGTCAGTCTCTGGTCAGCGCTTGAACACTGCTCACTGTGTGGCTGTTGTTTACAAATTATTCTCAAATCAAACTCAATGAGCTTGCGGTGATGCATTTTGACCTGCAATTTAACAATTAAATTTGAGTTTGAGATTCCAAACCCATGAGTTTGTGGTGTGATAATGCCATTCATTTCTTTGGATATAAATCATGGACGATATTTTGATTAGACATGATTTCTGATATTGGTATGGAAAATCGATTGAATGTCATCCCAGAAAACACTTCCTACAGTATTCCTATTTTCACGTGTCCCATAATTGAAAAACATAGTTAATCACAGCATGGCCCAAAGAAATAGCTTCCTTACACTAAATATACTCATTCTTGGCACACATGATATTTGTTAAGATGGTCAGAAATCTGCCTGTCAATATCAAATATGTTTCGAACCGATAGAGAGTTCTGGTTTTGGCAGTGTTCTAGTGTTTTAATGTCATTCGTGGAGTTACAGAAACATTCTGCGGTCTTAAACTGAATGAAGGAAAGAAGAAAGGGATTTAGTGACTATTTGGGTGTGACAAATGTATGAACTATGGGTCTCTTGTATGTTGAGGTTATTCTTATTTTTATTTGATTGAAAACAAGCTGTTCGCTAAAATATAAAGATGTCAGCTGCTAAAGCTGTGATCATATTGGTACATCGTGACAAAGCAACACTCTGGGAACATATCACAGGTTCCACTCAGTGTAAAATTTAAGTAAACCAGATGCTAGTGTTGAGTCACATCATGTAATTATAAGCAAACTTTCTAACTAAACTTTTAAGCTAAAAATACAGCTTTACTGTTAGCAATAAAAGAGAAGTGATAATTCTTTCTAAGTTTGGAACCCTTATTGGGAATATTTTTAAGAGTTCTTCTGATTTATGTGTGTCTGTATTTTTATTTTTTTTCTTCTTGTCCTTGTCTGTACACCGAACCATGCTTCCCCTGTCCCAAATGTTTGTGGTCTGACAGATGAATCTTACACGAGCTCCAAGCACTTAAAAGCTTGTCACGTGTTCCAGCTGCCTCCCGTGGGAACATGGCAAAGACGGTTACAAGTGACTCAGTCCAGTTCCCCTCTCTAGTCAAAGTCAGTGTCCTCGCATTGGGCAGAACATCCAAAATACCACTTCTCTTAGATAAGGATAAAAAAGACATGCTGATTGGTTGATTTAAATATAAGTAATTTGTTAATTTATCACTTTGTAGGTTCTTTATTGGCATCTATGGTTCCATGAAGAACCTTTTAACATCTAGGGCTGGTCCGAATACCATTTTTTGAGCTTTGAAGCTTCGGTAGTAATCCACAACGAATATTCGAAGCTTCGGAAGGAGGGGGCTGAACATATTCATATCTCTAATAAAGGCAGTGTAACGAGTATAAATATGGTGTGGCTCCTTTAAGAGCTGCGTGCTCCCGGTTGAACTGTCGATCTGCATTGTATGTGCGACTCGAGCACCACATGTATGCAGGTTATTTCTGTTTTTCTGTTGCTCATTTAGAGATATTTTCTTTATTAAGTAACGCCGTGGATGGCATAACATTTGCGACGGACAGTTACACGAGTTTCATGGGGAATAAAGCGCTAGTTATGAAATGTCAATCGCCTCCGTGAAGTCTGTCTGGTATCAATAACTCAAGCTGAGTGAGCTAACGTATCCCTCTTTGCTCCGTACACAATGCGTTACAGCAGGAATCTTTGTGTGTCTGTCTGTCTGTTTGCATTTTGATTATGTTGAGAACCGTTCATCCAATCGACTTCACACGTGGCGGGTGTGTTGCTGCGGACCCAAGGGAGTGCAGTGTTGCATTTGGTGCAATATGGACACGCGACACATTCAGAATTAATAAACTTTTAATTAACTACAGAACAGCGAAATAGACTAGCTGAAAGCGTGGACAGGGCTAATATGTTCCGAGAACGGACACTGCACTAGTGATATAAAACACAGATCTGTTAAGAGTAATACTTTTAATAAGGTAGCCTAACATTTTTCTGACAAACAAAACACTCCCAAATCAGAAATTAGCAGCACAGTAATAACTGACACAGTAACGGGTTGGCTATTTAAATAAAAGAAGAATGAAAAATAAATGAACGAACTGTAATGAACACGCCGTCCCAGTAAAATCTCACGTTTGAGTTATAACAAGCTCCTATATTTCACAGTATATTCATTTAGATTGATAATAATGGGTAAAAAGGCTAATACACAAATTTTGTTTCTATTCTATTTTCCACAATGTCAAAGCAACGCAGGTTAACCCAAAATACAAGCCAATGCAGTTGTGCGCTTCAGACAGAGAATACTCCAGTTGCAGGAAACACATTAGTAGGCTAAGAAGAAGCAAATATATTTAAGTATAACAAGGTTGGGTTCCTTCAACTGTCCATCCTATTAAAAATGGATAGGCTATATAAGATAATTGTAAAAAAAAGTGTATTGTATTTCGCCAGATTTTATAGTGTACATATTCAAGCGTGAATGAGAACCGTTTCGCGTGTGGGGGATGCCAGGTGTGCGAAAAAAGAAAGAAAAAAACGAATATTCAAATCCCAAAATTGAAAATCGAATACCAACCCACCAAACGAATATTCGAATAATCGAATATTTGGGTCCAGCCCTATTAACATCCACACACAAAAGAATCTTTATTGTGGAAAAATGTATGTATATATATATATATATATATATATATATTCAGTGGTTCTTGAATCATGTTTTAAGTGCAAGAATAAGTCTTTTATTTTACATTCCCTAAGAAACGTGCCACAGGAACTTAAAACTAGTGCACTTATACACAACTGGTTAGTCATTTTTCCACACAGTTGCAATTGATACAAGTTCAGATTTCATTCCCTGCTGATCCAAAATAATAAGATAAAGTGATAATCATCAGATATAGTGATTACCAAACTTATGAATCTTATTTGTGTGTTACTGATGACAAATGAAGACAACTTTGCAGGGCTGTTTACTTAAAATAGGGCTTCAGGACTTCAGTATGTTCATGCTCTAATTATCTTATGTAGTTATCTGGCTTCATGCTTTGATGGTCACCTGCTATTTAGAGGCCTGGTCTGGTAAGGGGCCATTTACACAGCATGTGTTATTGCATCCGACTGTGGTGTTTATTGTTTATTGTAGTACAATTACTTGTATTTCTATGGAAAGAACATGTACTAGATGGACGTCTTTGACCTTTGTCACTCGTGTTTTTTTTATGCATCTCGCGCCATGAGTACTGCCTTTTAAGTAAAAATAAGTTTTAAACACTTTCTGTTTTTGAGTGCAGGAACCCATCCTATGTGTATGGCTCCACTCATCAGACAAAGTCACGAAGCGAACAGCTTTGCTTGCATAGTCAGATGTCTAAAACTTATTCAATGATTTGAGTGTTGTGTGCCTCTTTTCTTGCATCTGAGGTTAAAAAGAGCTTAATTGTTGATCTACCTCAGAAACCGCCTAATTGTAAACTAAAGCTTTTCCTCGTTACAGGCGCGGCACTGCTGTCTTTTGTTTCTTTTGTTATTACAGTCTTTTTTTACAATGACTCAAGGCTAACCAACAATTTCAAGGTACATTTTGAGAGATGTTGCATCATATTATAAACAAAGCCTTGCTTTTCCTAACACAGATTTGATGAACCACAAATATGCTTTGAAGGATGCGCTACAAATACAACTTTTTTAAAGCATCTCAGACAATGGTTTCATCATCTGGCAGATCTTAACTGCAGATGTACACTGAAAAAATCTTAGTAAAATTTTTCAACTCTATGTGTGAAATATACTTGGAAAATCTGAAAGTTTTTAGTACTTAAAAAATGAATACAAGCCACTAACTAAGTTAAGTACAATTAACTTAACTTAAAATGTAATTAAATATCACTTAACCAAGTCAAGTAAATAAGTACATACTTTAAGATTTTATTACATTTTGTAAGGCAAGTTTATTAAATTAATTTATCTTAATTTTAGACATAAATTGCCAATGCTTGTCACTGCACTGACATTAGCACGTTCATTGAATAAAACAATAGAAACTCTTTTAAATGTCAAATTTTAAATGTCCATATTTATTACTATTATATTTAAAATGATTAAAATGTTCAGCAATTGTGTTGCTTTAGCTCATTTTAATGAAGTAAAATTTTAATGAAGTATTTTTTTACATGATGATATAGTTTATGCTAGTCCAAATTCACACATAGAAATATACTGTAACTGTGACTAAACTTAATTTACAAATTTTGGCACTGATGAACAGAAAACGAATCTAATCGCAAAGTGAAAACAGATCTCAAAATTATCCAAAATATTTACGAATGTAAAATTAAATTCCAAAATAACTGATTTCATAAGTATTCACCCTAACACACCCAAATCATCACTGATACAGCCAATTGCTTTTAGAAGTCACATAAATAGTTCGCTTGTGTGTACTCAAGAGGTTTCAATTGATTGTAGTATAAATACACATCTATCTGGAAGGTCCAACTTCTAGTGAGTCAGTATTATGGCAGGACTTGCACCATATCCCTTGGAGAACAGTTAAATCAATAATTAACAAATGGAAAGAGTATGTTCACAGCTGTAAATCTACCTAGCGCAGGCCGTCCTCCAAAAAGTAGCTTTGCGAGAAGGTGTAGGCCACCAAGACACCAATGAAGCAGTTACAAGTTTATGTGACTGAGACTGGAGAGAATGAGCATTGCCCAGTTCACCCGTCACAGCTTTATGGCAGAGCAGCAAAGAGAAAGCCACTGTTGTCATTTGAGATCTGGCCTACAGTTTTCCAGAAGGCATGTGGCGGACTCTGAAGCCATCTGGAAGAGGGTTTTATGATCCAATGAGACCACAATCGAGCTTTTGGGCCATCAAAGCAAATGCCATGTTTGGCGTAAGTTAAACACTGTGCATCGTCAGAGAAAAACTATCCTCACTGTGAATCCTGGTGGTGGCAGCATGGGGATGCCTGGAAGGCTTGTGAGGGTCAAATGAATGCAGAAAAACTGGAGGAAAACCTGACGGAGTCTGCAAGACACCTGTGACTTGGGAGAAGATTTGTTTTCCAGCAAGACAATGACTTCAAGTATAAACCCCAAGCCCAAGGAATGGCTTAAAAACAACGTTAATGTCCTTGAGTGGCCAAGTCAGATCTCAATCCAATTGAGAATTTGTGGGTGGACTTGAAAATGGCTGTTAACTCACAATCTGACTGAGTTGAAGCAGTTCTGCAAAGATGAATGGGGACTGCAGTGGCCAGATGTGTAAAGCTGATAGAGACCTACAGACTTAATGCTGGAACTGCCGCCAAAGGAGCATCTACTAAATGCTGACTTGAAGGGGGAAATGCGTATGTAAACAGATGTTTTGTGTTTAACCAAAATACATTTTGAATTGTAGAAAATTGTTTTCACTTGAAAGAATATTTTGTTCTGTTGATCATTGTCAATCCTCTGGAGAAAAAAACAAACAAAAAACTTCTAACTTTAATGAAGGTGAATACCATTTAAAAGATTTTAAAATGAAAATTACCCCAAGAAATTACTCGTCAGTTACACTTTTTTTGTAAGCTGAATACGGAAGGTGTAGGATGTAGCGAAAGTGTTTTGAGCTGCGTTACAATTTCTTCGTAAGTTGAATAATGAACATTTAAGAAACATTTCTTATTAGTACAGTCGAAAAGGTTGTGCTGCTTAATATTTTTGTGGAAACCATTAATCATATTTGTTCTCTTGTTTGATGAATAGAAAGTGTTTATTTAAAATAGAAATCTTTTGTAACATAATAATAAATGTCTTTACTGTCACTTTTGATCAATTTAATGATCACTGCTAGATAAAAGTATACATTTCTTAAAAAAAAAAAAAATGACTGCAAACTTTTGAATAGTAGTGCACTTTATATTTTTATGGAAAAATGTGATTCATTTCAAGCATTTCATGTCATTAATTTGATTAAAATGTTTAATTGATTTAAAGATTACACTTCTTGTAGGTGAAAGTGGACCATCTTGAGTCTACCGTCATCTGTTCTTTTCAGTATACTGCACATTCATTGATCTGTGGCCAGTCGGTGAAACTCCAGGAGTGCCTCCCAGAAAGAGCTTTACCCTGTATCTGGGTCAGTCTCCTGTCCTGAGCTCACCTCCACAGCAAGCTGTGCATTTGCATTCTCAAACAGACTTTCCCGCCTTTGCCAAAATCCAGTGCAGAATGTATGTGAGCAAAACTGTGTGTCAGATTTAATGTTATTTTCATCAGTGTTTTACTTGTGGCTGACAAACCGGCTGTTTAGAATGGCATACTGAAAGCTTAAAGCGGCCATATGATGAGAACATAAAGTGATACTCTGTAAACTTTCAGAACTCAAAACACCCAGTCCAAAAAGTGCATTTCTGAACTTAGTGAGACAAATGAATCCAATGAATCAAAACATGACCATACACATTTATATATCAGTGACGTTTGTTCCGCGGTCAAAAACTTGGCCGGCCCAGTTATGATGAGGTAATGAGAAAAAAACTGAAAATAGATGCTATTATACCTATATGCCAGATGCAATATAAGAGTAAAATGAGCTGTCAAACCGGTGTAACATCTACCAGTCTGAATCTTTCCGAAAGATCCCCATGTTAGAAACAACTGGCTGCAATTTATTTTTATCAAGGATTTGCATCATTTCATTCAAACTTAATAGTTCAGTGAATTATTATGAATCTATCACAATGTGACATAATCGGAATCCTTTTATGAATCTGTCACAGGCTAATAGGAATAAATAGTTGAGTAAAAAAACTATACACCCATGAGCCAAAACATTATGACCACCTGCCTAATATGCTGCTGGTCCTCCGCGTACTGCCAAAACAGCTCCGACCCGCTGACGTATGGACTTTACAAGACCCCTGAAGTTGTCCTGTGGTATCAAGATGTTAGCAGCCAAATCCTTCAAGTTCTGTAGGTTGCGAGGTGGAGTTGCCATGGATCGAACTTATTAGTCTAGCACATCCCACAGATGCTCGATTGGATTGAGATCTGGGTCATTTGGAGGCCAGGGCAACACCTTGAACTCTTCATCTTGTTCCTCAAACCAGTGGCATGCACAGCCCTCCACTGGGGCAGGGGCGAAATTGCGTTCCGGGGGTGGGGGATCCCCCCCTTGGTTGAGATCCTCAAACCATTCCTGAACATTGTGTGCAGTGTGGCAGGGTGTATTATCCTGCTGAAAGAGGCCACTTCCACCAGGGAACACCACTTGTACACAGCCGTCCATGTGATGTAAAAGAAACAAACTTCTTCCACTGCTCCAAGGCCTAGTTCCAACACTTGCGTGCCCAATAGGGTTATAACTTTTTGACTATTTTTAAAATAAAAGATTTCCTGTATCATAAATCAATGAACTTTTGCTTAAAAACAATGAAAAAGGCCCTAATTCCTGTAAGTTTAAAACAAGGTCACCCCAGATTAAAAAAAAAAAAAAAAATTGGAACAACCATATAACTAACGTTACTGCTTATAAGTAAGTAGCACTTCCTAAAACTTTCTACAACTGGAATTTTCTAGAACTGTTTTTCCTAAAACAATCCAAATCTTTGTATACATATGGGGATGGAGAGAGGGAGAGAGAGCTTAGAAGCAAGCAACTCAACTTGATACTTTTTGATATTTGTTTCAGTAGCAATATATAATGTCGCACAAGATAAGTGATACTACCTTACTGAAGAACAAGGCTATCTGGACCAATAATCTAGTAAGATTTCAGCAATCATAAAAGAGGATGCAAATTAAATTAAGATGCAAATCATTGGACGGCACCAGTTTCTTGGAGCAGAAATCAAAGGAAGAAAGGAGCGAATAGTGGAAATTTAAATCAATTTATTCTTCCATAATTTTGTGACTTCTTTGGAAAATTCCACTATTCAGTTCTTTCTTCCTTTGATTTCTGCTCCAACAAACTGGTACCATCCAATAAGCATTTGGAGTGGCATTCTGCACTTTTCTTCTAGTGAAGATTCTTCTAAAGGCACACTTCCTCTTCTTCTATGTGATTGCTGAAATCTCACTAGATTATTGGTCCTGATAACCTTGTTCTTCTGACATTATATATTGCTACTGAATCTATTTGAAAAATAGTCAAAAAGTTATAACCCTAGTGCCCATTCTAGGCGCTTTGGATGGTGGACAGGGGTCATCATAGGCACTCTGATTGGTCTGAGGCTACGCAGTCCCATACGCAGCAGAGTGCGATGCACTGTGTGTTGTGACACGTTTCTCCCATAACCATCATTAAAATTTGTGTGACTTGTGCCACAGTAGACCTTCGGTTGGCTCGGACCAGATGGCATAGGCTTCGTTGCCCTCATGCATCGATAAGTCTTGGTTGACCAACACCCTGTCGTCAGTTTGTGGTTTGTCCCCCTCGGGCATTGTTGGAAAATTCTCACCACTGCTGACCGGGACCAACACACAAGCCATGCCGTTTCAGAGATACTCTGACCCAGTCGCCTTGCCATAACAATTTGGCCCTTGTGAAAGTCGCTCAGATCTTTATTCCTGCCCGTTTGTCCTACATCCAACACATTGATTACGAAAACTGATTGTTTGCGTACCATCTAATCTACCCAAACCTTAATATGTGGCCTTGTTAGGAGATGATCAACAATATTCATTTCACCTGTGCCTGGTCATAATGTTTTGGATTATCAGTATTTGACTTCTGTTTGAGCACCAACACACAGTGCTAAGTTTCACATGTGGAAGGGGACATTTCTTAAAGGTGTAGGAGCAAAAAAAACGAACCAGAAAGGTTTTAAATCTCAAACTGAAATACTGTACGATTGTGTTTGCTACATAAAAACATAACCAAAATTTATTAGTAGACCTCAGGGAAAACAATGATATAACAACAAAATGTACAATCTAACCCCTTAATATCTTATATCATGATATGATATTTAGCCACATTGTGACCCACTCCAAACTGTCATCTATTGAAGAGAAGAGAAATGCAATCTGACATCAAAATCAAAACATCAAACATCAAGTGTTGCATATGTATTAGTTCACAGAGGTATCAATATCACCAGCCTTAGGTGTCCTCAGTAAGCAGGTGGTAAGACTTCTTGTCTAGGCTGTTACACAATATGTCTTGAGTGATTATGACGTGAGTGAAGTAATTTTGTTTGAATATTACATTTTCAATTGGTTTAGTCTGTTCTTTGTTTGAAGCAGCATGCTGAGGCTTGTCACAATTTATTTTGAAATGCAATATTGTCCCATTTCTACAGAAAGAGGTGGTTTACATGGTAATAAAAGAGTAATTGTGAGGGGAAAAACATTTGAGAATTGGAACTGTCCGTCCTGTGGCCTACAAGTCAGATGATCCTACATGCTTTTCAAAGATTTAGAAACATGTTCTGTTGGAATCATTTACAGAATTAAACGGCTCATTACACTAGAATAGCTTTAAATCCGCCTTTGAATGGAATGGGACATTTTGTTCAATTTAGTCAGAACTTTTTGTGCTTTATTAGCATGTGTAATTCCCTGTGACGAAGGGATACCATGTTTGGGCTGCCAAATTTTATTTAAAATAAACTTAACATATGCAACAATTACTCTCCATTGACCGAAAGACTAATGGAAACAGCGGCTATGTTTACATAGACATCAATAATCTGTGAGCGTAGCCCAAATGAGACAAAGAATTTGTAAAAGCATGTAGTTTAGTTTAGGTACATTACAGAAATATTGGTGTTAAATAATGCCAGGCTGTGTGGAAGGAGAAGTCTACAGTCATATGCAACCCATATAAAACTCCTTCACAAAGATTTAAAAAAGAAAAAAAAAAAGGTGTCAATAGTCAAATTACTGTACATCATGTACACACACACACACACACACATTGTTGACCTGAAAATCCGGTCGGTTTGAGCTTTTCACACATGTATTTAAACAAGGCACATGGGTTGCCTGAAGGCAGCTGCCTGTGACATTTGGAGCTGAAGGTAGCAATATCTTCAGCTTGAAAATTCTCTTTAGCATTGACTATTTTATTTAAACGTCATCTGTCAATGTCCTTAGTTCTATGTTAGCGTGTAAGCACAACATTATCTTTGAGAGCGAATTTCCCAAAATAGTTTTGGCAATGTTTGTAAAAGCCTAGAAAACACTAACATGCAAGATGCTTCAGTTTTGTGGTCGTTTGCCAGTGTGTTGCTGCGCAGTTGCTAAAGTGTTCTAAAACAAGAACAAAACAAAACAATTCATGTTTCGTTTTGCATCGTTTCATTTCTGTTTTGATTGTTTTGTTTGTTTGTTTGTTTTGATGTTTGAGTGTTGTGGGTGGTTGCTAGAGCATTGCTGTGCGGTTGCTAAAGTGTTTTGTTTTTATTTTAGGTTTCGTTTTGCTTAATTTCTTTTTATGTTTGTTTGTTTTTTGCCCATACAAGTTGCTAGAGTGTTGTGTGTGGTTGCCAGAGCGTTGATGTGCAGTTGCTAAAGTGTTTTGAATTTTGTTCTTGTTTTAGGTTTTGTTTTGCTTCATTTCATTTTTTTGTGTTGTTTTGTTGCCCGTTGCCTGAGCATTGCTATGCGGTTGCTAAAATGATTTGTTTTTATTTCAGATTTCATTGTGCTTCGTTTCATTTTCTGTTTTGTTCTGTTGTCCATACAATATGCTAAAGTGTTGTGGGTGGTTGCCAGAGCATTGTTATATGGTTGATGAAGTGTTCTGGTTAGTTGCTAGAGCATTGCCAAGTGGTTGCTGTGGTTAATTTGATAACGTTAAGTGATGGGAGAGAGAGATAGAGAGAGCGCTCTTCTGTTGCATGCTCTGTATTGCTGATCATTCACTCAGCACATATGCATGATTTGGATTAAAACTAAATCGTATATGTAAGTAAAGACATGAACTGTTACATGATTTATGTAGAACGAGTGCTTCCCTACATTATTACAGGAAAGCGACACAGTAATCACATGACATTTTCAAGTTTTCTTTGCACAAACAAAGTGCTTATAGCCTACTGAATTGAGTTCTATTTCACATCTTCTTGCACTTGAACGGACAAATTCACACAGAATTATTTCATAATGATCAGCGAGTATCCTTGTGAAACATAGTCGGTTATGTCGTAAGTGAATGTAAACAGTTGAGAAAGAAAACGTGTGTGTAACAGTATGTTGGGTATGTGCAGCTCTTAAAGTGACAGCAGCCTAATAAACCGACTGCTGTCTACCTTAATGTTCATCTAACAACAAAAGACAAAAAAAAATCACCCACTGCTCTTGACTGAATAACTTTTGTAACTTTGATAAGGATTAATCTATATTTAATTTATACAGTGAAGACTATGCAGTGTTATTTTACATTTGATTATTCAAATGATCAAATGTAATGTATGATCAAATGTAAATGTATGATAATTTGATATTAAATTATGATGTTTCGCTGGTATCTAAAACTTTGAACCACTGGTCCAAAAGGGACAGTAGAAAAAAATCCTTATCATTGAGCTACAACATTAACTGTGCTATTAAATGAAAGATAAAACATGAACAGTGAAAGTAACAGAAGCTCTTACAATACATTTTAACAGGCATGATTAAGCATGAAAGTAACTGAAGGAAATATCTGTTTGCTAAACAAATTAAGCCAACTAATTTGATTCATATTCTTTTGGTATCTCTACCCAATATTTTTAAAAATTACAAATGCAGTGTATACACAGGTGTCGGTACTCGATATCGGCAAGTACCAAAAATGAAAGTACTGGTATTGGACTCGTGCATCCCTAGTTTTTGGTGTGTTGGTATGTGAATGCTAGGGTTTTCTGGGTGGTTACCTAATTCTTAAATCTTAATTCTCTCTTTTAACAACATTAACTTTGCTTTTACTGCTTGCTCTGGGTATTATACTCTATGAACGTACTCTGTTATACTCCAAAGGCCTGTCTTTACTCTTGGGTCAAGCATGCCATGTTTAACTTTGTACTGTCTCATAATGTCGGTATAAATAATATTGTTTCCCTCTAAATGAGACACAACGGCTTCTCTCCATTAAAAAAGAACAGAAATGGTCTTGTGCCTTTTTAAACTCTTCTCTCTCCAATAACTTTTTCTAATACTAATATTTTGCTGAATTACACTAGGTAGTCTTGTTTAAACAAAAATGTAACGTTGGAAGTCAACACATACCAAAGCTCTTATTAAATACTAGGGTTTGGATTATAATAGGAAAAAACTAAACACTGTTTTGGACCATGTCCTTTATATTTTAGACATTTCAGTGTGGCCTGTGTAAAATAAGGCATTGAGTCACTATCTGCCTTTAGTTCTTAGATTGTCATGGGTGGTGTGGAACGCTTGCTGTGATTTTGCCAAGTAGGATAAAGTAGGTTTCTAGATCAGCATCCTTGTTGGTCTTTGAACAACATCCTGTCAACCAATCAGATCACTCGGATTTTATGGCCAGTTAATGGATAGGATTGGGGTTAGGGACAGGTTAGAACTGTGTTTGACAGTTACGTTGTTCCAGGACCAACAAAAGATATGTCCTACTTGGCAAAATCACTGTCACGGGTGCAGAGAATAGAATCTCAGCATGTAATTGGAGATTTCAAAGGAACTTTCTCTGAAGTAAATCGAGGCTGCACAGATAGTCACTTACTGATGAAGAGGGCAGTTCTCTTTCTCTACACAAACACATGGTTTAAAGACACATGGTCTTGGCCAGAAACGGCATGCCCATTCAAATTGTGAGCCTATAATTCTGTGATATCTCTGATAATTAAGTCGAATGATTATTATTGTTTAAAAAAAAAAAAAAAAAAAAAGGTGTTTATCTGAAACACATAGGCAGGAATCACATTCCTGTGTCTAAATATAGTCTCAGTTTCTGCAGGTCATTTGTTTTAAACTGAATCCGGTCCTGATGTGTCCACTCTCATGTCACTTCAAAGTTGTACAATCTTCTTTGTACAACAAAATGAGTTATTAAAATATCAAAGCTGTCTTTTAATGAAAATTAAGGGTGATCACTAGCTGTCAGGATTTGTTGAATTTTAAGTAAATAAAATATCACAGACACATGTAGACTAACGTCTTGCTCTGAAAATAACTATTATAAAGTTGTTAAAAATTGTGTATTTTTATTTGGTCATGCCTTTATCTCATCTACGGCACCATGTCCATAAGTATGATTTATGCCACAACTATTGTCCAATTATGTCCAATTATTAAAGAATTGTGTATGTAATTGCTATATATATATATATATATATATATATATTAAATACTTTTATTTAAATTTTAAAAATAATTTAAAATAATAATTATATTCCTGCTGCTATCTGTTTTTAATGTTAATCGAACGACAAAGAACAATCACTCATTGCTCTTGACTGAATAACATTTGTAACTTTAATAAGGATTATCTCTTCATCACGGCACCTGTTAGTGGGTGGAAAATATTAGGCAGCAAGTGAACATTTTGTCCTCAAAGTTGATGTGTTAGAAGCAGGAAAAATGGGCAAGCGTAAGAATTTGAGTGAGTTTGACAAGGGCCAAATTGTGATGGCTGGACGACTGGGTCAGAGCATCTCCAAAACTGCAGCTCTTGTGGGGTGTTCCCGGTCTGCAGTGGTCAGTATCTAAACTGCCGGTGGTAAACCGGCGACAGGGTCATGGGCGGCCAAGACTCACTGATGCACGCTGGGAGCGAAGGCTGGCCCGTGTGGTCCGATCCAACAGACGAGCTACTGTCTCAAATTGCTCAAGAAGTTAATGCTGATTCTGATAGAAAGGTGTCAGAATACACAGTGCATCGCAGTTTGTTGAGTATGGGGCTGCATAGCCACAGACCAGTCAGAACTGGACCACGGAGCAATGGAAGAAGGTGTCCTGGTCTGATGAATCACGTTTTCTTTTACATCACGTGGATGGCCGGGTGCGTGTGCATCGCTCACCTGGGGAACACATGGCACCAGGATGTACTATGGGAAGAAGGCAAGCCGGCGGAGGCAGTGTGATGCTTTGGGCAATGTTCTGCTGGGAAACCTTGGGTCCTGCCATCCATGTGGATGTTACTTTGACACGTACCACCTACCTATGCATTATTGCAGACCATGTACAACCTTTCATGGAAACAGTATTCCCTGGTGGCTGTGACCTCTTTCAGCAGGATAATGCGCCCTGCCACAAAGCAAAAATGGTTCGGGAATGGTTTGAGGAGCACAACAACGAGTTTGAGGTGTTGACTTGGCCTCCAAATTCCCCAGATCTCAATCCAATCGAGCATCTGTGGGATGTGCTGAACAAACAAGTCTGATCCATGGAGGCCTCACCTCACAACTTACAGGACTTAAAGGATCTGCTGCTAACATCTTGGTGTCAGATACCACAGCACACCTTCAGGGGTCTAGTGGAGTCCATGCCTCGACGGGTCAGGGCTGTTTTGGCAGCAAAAGCGGGACCAACACAATATTAGGAAGGTGGTCATAATGTTATGATCCGTGTATATATACTACATTTACTACTAAATTGTACTTGTGTTGTCATGTGTTGTTCCCTTAAGATTACACCTTAGTGTGTAGGTGCTCTAAATCAAGTTTTCACTTTTGTAGATTTTAATGTTGAAAGTATAAAAAAACAGCCAAAACACTAATTTTATTTACCACTTGGCCTTCTGAATCCACTTTGGTGGGCTGAAATAAAGAGAACCAAACAATCCTCTTCCAGTTAACCTCTTGCCAGTGTCCATCAGTAATTCTTTCTTGTAATTGTTTTTGTTACAACACCACTTTCTTCCCCTCCTCTGTATCCACCTATCTCTCTGTCCTTCTCAGTTTGACTTTTATCACACTCTCCTATCCCAGTCTGCCTTTCTCTTTGCCAACCACATGGCTGAATCGAAGCCCACCTGTGTAAACATTAGGTAGATCCTGTCTGTGCTATGGCCTCTTGGACACATTCAGCCATTTTTGTTTTCTTGGGCACGTTGACTTGAGGAAGTTCAGCTTGACGGAGGGGTTTCCCTCCCTTTCCCCTGAGCAACATTTGTTTTGTTCCTTTTCTACTTTCGAAATGTACATGCCGCATTTGTTACTTTATAATCTTTATGGTCATTGTATACTCAAAAACATTTGACGTTCATTGGGCATAAGTATGATTTATATCTCAATGCTTTTCTCCTGTGCGGATTTAACACCATTTTTATGTGTTGGAACCAGGCTGGCTCAAGACAACCTTGTCAGTCTCGAAGTGCATATGTGGGTCTTTTCACCACACATCTTACCAATAAATAATGGATCCCTTCATGATTTTATAAGCCTTTCTGAAATTGGCTGATGATGAGAGACCATGAATTCTTTTAATACCTGTAAACTTGGATGCATTTGTAGTACGCAGATCCAACTCACTGCGATGCATGCCTTGCTGACAAGTGCATCGTCAAATCACACATGTGCCCAATTGACCTCCCAAAGCTAGAGGGATTTCCTTTCTTTCCTTCGGATCAGCCCATCCTGAAGATCTGCATTGATATCAAATGATGTTTCAACAGTAATTAATCAAAAGCAGAACTTCCTTATTCAACACACCTTAACCCATTTCCCTCAGTGTAGTGCTGTTACACCGATGCTTCTGCAGACAGCTGTCTTCCAGTTGTCCATAAAGTCCGAGCCTCGTGCCAAGACACATATTCAGTTGCTGGCTCAGACAAAATCATCCCGGTTCCTCCTTTGGTAGTGAGAGGTGAAAAGCTGTGAAGCACTTGATCAGGGCTGACGTTGGAGTTCCCGAACGTTGCTCACTCCCTTCGGAGCCCAGCTGAGGTCAACCCAGCAGTCTGTGGGCTGTTTGTAATGTCATTGGGTTGAAAGCGGAAGGCCCAAGAAATGTGTGTGGTAAATTGGATGTTTCAACAGTATAGCCTAACCTCAGGCTTTTCTCTGGGGCTTTACTCCAACTAGGGCTGTATGTTGCCTGTAGGCCTTTAGAGATGTAATAGGAAGTATCAGTTGCCGTCTTGGGGAAACAGTGGTTGTCTGTCCAAAAAACTCAGCCAGGGCCATTTTAATATAATCTCAAGCTTTATCGTTGGAAGACTTGCAATTTCTGAGAATTTTAATATCTTTTATATTCTTTAGGAGCATGCATCAATCGCACTTGCTTTGAATTGCTAAAAAGCACTTCCAAATTTTGAACCGCATTTTCCACTGAACAAATATTTAAATCTTCCTCACAGGGTTGGCATCTTTTCAGATGCTGCACTGGAAGAGCTTTATTTCATTATGTCCATGCTTGGCTCTTTATTATTCCAGGCCGTTAGTCTTGCAGACATGACTAATGACATCAAACAAACATGTCTTCTCCATTTCTTATTGTTTTGCTCGTAAGTCATGGCGAAGTTAAATACGTAAATGTATCCATCAGATGACCACTTTTATACGTTTTATAGAAAATAACATATTTCTTTTCATTGCTTTAATGTTGTAAAGTGTACATGGGTCAATGAAAAAGATGATGAACAGGATTTAATGGCTGAAGTTTCTGAAAATTCAAGTTTTGATTTATTGGTTCTAAAAATGTCAAGATGTCTAATTTCAAAATATAAATGTGTATATATAAGGCACCCACCCTTCATGAAACCTTAACCCGAACCCGACCCGAAACCCGCAAGTTCTTCGGGGCCCGTCGGGCTCGGGTTAAGGTTGCATGAATAGCTTCGGGTTCGGGTCTGTAACTGAGAAAAACTATATAGGCTGTTATATAAGTCTTGCGTGCCGTCTTCTGTGTTGCGCTCGAAAGAGCGGGCGAGAGTGGGAGCGCATTTATAATTCACATTTAGATATTAACTGTTTTGCGCATGTGATCCCGCTCTCGCGCACTCTTTCGGTCACAACACGACAGTCAAACCTCTAACTATGAGTGCGATAAGGCAAACAATTACTGAGGGAAAACTTATTACAGTGCCAAAT
The DNA here is from genome assembly GCA_039654765.1 of Mylopharyngodon piceus. Classification (NCBI taxonomy): domain Eukaryota; kingdom Metazoa; phylum Chordata; class Actinopteri; order Cypriniformes; family Xenocyprididae; genus Mylopharyngodon; species Mylopharyngodon piceus. The sequence goes on from CM077444.1 coordinate 21,596,054, forward strand.
GATGCAGGGAAATCAGCACAACGAATTCTACCGAATAACAGGTGAGCCGGGGGATAGCACAATTATACACAAGCCACTAAAATTACTACGCAATAATGTGTGTGTGTGAAGTGAACGCCTACTGAGAGGAGCCACAAATCAAATAGCCGCGCTGCCGTCTCTGTCTCAGAAATCAGAGCTTTGTCAAGAGTAGGTCTACTGTAAAATACTACATCATTTGATATGTACATTTAAATGTTTTAAACATTGTATGATATCATAGATGAATAAGTGTAAACTCTATGAATGAAATGAGCCAAGCGCGTTCGTAAATCAAATAGCCGCGTTTCTCTTGCGTCTCTCAGAAATCAGCTTTGTCAGCAGGCTACTATCACCTAAAACACTACATCATATTTTATTTGATATGTGTATTTAAATGTTTAAAACATCGTATGATATGATAGGCTACATGACTGCAAACTATATGAATGAAATGAAGCGCGATAGCATGTCAAATGGCCTCTGTGCATCTTTTCTACTACTTAGCCTGATGTTTCTGTCTATTTAAACATTACGATATATTTTGTATGAGCTGTATGAGTTTTTGTCTCATATTTATATCATGATATTAAGCAATATCACACGAGTAACGAATGCAATATCACACGAGTGTTGTTTTTGTCCCGAATAGCATAAGTATGTGAGATTGATTTTATATAACACTTCAATAAATAAGAAGTTAATATTATTATATTTTAGACACAATATAGTCTGCTTTTGCTCAATTTTGCCAATGAAAATATTACCCATAAAGCCAGAACAAAACTGTTGAGCATCTCCAAGCAACACACAGCGGTGTTTAATTTCTAAATAGATCATTGTTTTGAGCGAATCAATCAGGTGAACCAATGATTCAATGGCCCATTCATAAAGAGAGCCATTTACTTCATTCCTGAATGAATCAGCCATTTGAACGAATCAATGAATGAATGACTCAATGACTTACTCATTTAGACATTTACCTACTGGCAGTTTTAGTTTCTTATTTAGAGTTTCGTTAAAAAAATTATTTCATATTTAATATTAATAAATAAAAAAACCATTAAAGATATAGTTCACCCAAAAGTGAAAATTCTGTCATTTACTCATCCTCATGGGCACTGAAGCCTAAAAGTTTATGTGTAATAAATTCTATGTTGAATCAAATAAAATATTTTTTACAGATTTTACCGATTTTGAGCCAGTCAAAAGTGAAATATTAATATTATTTTACTACATTTAATTTAAAACCTTTATGTTAAACTACTTAATATTTTTCACAAATTCCAGCTTTTTAATCAGTGTTATTTTAATATTTATTTACTATTATAGTATTTATTAATATTTTCAAATAGAATTTTTTATATATATTTTTAGTTTATATTATAATTTTAGTTTAAGTTTTAGTACAGTTATTTTTATTAGTTTTTTTTTTTTTTTTTTTTAAATGTTTCTGTATAGATGTAATTATTTTTTATTCCAGTTTAGGTTTGGCTAATTTTAGTACTTTTATCTTTTATTTTAGTTAGGTGCCAAAGCAGATGTAATAGCTTTAGTTACAACACTGCTTTCAATTAGACTTTTATTTTTAGACTATTAGGACAGTTAAACTACTTTGACTTTTTTATATCCCACAAAAAAAAAAAAAAAAAAAATGTAATTGATCCAGATATAATAAAAGAGCTCATGTCATTGACCCAAATAAAGATGTGCTTTTTGTGTCAAACACCCTCATGTTGGCATTCATCAAACCCTGCAGTATAAACTCCCACACAGATTAAAACATAACCCACCTTTTCTAAATATCTTCTTACCACCACACTAGCTCCTTGATGAGGCTAATATCCAGCGCATGTGCCGTCAAAGCAGAGGAAATGAGCTAAAATCAAACGTGGAGACGTATGAGCTTGCAGGCCTGGAAAATTTCCCATTCACTTTCATCCAGAAGAGTGCGGTGAACACTTCCTTGTGACCTGAGCGTAGCAGTGTTTGTCAGACTTTCAGCCCGGAGATAAGCCAACGTCATTAGAGGGCCTATAGATGTAATCGAAGCCGTGCACCGCACACAGACGGACAAATGAGCTTCACCGGAGGTGTCTGCTTCTAATTTAAACTCCACAAGACCGTGAGGATCATATCTATCAAAATAAAAAGACAAAATTGTTGTGAGCTTTTGTTTTGTTTGGCACACAAATGAAATCCAAATGTTGTTGGCCCAAGATATGCCGCCTTTTTCAGCACAAAAAGGGGCTGAATTTAAACTCCCAGCACCTCTCTTCAGAATCCCTGTTCAGTATGACCACATAGATCGCTGACAAGCTGCCTTCATGTATTTTTTATCATATCCATCTTTAAGGCTCCCAGGACCATGCGGATTAATCCTTTCATATAAGCTGCCTTAATATCAAAAGAAAGTGAAAGACGATTTGACACTTGTGTGGAAAAGAAAAATGAAAGCAAGAGGAAACAGAAATTAACTTGGACAGACGGAGCAAATGCAAGTGGAGGTTTTAGCTTTTTTCATTCAAGCCCCAAAAAACATGATGTTCTCATCATTGCGTTATCGTTTGATCAACAAAAATGAAGAAGAAAAAAAAAAACACCAGGATGCATAAGCAACCAACTTTTGACATAAAAGAGCGTATGATGGCGGTACCATAAACTAGTCCTGATCCGAACTTGTGCAGCGGTGCCCAAACCTCAAAAACACCTGGCAGGTCAAAATCCCGAGTGCATTCATGACACATCGTATTCATACGGTTGCAATTAAATGTAACGGGAGCTTAAGTGGGCCATCTGTAAGAAATATAATGAGGCTGGTTTAGACAAGCGTTTAGATCAAATTCCAACTTGGATTACAGTGCAATCAGGGTTGTAAACTATTGTAAATGTGATTCATTGAATTCATTAGAGTGACATATTTGCAGGGAGGGAAAAAGGGGACGGGGGGTCTCTTGAAATGCTACAAGGCAGCCTTTTATCTCTTAATATGATGAAATCTAGATCTTTGAATGTTATCTGTGATCTTTAGACCTGTCAGAATGTTCCGGGGAGTTGATTTATGTAATATGGGCCGAAATAAGAGCATTAAAAAACATATAATCTAAATCATGCGTAACCATTTTAAGCCATATCAGGGTTTGATTTGGGTTTTAATGCAACCCTGTTTGAGCTTTGCATGTTATTCTCTTTTACCTATCATAATTAACTTGAACCTCGTACTAGTCTGATCAGTTTGATACTTAAAGGGAATGAAAAGAATCTGTGCTCAGTGCGGCTTCTCTGGAAACCAGCAGGACACATCTGGACTATATTAGGTTTTCATTCCAATAATTGATGGTCTCAGGACTTTAGTTAAATAGGCCCGGGCTGAATACAGTTTAGCGTGGCACTATAATCCACACATGACCTGTGATTACACTTCTCTCTAATAATTTTATGATCTAATAAGCAAACAAATCATTGAAAAAAAAACAATGAAAAGGCATTAACGGCACAATGAATATTGTGAGATCTCACTCCCACTTGAATATTCGTTGAATGTCGGGCATGGAAGCGGTGTTGGACTTCATCCAGAATTTTTGGGGTCGAGCATTTTGCAGTGAACCAATTGCTGAAGCACTCAGAAAGAGAAAAGTGTATAGGCGCTCTTTGGGAAATAATGCCGTTGTTTTCCTGTCTTGGCGCTGAGCTCCCTGATGACTTAAACTGACCGTGGCAAGTTCATATATTAGCGAATGACCAGTGCACACAACTCCATGGAGAATTGTAGAGTCTGTGAGAAGTCTTTTTAGTGGTATTTTTGGATCTGTGTATTTTTTTTTTTTTTTTTTTTTTTTTGTACAGAATCATGTGTTTGCATGTTTTGTAGCTTTGTACTCATAAAATGTTGGTTTCTAATTGCAAATATGCGACAAACAAGTTCTAAATTGTCTCACAGGGTAATACATTTTATTTAAAACCACATCTGATCCCAGGCATTTTCCCCTAGTATTCAATTTTTCCCCTAAAAAATAATAATCTATTCAGAAAGGATGGATTAAATTGATCAAACATGACAATAAAGACATTTATAATATTACAAAGAAAAAAAGAAAGAAAATAAATGCTGTTCTTGGCTGTTTCAAAAAATATGAAGCTGCTCAACTGTTTTCAACATTGAAAATAATCATAAATGAGCAGCAAATCGGCATATTAGAATGATTTCTGAAGGATCATGTGACACTGAAGACTGGAGTAATGATGCTGAAAATTCAGCTTTGATCACAGGAATAAATCACAGTTTACAATACATTTAAATAGAAAGCAGTTATTTTAAATTGTATTTTAAATTGTTTTTACTGTATCTTTGATTAAGTACAGCCTTGGTGAGATACTTAAGATACTTTAAAACCCCATTTTTTTTTATTTTTTTTTTAGCTTTTTTTATAAATTATCTATGAAGATTCCAGTTTTATGACCAAGTTCATTTTAGTGCAATGAATATTACTATTTTTGAACTAGTTAATTACTTAGATGGTTAATTACTTGTTAAGAATATCAACAATACCTCAAATCATGCTTATTGTTGAGCAGAGGTGCACTATTGATATTGTAAGCAATCAGATGTACAATATCTGCATGGTGGTTGATAAAACCATGAAATGTATCCCATAGATTTATTATTAAAGTCGGAGCTCAAGCTAATCTAGAGACCGCCCTTTTTACTCTTAGTATATACTGATACTCTCCACCGTCTTGACTTTCCTGATAACGTACATTTTCTGTGACAACTGGTGTTTGAATTTCACTTTGTTGTCCCATCTATATTGTGTCATCCATGATTGCTTGCTCATGTGTGAAGCGCAAGACTCCCAAACTTCAGAATGCTGATGTAATTCCTTTTGGGAGATATAAAGTTTATGTACTGTATGTGGCCTGAACAACCAAAGGTATTTACACTTAGCCAAGTCACGTCTTGTACGCATCTCAAACCACATCCTGAGTTTGAGTTCTTTGAGTGATTGAATTGATATCTTTCTCAAATGGGTCTTGTAGAGCATTTACACTTGGTCTATTCATGATTGAATAATCAATCAGTAAAACATGTGAAGTAACCGAGTATGAGTAGAGACTTAGGCTGCATTTACATTACATGGTTCGAGTGACCCAATTCCGATTTTTTTTTTTTTTCTTCAAATGTGGCACAGAAATGGATATGACCCAGGAACGTGTAAGCAGGAAAAAAGCACATTCCAGTATTCTCAGATCAGTTTTAGGCCTCATTCATATGTGGAAATAAATCTGATATGAATCATATGCATGCATTTGCATCTGGCATGTAAGTGGACAGATCGGATATTTCCGTCAATGCGAGTCGCACGTCATTGAAAAAGCTACGTGGCGAATGACTTCAACTCAGGTGTGTGCCAACCACGATCACGTGACTCTTTTCAATAGCGCATTAGAAGACGAAATCTCAACCCAATGTTTTGCTGACCTTTAAAGATGGTGCGGAAAGCAAATGCTTGTATTATATTATATTTTGTCTGCATTCATTGCAGATCACGCCGTTTTTATTTCCTTTTTAGCCTAAGCTTTTCCGGGTCAGTACGTCTACCTTGGATTGTTTCGCCAAGTGTATAGTGTAAATGCAGATTTTGGATATGGGTCACTTTTAAAAGAAGATGTAAGCTGGTCATCAAAAAAAACGGATATAGTCAACAAATCAAAATTAGGCATCAAGATATACAGTGTAAATGCGGCCTAAGAGATTTATCCCAGAACACCCTAGCAACTACCTTGAAGCAACATACAGTAGTAACAACCTGGCAATCTAAATCTTTTGTGTTTTTCCTTCAGTCCTCGTTGCCAGTGTTGATTTCATCTGTTGCCGGTGACGGCGCAGGCGGACCGGTGGTTTAGCTAATTGTTTCTCCATGCCCGCTTCTAAAGCAAACTTTCCATACCACACTGTCCACGTTAAAACTTACATTTGATCTAAATTTGTACTGTCTTCCATGTGTGAGTCACTGTCTGTCTGTGTTACATTATGTCGTTACAATTACATTGTTTTCAGAAAAAAGCATGAAAAGTTTCATCTTAGTTCTAGATGCAGATGTCGACACCACAGATTCGGTTTGGATTTGAAAGTAAAAGTAAAATAAAAAAAAAAAATAACCCTGGAAAAAAAACACTTTACTTGAAGCAAGGTATTTCTTAATGTACCTTGTAATGAATTATACTGTATCTTGTCATAAATAACAGTAACCAAAGTTAAAATGCATTATAATATTCATTAGTTTGTCAAGTTTTAATGCATTATACTTTCTAAAGGTGTAACAGTAAATATACACTGCCCAGCCAAAAAAAAAAAAAAAAGTTGCTGTTTGGATTTAAATAGGCAAATTCCTAAGTCTATGATTGGATGATTATTGCAGTGATTATTATGTTTCTGTCATATGTTATATGTTTGGCACCAGTTCTTCTAACCCCAACTGATGGAGTGTGTAGCTTTTTATTTCTTAAACAACCATGTAGGAAGACGCATCATGGCCATATTCCAGGATGACAATGTCAAGATTCATCAGGCTCAGATTGTGAAAGAATGGTTGGGAGGGAGCATGAAGAATCATTTTCACACATGAATCAGCACCTCTGAGTCCAGACCTTAAATTCATTGGAAGTCTTTGGGATGTGCTGGAGTAGACTTTGCAGAGTGCTCACCTCTTGCATTGTCAATACAAGATCTTGACCAAAAATTGATGCACCTCTTGATGGAAAAAAACATCACAGAATTTATTTTCATTAAGAGGTGCATCAATTTTTGGTCCATCTTGGTGACATTTGGTGACTCTTTTTGAATCCAAACTGACTTTTTTTTTTTTTGGTCAGGCAGTGTGTAATTATTATAATGTATTATAACTGTGGTTACAATCATCAATAAGACATACAATGGATTATAAGGTGCATTACAAGGCATAATTGATGCATTAAATATACTAATAATGCATTACACTGCAAAAAAAAAAAATGCTTTTCTTACAAACCCGATTCCAAAAAAGTTGGGACACTGTACAAATTGTGAATAAAAAAGGAATGCAATAATTTACAAATCTCATAAACTTATATTTTATTCACAATAGAATATAGATAACATATCAAATGTTGAAAGTGAGACATTTTGAAATGTCATGCCAAATATTGGCTCATTTTGGATTTCATGAGAGCTACACATTCCAAAAAAGTTGGGACAGGTAGCAATAAAAGGCCGGAAAAGTTAAATGTACATATAAGGAACAGCTGGAGGACCAATTTGCAACTTATTAGGTCAATTGGCAACATGATTGGGTATAAAAAGAGCCTCTCAGAGTGGCAGTGTCTCTCAGAAGTCAAGATGGGCAGAGGATCACCAATTCCCCCAATGCTGCGGCGAAAAATAGTGGAGCAATATCAGAAAGGAGTTTCTCAGAGAAAAATTGCAAAGAGTTTGAAGTTATTATCATCTACAGTGCATAATATCATCCAAAGATTCAGAGAATCTGGAACAATCTCTGTGCGTAAGGGTCAAGGCCGGAAAACCATACTGGATGCCCATGGTCTTCGGGCCCTTAGACGGCACTGCATCACATACAGGAATGCTACTGTAATGGAAATCACAACATGGGCTCAGGAATACTTCCAGAAAACATTGTCGGTGAACACAATCCACCATGCCATTCGCCGTTGCCGGCTAAAACTCTATAGGTCAAAAAAGAAGCCATATCTAAACATGATCCAGAAGCGCAGGCGTTTTCTCTGGGCCAAGGCTCATTTAAAATGGACTGTGGCAAAGTGGAAAACTGTTCTGTGGTCAGACGAATCAAAATTTGAAGTTCTTTTTGGAAAACTGGGACGCCATGTCATCCGGACTAAAGAGGACAAGGACAACCCAAGTTGTTATCAGCGCTCAGTTCAGAAGCCTGCATCTCTGATGGTATGGGGTTGCATGAGTGCGTGTGGCATGGGCAGCTTACACATCTGGAAAGGCACCATCAATGCTGAAAGGTATATCCAAGTTCTAGAACAACATATGCTCCCATCCAGACGTCGTCTCTTTCAGGGAAGACCTTGCATTTTCCAACATGACAATGCCAGACCACATACTGCATCAATTACAACATCGTGGCTGCGTAGAAGAAGGATCCGGGTACTGAAATGGCCAGCCTGCAGTCCAGATCTTTCACCCATAGAAAACATTTGGCACATCATAAAGAGGAAGATGCGACAAAGAAGACTTAAGACAGTTGAGCAACTAGAAGCCTGTATTAGACAAGAATGGGACAACATTCCTATTCCTAAACTTGAGCAACTTGTCTCCTCAGTCCCCAGACGTTTGCAGACTGTTATAAAAAGAAGAGGGGATGCCACACAGTGGTAAACATGGCCTTGTCCCAACTTTTTTGAGATGTGTTGATGCCATGAAATTTAAAATCAACTTATTTTTCCCTTAAAATGATACATTTTCTCAGTTTAAACAATTGATATGTCATCTATGTTGTATTCTGAATAAAATATTGAAATTTGAAACTTCCACATCATTGCATTCCTTTTTTATTCACAATTTGTACAGTGTCCCAACTTTTTTGGAATCGGGTTTGTACTTAGATTTTTTGTCTTGTTTCCAGTCCAAATATCTAAAAATTCTTAAATCAAGAAGCATTTTCTAGACATGTAAAAATTATTGTCTTGTTTTCAGAAAAAAAATAAGTCAAAATTAAGTGAGTTTTTCCTTAAAACAAGCTAAATAATCTGCCAATGGGGTAAGCAAAATAATCTTGTTTTCGGTTTGAAATGAGATTATTTTGCTAACCCCACTGGCAGATTATTTTGCTTGTTTTTTCTGAAAACAAGACAATAATTTTAACTTGTCTAGAAAATGCCTCTTGATTTAAGAATTTTTCGATATTTGGACTAGAAACAAGACAAAAAACTCTAAGTAAAGGCCTTTGCACACTGAGTCCGAAATTCATGTCCGAAATGTTCGCACGTTAAAAAATAAATACGACCTCACGTTGTGTCAATCACGTTTACACACTGCCTCCGAAACTTTCGTCCGTCATAAAAAAATTCAGATCAGGTTCGATTTTCTGCGTTTTTCGCATCCGTGCCACGCATTTTGAGAGACGTTTTGACAATTCAGAGCCACCGTACGCGAACGCCAAAATCCCCAATGCCATCTGACAAGTTGATCCACGTCGTCTACAGCACAAAGCAGTAGCACTGTATGACAAACAAAGTGCGGAAAGAGACAGAATATAAAGATCAGTATCGCTAGCAAAGCATCAAACTGAGGCACTGACATCCTGAAGTAAACTTTGAAACGCTCGGGATAATCACGCAGCTCCTTGATGAGGTGAACTCTCCTTCCTCTCTACGCAATCTCAGGATTGGATGTACCCAATATTTCCTCTTTCTTTTTGTCTTTTTAAGAACAGAGAACTAAATTATGCTCACTGCTTGAAGACTTCATTTTGTATTATTTAGCGAATTTTTTCGCAACGGATTCATTAATACGCATCGGACTCAGTGTGCAAGGTCTCTGTGCGTGACGAATTTTTAGGATCACAAATACGAAAAAACGCATACGAAAATTTCGGACTCGCCTTAAGAAAAGCATTTTTTGCAATGTATTGCTTTAAGAAAAGTATACCAAAATGTATTATAAGATGTAAAAAATCTGTATGTAAAGCAGTGCCAGCTAAATTAATTGCAAAAAAAGTGAATATCAATGCAATCCTGCCGCACAAGCACTCTCATTAACGTTACGTTACAAAACAAATTTTCTTTGTAATTCCCAGCCAGCACTAGTCAACTTAATACTCTGAATCCCATAATTCAAGCATGCGAACAGTAAAGCATACATCACTACTGGTTGACAACCTGACACCTAATGGCTCCTTGAAATAGCTCCTTCCTCCTTCGATCTATAGGCAGGAGCTGATTGCTTTAACTTTCATGTCAGGTTGCGTACGCGCTGCATTGACTGTCATAAAACGGAAAGTGCAAGCGTAATAAATTCTGATGGACCAAAAATAACACATGTATGATGTTTAAATTAAAGCCATCGATCAACGTTTGAGCCTTATTATTTTTTTATTACTCCTACGCCACCACAGCACTGCCAACCGTGGTCTCTTTAAGCGCAGAGCGGCGGGGGGAGGAGAAAAGAGTTCTTTGGATGAAAGAAGGCCTCGGAGGCAGCCATTAAACGTGAGAGAAACACAAATAAACAGGCCTTTTACGGCACGCAGACACAGTAATCTGGTTTTAAACCACACGGCAGGGGCAACAGGGCACACATATGGAGCTGCTGTGCCAGGCGCTCGCTGGCACATGGGCCTTTATTGCTCGGCACAATGAGAGTTTAACAGACAGGCGGTTGCAGGCTTCGGGCTTCGGATTTGGTGTCCACATGTTTCACAAAACTTGAAATGACTTTGTGGTCCCTCTAGTTTCGTTTGATTATTTAGTGCTGTCCACCGAGACGACGGAAGCCACTGTCAGATGTAATATTTAGTTATGATTTAAGTTGCAAATTTATAAGCGTTTGCTACAAAGGCTGCTGATTTTGAGGTTTGTTTGAGGTCAAAGCCACTTTACAGTTCAGAGAAACGTAATTGTACCCCTGTGGTTATAACAGATTTTTCATTACAAGCAGGCAGAGTGATGAAAATATCAATTAGGATTTTCAGTGTGTTTTTTTTCTTCAATGACACTTAAAATAATAAAACATATTTATTCTATCATCATTTAGCCATTTATTAGTGGTTTTTGCCTACTATAGTGCTAAATATATGTAGTAGTTTACCCAAAAATGAAATTTCTGTCATTTATGTCATTTCTGTCATTGTTTACTCATCCTCATGTCAGTTCAAACATGTATGCTGTTATTTTTCTGTGGAACGAACACACACACACACACACACACACACACACACACACACAAAATGAAGAATCTATATGCATCTCTTTTGCATAGAACAGTCCACAGTGACCATTTTTTTAGAAATTGATACTTATAGGCAAGGTCGCAAAAATGCAGTTTCCACAAAAATATTAAGCAGCACAACAGTTTTTAACATTGATAATAATAATAATAATTAGGGATGCACCGATACCGATACCAGTATCGGTATCAGGCCCGATACCAAACTTATGTACTTGTAAAAATACCCCCGATACCAAAGACCGATACCTCGCGTGACGTAACTGACAGAATTTTCCGTGCACAGAGATACCGGCAGCAGCAGCAGAAACAGTGTCAGCCTCAGAGGTGTGGAAATACTTCAAAATTAATGATGACAACCCACACATTGCGAACTGCATGCTTTCAATCACAATTCGTTATCGATTAGTAAAGGCGGGATAGGCAGAATCGCGCTGAATGACACAGACCAGAAGCGCTCTCTCTTGCGTGCGCGCTCTCTCTTTCTTGCTCGTGATCCCAGTTCTGACAGCGTGCGATCAGTTCTCCTTGCGCCTGAATGGTGAAATGCACACATTGTTGTCAAAATGGCCATTGTGTGGAGTATCTCACGTAAATACAGTAGGTTATGGCTTAAGTGGACGTAAACATTTGGGTGAAAACAGGATATGTGTCAGTATCCATGGATTTGGTCTTAAAGGGACCGTAGCCTATATTTGTCATTAATGTTAATAAAACAACAAAAGATGTTAAATAAATTTATACATGGTAAATAAACCTACTGTATCTGAAAAACAAGTTTATTTAATTTGTATCTCTATAGTATTTGTTGTATTGTTTGTAATTTGTTTGTAAATTTCTTTTTATATAACAACAATTATATATATTGGTAATTATGCCCTTTGAAGGTTATTGGACACTGTGAAATTTTTGTTCTTTAAGTTTGTGACAAGCACATAAAAATTATTACTTTTTTCATTAGAGTAATAATAAAGAAGCTGTCCTACATTCATTAGTCTCACTGTGTTGTGCTTGGAAAACTGCAACATCACCAAAAAAAAAAAAAAAAGAGAGAGAGAGAGAGAGAAATTAATAAATGTATAGGCATCGGTATCGGCGAGTACCCAAAAAAAAGTATCGGTACTCGGTGCATCCCTAATAATAATAATAATAATACATTTTGAGCAGCAAATCAGCATACAAGAAAGATTTCTGAAGGATCATGTGACACTGAAGAAGTGGCTGCTGAAAAGTCATTACATTTTAAAATGCAATATAATAGAAAACAATTATTTTAAATTGTATCCTACCATGGTCTGTCTGAATACTTGATTCTGATTGGCTGGAAGATGTGCAATAAAACCGTTTAATGCACAGATAGTTCCAAGTCAGTTTAATCAACGTTTTATATTAATGGGCTGTTTTCATTGAACACACACACACGTCACTCGCACACAGAGAGATTGCGCTGCGCACACACACACTTCCTCACAACTTTTATTAATTAATTAACATCGCTACTGAATCGCTACATTATTTTTCTCTGCAACGAGGGTGTAACATCGCTGGTTTTTAAATAATTAAACTCACACCTTCATTGTTAATAGAGACGCTGAACAGATGCAGGTAATTTACACACATCTCTCTCTCTCTCGATAATCAATTTAAATAAATGCTATGATTGATTAATTCAAATAAATGTAATCTTACACACTACTTTATCTCTGTGTCTGATTTAAAGCGGACAATTCTAGACCTAACGAGCCGTAACTGATGAAAATAACCGTCAGTTTTACGCTTTCAGTCAAATATTGCACTGAAAACATCAATAACAGCTTTAAGTTGTCAATGCTGACAAATGCCCATGATATAAGCGGGATAATCCATGGCTAGCTGTGCATTAAACAATTTGAATGCACTCCGCGGAGGCATGTCTTTGCTTGCATTAAAATAGTTTATTGCACAGCTAAACATGGATTTTCCTTTACATACTTTTTCTCAATATTACTGTTTTACTGTTTTTGATCAAATAAATGCAGCCTTGGTGAGCTGAAGTGACTTAATAATATAATAATCTGAATAATGAACCAAAGCAAGATCAATCATACATGTTACTATTCCAGAACATTTCAAGTCCTGCATGGATTCAGTTTTCAACGTATTTTGTAGCTTAATATGACAAATGAATTTAAACCATCAGTTTTGGACACCACTAAACTGCACCTTATCTCTGTGTTTGGAAGCGAATTTTGGAAATTAGAGGCTGTTCTCTGGAGTCCTTCAGAGAAACGCGCAGCACCTGCGACACAGGCTGCATCTGAAAGCCTAGGCAGCTGACTTGTTGCCTCGCTGCCCTATCAGGCAGTGACTTTGCAGGCAGTGATTGTGCAAGATGTTACCTCATGAAACTGAGTTCTGAGGCAGCATAATGGTTTATTGATCTACAACAAAATATATAGAGCTTTGGTGATGACTAAGCGAATATTTAATTACTACAATACTAGTTTCTCGGTAGAAATGACATCAAAAAGTTGAAAACATTGGTCAAAAATATACATTTACACACAAACTGATCACCAACCGCCAGTAGCGGCCTTTGCTTTGTTTCACTTGAAACGGGCTTCACATCAGAAGGGGCCTTCGTCGAAAAAGAACCCCCCCATCCCCCATCACAGAAATTAATGGGGGCATGGGGCAAAGATGCCACTTAAAAATCAAGACATATGGGGCAAAAAAGTCCCTGTACGAGTTCCTGTTTTTAATATTTATAACAGGATATAGAGTGCTGTTTTCCCGAATATCAGCACAATTGCAGATGCGATAGCCAGGGCATCAAAAGCCGCTTTTCCACCGAAATTACCCGGAACAATTTGTCCCAGGAACTCTTTTCCCAGGGACTTTTTTCCCCCAGACCTGTTGTTGTCTGCATTTCCATCGCGGTATAAAGTACCGTAAAGAAGAGTCTGGTGACGTAGGACTGCGCGCGACTTTCCAGTTCCCACTAGATTTCGTCCTCCGCATGTAAGCAAACAACTCTTACTGCGCGCACCGCAACAGACTTTTAAAAATGGTGGTTGAAATAAAATGCTGCGTGGAGTCAACCAATCAGCATGTTCAGCGCCTAAGTCCCACCCCCAAAAGTTCAGGAACTTTGAAAAAGTACTACCTCATGAGCAGGTACTTTCATAGGGGGACATTTTTACCCGGAACTTTATTTAGACCCTGGTCCCTGCCATTGAAACACACCGAGTACCAACAATACCTACAATAATTGTGGAGCTTAATTATCAAATGTAAAAACAAATATTTTTGTCTTTTGGAAGTTGCATTCAAAATCCATGTGGCTCAAAAAGTCTGAGGGGGCATGTGTCCTCTCAGATTGAATGGGCATGACGCCTCTGTTGCAAGAGCCTGGAAACCCACCATAACACCTCAGAATGTGCCACTGTTTTGCACAGGAAAACACCACTAATGTTTAGTGTGTTTTAGTTGATTCTGCTTTTGCTGAAAAAAAGTGACATCTTGCTCACAAGGGATCTTTCTTGAGCATTTTGAGTGTTTTATTTCCATTTACATCTCTGTCCTTATCCTTCAGCCATCAACACCTCTGATCTGATCCTTCCTTCATCTGTGCTCTCACAGAGTTAATAACTTGAGCACATGAAGCTCTCACATCTCTCTCTATTCTTACTGACATGTCAATCCACAGAGCTTCTGACGTCAGTCAGGTCATTATATACTTAGGCAAAGTCACACTGACCGAATAATTCATAAAGAATAAGCCACAAGTTACCCAGCCAGCCTCATCCAAATCTGCAAAGAGAGGATGTGGCAAGCAATCTTGTTCCCTCTCACAGACTAAAAGAAGGCAGCTCATCAGAAGGAAACGTTCCAACCATTCGTCTTTTAGAACTGCGACAGAATCATGTCTGTTCCTGAAATAATTTCAGCTGGTAATGTGTGAGCATGTGTGAGTAATGAGTTCTTGAATTATTCCACATGTTTTGGGTTTGTTTACTGTGCTAGTTTCATTTCTTTGCCGGCTTTTAAGATTTACTATTAATTTTGTGTGCAGTGAATCCGTAAACATTATATGACTATTAACATGTTTGCACATTGTAATCTTACATAAAGTCAGCTTACACCTTGACTGGGGTTGGAGGCTACTTAGAAACTGTAGCTTGTTAAACTGTAAGTTACTCAATGTAAAGTAGCTAATGATAATAAATCAGCATATTAGAATGATTTCTGAAGGATCATGTGACACTGAAGACTGGAGTAATGATGCTGAAAATTCAGCTTTGCATCAGAAATAAATTATATTTTAAAGTATATTAAAATAGAAAACAATTATTTTAAATTGTAATAATATTTCAAAATATTACTGTTTTTTTTTCTGTATTTTTTATCAAATAAATGCAGGCTTGATGAGCATGAGACTTATTTCAAAAACATTAAAAATAGTATTGTTTCCAAACTTTTGACTGGTAGTGTATATATATATATATATAATTCTGTAGGTGAAAATGCCTTTTTGATACTCTCTCTCTCTCTCTCTGTGTGTGTGTGTGTGTGTGTGTGTGTGTTAAATATAAACCCTAAATATAAAGATGATGTCGGGTTGGATCTTAAAAGTCTGTTTGGCTTGTTTCTGTCATTGGTCATATGGTCACCTTCATCAGTTTGGCACTGTGGAGACTCCCCGTGTTCTTTCCTGAAAGGAGTCATTCCACCAGATCCATGTTTTCCCTGGAAAACACATCATCATCATCTTGTTCTCTTCTTTTTTGACTCTATGCTTCCCACCATTATCTCTCCTTCCAGTTGTGTAACAGAGCCGTCTGTGTCCATTCCTGCGCTCTGATTCTTCCTGCTGCGCATCATCCAAACGCCACACAAAATTGCTCTGCTGCTGTGTGTCTACTCCACTTCTCTTTCCTCACTTCACCAATTTGCATTTCAAAGGCAAACAGCAGATATGTTGGCTGATGCACACACTGGCTGAGGTAGATGAATGTATGGCGGGTAACTCCATGGCCAAGAGCCCAATGATTCAGCTTGATTTAACTGTTCCCATATTACAGCTTGTGATACAAAAAAATGAGCAAACCCTTTCTCAGAACCCAAAACTGAGCCTTTTGTGATGAATACAATCAGGCTGACTAAAGCATTATGCAAACATGTTGGACTTTTTTAGTGATTTTTGCCATCTGAGACTAGATCACTGAGATTTTTTTCAAAAGCAAAATGGGAAGTCTTGGATTGTTTTAGTGTGGCATGCTCACCGAAGGCGGAATAACTGCCTTTGCAATTATTCTTGTCATTTGACAGACTTCTGTCAAAATGTTTTGGTCACATTCCTGCAATGTGGCACTCATACGGCACTCATGTAATGCAGCAGGAGCCAATGGGAGCACAGCAACAGATTGCAAAGACTGCAATTTAGTTTAATAAATAAAAAAGAGAAGCTTTAAGGGCTCTGTGCAGTTTCCACCATTTCTTCATTTTCAAACATTAAACCAACCCTAAATATTAGAATTGTTGTACTGTACAGTTGTACTGTAAAATGAAATTATTATGATTTTTTTCTTAAATACTCATTTTTTTTAAGTGAAATAGTATTATCACGATAGTAATATTTTTAATTGTTTTATTTATTATTATTATTATTATTATTATTATAATCTTTAATCATTATTTATATATTATTTTATAGTGTTTTTGCACAAATTGTGCATCCCTAGTTCAATGTATTTTTTTTTCAGTCTTGGATGAATTATTCCATGTAAGATCTAAAGTTATAGTGCCTTTAATATTTAGGGTCACAGACATGGACCACCTGCACTAAACTGGAAGCACTTTGGCAAAGTTAGAAATCTAAATCTTATTTGGCTGTCTTTGGTCACTTTACATGTCAGTCAGGTGGCCTCTTCCTACTTCAGTGGGTGGCCCTTGGCCAATTGAAGGGGTTTTAGAGCGCAGACCATATGCCATCTGTCAAAAGTCTGGCTGCACAAGACTATTTATCAGGTAACAACAGCTAAGGGTATGTTTATACCACAATGCTTTACTAAAAACGGAAAAGTTTTTCCTTTGCGTTTTTCGTGTACAGACGACAACGTTGTCAAAACGATCCCCGTTAACACGGATCCATGTAAACTACTAAAAATACGCATGCACATGAAGTAGTTTACAGAGATGATAACAGTATCGTTTTCAAAAACTCACATTCAAACTTACTTTTCATCATCATTTCTTTTTTCAAATGCCTTTTATGTTTAGTTTTTCTTACTTTACCCTTCAATCCCAGATTTTCAATCTTAAACTATGAAAATTCATCAAAAAAAAAAAAATGTGCACCGTTACATTTTAAAAACTAGTGTTATATTCTAAATAAAGCGTGAAATGCCATTTCTGTTTTATTATGTGAAAATGTTTATCAAAATCAAAAAATGCATTTGTCTCACAGTTGTGGCGTCTTTTCCACCACGCTAAACAAGCTAAACAAATTTGCAGGAAACTAAAAAAGTATGTATTTTTGCCAAATTATGCAAAAAAAAAAAAAATGTAAAATTATAATTTAATTGTATTTAGAATATGAAATTAGCCACCATAAAGGTCCTTGTACACTGAGTCCGAAATTTTCGTATGCGTTTTTTCATATTTGTCATCCTAAAAATTCATCACGCACAGAGACCTTGCACACTGAGTCCGATGGGTATTAATTAATCCGTTGCGAAAAAATTCGCAAAACAATACAAAATTGAGTCTTCAAGCAGTGAGGAAGATTTTGTTGTCCTCTGTAGATTGTTTGTCATACAGTGCTTTATGCTGCGAGACGAAGTGGATCAACTTGTCAGACGCCATTCTGGATTTTGGCGTTGGCTTGTATGGTGGCTCTGAATTGTCAAAACACCTCCCTGGTGTTTTGACTGGCTATGTATACAAAAACACATTTTTTTTTTATTTTTTTTTTTTTGGACGGATTAAAGTTTTGGTGGCAGAATTTCAGACTCGGTGTGCAAGGACCTTAAGACAAAAAAAATAATTTCCGGCACAGAATCTATTAAACACAGATTTGAGATGGTGGAAATGACACTTTGGGATTTTGTCAAAACGTGAGGCAGTCTGAAATCAAGGCAAACATGTCCCACAGTCTGTCCTGAGCTTTACCCAAGATCTCATTGGTGTCATATGGTTCAATCTTGACAAGCAACAATCATAACAGACATCAAAAATCATTTAGTGTACAGCTGGCTCAAGAGGCATTGAAGAAAAGTATATGGAATATCCTCAACATTCCAATTACCCATGAACCCATCATTCAGACGGCCCTAAGAGAGTCGCTTAACACACAGCATACACGCCACACATCCAAACTGCCTCTAAATAAAGCATGACGTGGAGCAGAGCTTCTATCTCTCAAATTCTGGAACTTTCCCCAGAAGGGTCAGTAAAGTACACAGAGCATTGAGGGAAAACATTGGGGAGGAGAAAAGAAAAGAGTGAGTGAGGGAGGGAGAGCACAAGGGTGTCATCCACGTCTGGTGGTCTGGACATCATCTTACATAACTGTCTGGCTTCAGCTCAGTGACATGAGAACCTATAGCACTAATGACACTAATGCGCTTTGACAGACTACATAGAGCCTTGGATTCTGTTGGGACCGATGCCAGACTTTGAGTGGCATTTGGAGTCTCATGAGCCAAACCGAACAACAAAGAAAGATGCCAACTCAGGCACATCATCTGTTTCATATACATTTCCTTTCATCTTCAACCACATACAATTCAGTAGATTAAAAGAATAGTTTTGCCAAAAATGAAACAACTGTCATCATGTACTCACCCTTGTGTCATTCCAAACCTGTTTGACTTATTTTTTCCATGGAGCACAAGACTGAAATGTGAGAATACACTGGCCACTGTTTGTCTCATAATGAAAATGAAATGGGACAGATACTGTCAAACTGCAAACTGACAAACAAGCACCACAACATTATCCATACGGCAGATTCAATTGATGATGTTTGATCACGGGGCAATGACTTTTGATGTTTTTTTTGTTTCTTTGAGAGAGAGAGACACCAGATTTTCAAGAAACAATGGCATTTATTTTATTTTGTATAGCTTAAAAAGACGGAGTGCATTGTGTGAGTCGTATGACTGCTTTGAAACAATCTATATTGTATAAAGCGCTATAGAAATAAAGGTGAATAAATGCTACTTTTATGGTGCTTTTTTGTGCTCTGTAAGCTTGACAGCCCCAGTCACCTTTTTATTCATTATATGGAAAAAAATGGTCAGAATATTCTTAAAAAAATCACCTTTTGCATTTCACAGGGGAAAAAAAAGGTGTGAGGGTGAGAGAATTTTCATTTTTGGGTGAACTATCCCTTCTGGGTGAACTGTGTAATATATTTTAAAGCTGAATTTTCAGCATCATTACTCCAGTCTTCAGTGTCACATGATCCTTTAGAAATCTGGATGCTGATTTGCTGCTCAAGAGTCATTTCTGATTATTATCAAAGTTGAAAACAGTTTTGCTGCTTCATATTTTTGTGGAAACTGTGATGCATGTTTTCAAGGTTCATAAATCTTGAGATGGAGTTTCTGTCAGTTTAACCAATGTCTCAATGTTAAAAGAGAGTCAAAGGTAAGATGGCAAATTTGTGTGGTCTTTGAGAAGACAGTGAGTTAATAGCTTCAAGAAAAGGAGTGTAAAAACATGGCATGAGTAATTGTTTCTGGCTCATGTTCTTTTGTCTCCATTCCCAGGTTGCTCACAATGGCCTTATTTTGGAAATGGACCACCCAACATCAGGAAGGATAGCAGTGCCAGGTTTGTATAGGATTTGCTGTAGCTGAAGTGCAAAACATCACCTGCAGTCCTTCATTTCGATCACTTTTAAGCACCTATTTCTGAGGTGGAACTGAGATGTAGTATTCTTGCATATCGGGAACGCATCCAGTTTCTGGAATAGTTCACCCAAAAATGTCAATTCTGTTATTACTACTCAAAACATGTATTTAACTTCTTTACTGGAACACAAAAGGGAATTTTTAGAAGAATCTTCATGCACGTACACTCTTAGAAGAAAATGTTCTATTTAGAACCTTAAAGGGTTCTGTCAGGCACTTCATATACAGAACCTTTTAGGGGTTCCAATTATGGGATCATTTCATGGATTCAGTTTTAATAACTTTTGTTTTAATTCATTTTAATTAAATTTTATGAATTAAATAGCTTGTAAACACACTTTATCACTTGAAAAAAATGGGATAACCCATTAAACATGAAAGAATTTAGCAATGCAAAGACATTTTTCCTTATATAGAACCTTTTTGGAACAAAGCGTTCTTTAAAATTGAGTCCCCACTAAACCTTTTTATATAAGAGCGTATATGCCAAGTCTTTTGACATGAGGTTTGTTGTAAATAAAGGCATCATTTTCATTTTTGGTGAACTCTTCCTTTAACCTCTTTACACTTGAACTTTCTATTGCTTTTCTATACTATCTCTCTAACTATCTCTAGACACTTAATCTCATCATCCAGACCCTTGGACTTTGAAGAGGTCTACTTCCCTTTGCGACTCTCTTGTATCGAACAGTGGAGAATCATTTATTTTGATGTTTTGTTTTGACTTGTCTTTGTCCGTTCAATGAAGTAAAGGTTTCTGCATTGACACAAAAGTCACCCCATGCTCTTTCATTCTTCGGTGTGAGAGTCCCAGAGAGACGCTTTCTGAACTCGTCTTTTTGTTTGATCGTCCACATATTTAAAACAAGCCATCATTGATCCCCAAAACGGACAGGTCTGCGGTCTGGTGAGCTTTTTGCCCCTAGAAAAGAATGTTGAGCGGATAGACAACATTTTAGAAAGGTTAAATGCAGATGTTGGCTGTCGCCAAGACAATGAACAGTCATTTCTTCTCAGCGATTTGATTCCCGCTGTTTTCGTGGTGCTTCAAACATGACCCTGATGGACTCACTCCAGACAGGTGGTTTTACTAACAGTGAATTTAGTTGCGGTTTGCAGTTCTGTAAACACACAAATACATGCCACTTACGTAGACACCAGTGAACAACCCCTGCTAATGATCTATGCTTTGTCCCTTCAGTGACTAAAAAGCAAACACTGGCAGGAAAGGACCGCTAATGGTTTTGTCATGGCTAGTCGGTTAATCCTTTTGTCTATGTGTACAAAGAGTCCTTAAAGTTTCATCCTCACAGTCCCCCCAATTTTATCTTTTTCACGTGGGCCAAAAATGTTTTTGAATGAAGAGCACTCCATGCTTTCTGCATGCTTCCACAACCACAAAACAAATGCATTCTGCGTCAGTTGTCTCTGGAGTGATACCGGGATAATCAGGCGGGTCCTTTGATGGCCACGAAAGGTTGTTTACCAGTTCATTGTTTGCATGTTTTCTCCATCCGAGCCAAATCAAGGATGATTGTCAAGAATTTCTCTGGGAAAAAAAGGGGCAGAAACCACAACAAACACCTTTTTCCATTCCACATTCCTCGTCCCTGACCCATAAATTTGCTATAACACCACAACGCATACTCGAGGCCTCTAATCTTGTACAGCTATTTATATAACACCACTGTCTGTCCATGTTTTCTCACCAGCTGCTGCACATGTGGAGCATTTCCCGCCTTTGGTGACTTTGTACTGTTATCAAACATTTCGCAGTAGATAAGCTGTTCGTTTTTTAGCACAGCAGTCCGGTACCTCGCTATTTATTCCTTTAAACCTCAGTGTCATTCTTCACATCAAATGTGAGGCTCTAAAGAACCAAAAATGGAGTCCTGAACAACATAGGCGCGAAATTGGCCATTAGCTGCCGTCGACTGTAAGCAAGAATTATGTAATGGATGTCAGGGGTGTACGCATCAGAGCTGAATGAGACCAAATTGGCTTTTTGAAACAATCAGACAGCAATGAGGGTTATCAGATTACATAATCGACAAATTACTAATGACCAGGCATTCGCAGGGATGCCTGTGTGGGCAAAACTACAGGAATGCATGTTAAGAAACATCGTCCGGCTTTTTTTAAGGCACCAGAGAGCGAGAACGAAAAGGGCTCAGAGGATGTTTTTGTGCTGCTGATTGCGAGAAGCTGCCTCATTAGCGATTGTGTAGGACAGTGTATTGTGAGGCACTTCCCAAAATAACCCCCTTTATTTAAACCAAAGGCCCTTGGCAGAAGCTTCTTGTTAGCTGAGTTTGCGGTTCTCTCGAATCTGACCAGCTAAGGTGAACATTTTATGATGTGGGAACGTTAAAAGAGTATTTGTGCTTCTTTAGAATAGTTAAAGCATGAATCAGTCCGATATTGCAATAGACTCTTTGTGTGACTTCCTCCCCACACTGGGGGGAAAAAAAAAACAAAAAAATTTTTTTTAAGAATATGTAAACATCCTTAAAGATAAATTTACTTCTGAAGCAAAGTTGTATTAGATAAAAGTAATTCATAATATATTCTCTAAAAACAGGTCTTTATGGAGCCCCTAAAGGGACCTTTGCAAAAATAAAAAATATACAGTTTCGCGTGCACACGAGAAACTTATGGCGTGCGCACGCGTTACAATTTCCGGTTTGTGTATACTAAAACCTATTTCATTTGTGCTTCACTGCCTATGAAGAAAGCAAGAGTATGCATGCACATGAATCAATAAAGATCTATTTACTCAAAATTATGAAGAAAATGTGAGTATGGATGAATTAATAATGATCTGTTTGCTCAAAATTATAAAGAAAAAGAGAGTATGGACGCACATGAATTAATAAAGATCTATTTGCTCAAAATTATGAAGAAAATGCGAGTATGGATGTGCATGAATTAATAACGATCAATTTGCTGAAATGTGGCTTTTGTAGGGCAGTATATCACGGCCTTATGTCCGCTTTAAAGCATTCTCTGTGATGGCCGGGAAACCGCGACATGAATGGGCTGATGGCTGTGTGCATTGTTTTTTTTGCCAAGTTAAAAAAAGGCTGATACAGTAAAAAGTGCTCAAAATGTGGCTTCCGTTAGGGCAGTGCGACATATTTCAAGGACTTAACTTTGTTGCAATTAAGAAACCGCGCTGGGAAATGGGCTCAGTGTGCATTGTCATAATGCCACGTTTAATGGTTCATGAAAAACATTGGTACAGTAAAAATGAAAAAATTTGGATTTCGTTAGGGCAGTATAGGCTATAGGCCTACTATTTATATTGTCCCATATAAAAATACTGGAACTGTAAAATGTAGTATTTCACAAGATCAAACGCCCCTTTATTAAACCACTTTGTCGAATTTAACGCATCCTTACAGGTGGCAGAGAAATGCTTATTTTCTTCATTCAGTTCTAACAGCGCTCATTGCGAGCAGAGCCATTGACATAAAGGACTTTAAGGGAGGCACATGTTTAAAAAAAATAAAACGAATAATTAGCTGGATTCATCCTAGATGAACTGGTCTAAGAAAGCCAAATTTTGAGCAAATACAGTTTTATTAATTCATGCGCATCCATACTGTAGCTTTCTTCATAGGCAGTGACGCACAAATGAAACAGGTTATAGTATACACAAACCGGAAATTGTAACACGAGCGCACGCAATACGTTTCACGTGTGCACGCGATAGTTAAATAAAAATAATTTGAATCCGTTCTTGTTAATGGTCAAACCCACATACTCGCACATATCCTTATGAAAGCTATACAAAATGTTGCTTAAATTTCATATAAATATTCAATAAATCATTTAATTTAAAGAATATTTTAAATTGAATAATGACCCTAAAAAACAATATATTTATTAAATAATGTCTGTTTGCTCACATTATTCCAAATGTCATTTCAAACCTGTATTCTGTTATTTTTTCTTAAATATATATATATATATATATATATATATATATATAGTTTGATTTAAAAAGTCTTCACCACTTTAGCTATAGTAAAAGTAAGCAAATAATACAAATAATGGTTAGGATTCATGACCAATTAAAGTTAACCATCTGTAATTCTGTTATCAGAGTAATTGTTTCTATAGTTCTTGGCGTGTAGTTTTATAGAGCGGTTCAGTGAATCAGCCCACCCCATAGAGTTTCTCGCTGCTGTGAATCGTTCTTTTCCTGATGTTAGCGGGTTTGATGTGTTCCATAATAACACATTGATTTTTACCATCTTCTAGAACATTATGTAATTGTCCATGTATTCTGCAAGAACACATAAACGCTGATGCACATTATGTGCTCTTTAGCTGTCAAACCCAGAGAACAACACCAGCTCTGAATGCTACATCTAAACTTTCTGAAGTGTGAAGAGTCTGTGCGTGCTTTGCACTGCTTTAGTTTCTGTGTGTTTAAAAGTAATGAATTATAACTCAATGGTTAGAAATACACAATGAATCATTCCAAACAATTCTTTCAATAGTTTGTCTATCTGTCTGTCTGTCCGTCCGTCCGTCCTTTTTGTTCTGTCTATCCATCCATCTGTCCATCCACAATATGTAATATGCATATAAAATTATACAAGGCTTAGAATACTTGATTATGTTTGATCATTTTTGGCATTCTGTGGTCAGTTTTTTTTTTTTTCTTCTTTTTTATTATTTATTTTTGTTATCTCAATGACTGCTCAGCTGAGTAATTGTTCCACACAACCAATTTCCTGCATATCTTTGCTTGTTTCGTGTGTCATGTGACTTTTTCATCTAAAATAATTTCAGATAAAAATCAATATTCCATGTCCATTTATTTATTTATTTGGCAAATAGCTGTGTAATAAGTGTCAGTAATATACAGTCAGTCATTCATTAATCACAAAATAAACCTCTTCAGGGTTAGGCAATCACCCTGTCAGAGTTTGTTAAGCAAGAATTACATTATTCTGTATATTATTCCTTATATACACTCTAAAAAAAATAATGTGTTGGCTCAAAAAAAAAAAAAAAAAAAAAAATTAACACAACAGTTTGCATCAATTTACGTTCCACCAGCAAGCTACATTGAGTTAGAGTAATTTAATAATTTGTTGCATAAACACAAATTTTTAAGTTGATTACTCAAAAACTAAAGTCGCTTCAACTACCAGAGTTGTAGCCCTGGAATTACTTGTCACTGGCATTAGCGCAGTCATTGCTTATAGAGTCAATGTAGTGTTTACCTTCATGTATCTACTCTTCATCACAATGATAACCACAAAAACTTTACAGAATTACAGAAACTCTTTTAAATGTCAAACATAACAGCATTAAACACTAACAGGTCTTTCTCTTCACTAAAAAAAACATAAAATAACCAACCTGATCTCATGGAAAGACGTAGCTGTGGGAACGTTTCCGCGAGTCGCAAAAATACGTACCAATGCGTACATATCACTGCAGTTTCCAACAGAAATGAACACTAGAGGCAGTAAAACAGCAAGCACTTTAAATCGTTTTCACACACAGCTATGATTACAGGTTCAGATTATGGATTAATTTCACGTCTCCTTGCACAATATTATGTTATGACTTCAAAACGCGTTTCACCAAAGTGCATGATTTGTAAACGAATATACACTATATTGCCAAAAGTTTTGGGACGCCTGCCTTTACATGCACATGAACTTTAATGACATCCCATTCTTAATCCCTAGGGTTTAATATGGAGTTGGCCCACCCTTTGCAGCTATAACAGCCTCAACTCTTCTGGGAAGGCTTTAGGAAGGTTTAGGAGCGTGTTTATGTGAATTTTTGACCATTCTTCTAGAAGCGCATTTGTGAGGTCAGGCAGTGATGTTGGCGAGAAGGCCTGGCTCGCAGTCTCCGCTCTAATTCATCCCAAAGGTGTTTTATCGGGTTGAGGTCAGGACTCTGTGCAGGCCAGTCAAGTTCTTCCACACCAAACTCGCTCATCCATGTCTTTATGGACCTTGCTTTGTGCACTGGTGCGCAGTCATGTTGGAACAGGAAGGGGCCATCCCCAAACTGTTCCCACAAAGTTGGGAGCATGAAATTGTCCAAAATGTCTTGGTATGCTGAAGCATTAAGAGTTCCTTTCACTGGAACTAAGGGGCCAAACCCAACCCCTGAAAAACAACCCCACACCATAATCCCCCCTCCATCAAACTTTACACTTGGCACAATGCAGTCAGGCAAGTACCGTTCTCCTGGCATCTGCCAAACCCAGACTCGTCCATCGGATTGCCAGATAGAGAAGCGTGATTCGTCACTCCAGAGTCCAGTGGCGGCGTGCTTTACACCACTGCATCCGACGCTTTGCATTGCACTTGGTGATGTAAGGCTTGGATGCAGCTGCTCGGCCATGGAAACCCATTCCATGAAGCTCTCTACGCACTGTTCTTGAGCTAATCTGAAGGCCACATGAAGTTTGGAGGTCTGTAGCTATTGACTCTGCAGAAAGTTGGCGACTTCTGCGCACTGTGAGCCTCAGCATGCGCTGACCCCGCTCTGTGATTTTACGTGGCCTACCACTTCGTGGCTGAGTTGCTGTTGTTCCCAACTGCTTCCACTTTGTTATGATCCCACTAACAGTTGACCGTGGAATATTTAGTAGTGAGGAAATTTCACGAATGGACTTATTGCACAGGTGGCAACCTATCACGGTACCACGCTTGAATTCACTGAGCTCCTGAGAGCGACCCATTCTTTCACAAATGTTTGTAGAAGCAGTCTGCATGCCTAGGTGCTTGATTTTAAAACTTAAACTTAAAAGGTTTAATTAAAACAATAAATTATAATTTGTAACTTGCAATCATGCATTTATTTAAGTTGTGGTAACAGGTCCCCTGAATTACTTTTGAGTGTAGATTTAACCTGTTGCTTTGTTTATTCATCTAAAATTCATCAACAGCAGTAAATACTAACATTTCTCCTTTATCATAAAAAATTCATTGTCGTTTAAAAAAAAAAAGGCTTCATTAAAATAAATGTACTAAATACTGTCAAGAAATGGACACACAAATTGTGACTGTATTAATTAAAGAATAAATTCAGATCTTCCGAAATAAACACATTAAGGTATCAACTCTTTTGTAAAGATGTTGGATGTTAGGAGATGTTAGAGTCCTGTAAAGCAGTACTATAGACATTGTGCCCTACAGTCATTTCCACATAGCTGTTCTCCTCTTGTGCAGTGAGGTTGGTTAGTTTGCTTTGAACTGATAAGATGTGAACTTTAGATGATTTGTCAAGCCTGACCTTATTGAAACATATACAACATACTTCAGAGTTTCCCCGTCCTCCATCTTGGAGCCGGGCAGGATGTAGGAATGTAATCCTGAGGGAAATTTTATGAATGAGAAGGTACGGACATGAGATGGTGAGAAAGGCCGTAGGTAAAGTGCATCTCCTCTGACGTAAGATTCCCAAACTCCCTCAGCGGTCTCCTCTGGTCAACGCTGAAATGTCATATGAATTGACAGGTGAAGTTTTTTACCCAGAAAGTCTCAAAAAGGAGTCCTGCTTGTCATTGTGATGGTTCCCCAACAGACATTCTACTGACTGTAAGTAACTTTTCAAGTACACGTCAACTTATTATACTAACCCTATAACCTAACAGACTTAGTTGACATAGTTGCAAATTAATGAGAGTTAGTTGACATGTTGTTGCAAAGTTACTTAAATGTCTAAAGTGGACTATTGAAATAAAGTGTAACCCATTGTGCTTTATTTTCAATCAGCTATTCAGCGTTTGCTGTAACATTGAAATTCTTTATAGGCCAGTTTTTCCTGTTTGATGCTAGTTGAAGACATGACCCAGTTTACATTGTGTTTACTGGTGCAAGGGTGGGGCAAATTTTCACTCACATGAGATTGACCAATAGCAAACCACAACTGTTCAATAAACATCCAATCAATGCCCCATGGACAAAATCAAGTCCCGCCCTATGTTGATTCTTGTTCCAGAAGCCGTTTCACTCAGATGTATGTAACAACAGACTATCACAACTTCTGTTTCATGTCAACTTTGCAATATTCCCATGTGGATGGAAAACGTATAGTATTGATATTCAAAACTTTCCATATACCCACACTTGCATAAATATCCATAAAATAATTCATAATTCGTTTATTAAAGATGAAAGCAGTCGTTTCTTGCTTTTAGTGTAGCTTTATGTACATTCATGGCCCTTTCGCACAGCTAGAACACACAAACTTACTCTTCAGAAAGAATTCAAGAGGGAAACACCGTTTCGGACACGAAAGCTTCCTGACAAGATGACTTGTAGATCAGTAAAGCTGCAGATGATCCTTTTCACATCAAAGATATGTTTCAGATGTCTCTGGGGCCTGAGTTTGTGTGAATGAGAGCGTTTATGTTCACAGTCTGTCAGATCCCCTTGCAACACAGAGCTGCTTTGACGTCACCCTGAGCCAGCTTTCTTGGGTTGTTAGCGCTGATATTGCCGTAATTCCCCCTGTAGACTTGGTGAAGTATGCACTACAAACATATATGATGCAGCAGGGACTGCTCTTAAATCATATGCCTTGGCTTTTGTTTTTACGAAGCTTAGTTTTCCCTCAGGCTGTTTTGATTTTAGGAGCATTTAGGTCACCTTCCACTTCTCTTAGGGAGTTTGTTTGTCATGTGGCAAGGTCTCACAAGTTTGAGGATACACATAATCTTACTTTTGTATTCAGTTTAGCTTTCTCTAGGTTGTTCCACAAGGTTTTATGGGTCAAGATGATGTAACACTTTTACTGAATATTTTCTGGCATTAAAGGAATGCTCACATCAAGCTCCCTCAAGAGAATTTGTGGCATAATGTCAGTTTTAGGAGAAAACATTTACACTGCAAAGATGGCACAGAAGCGCTTCTGATATAGCATTTAGGTGTCTTTACACAGACTGTTTAATATGGAAGCTTGTTTCTGCCACGGAATAAAACAATTTAAAAGATAATTTTTTTTTTTTTTAAATGATTTTTTTTTTTTTTTTTTTTATCTCACAATTCTGACTTTTTTCTTGCAATTCTGACTCTTTTTTCACAATTATGAGATATAAACTCACAATTGCAAGTTATAAATTCCAATTCTGAGGCGAAAAAAGACTGACTTATTTCTCAGAATTATTTTTATATCTCACAATTCTGACTTTATAACTTGCAAATGTGACTTTATATCACGCAATTCTGAGAAAAAGTCAGAACTGCGAGATGTAAACTTGCAATTGCGAGAGAAAAAAGTCAGAATTGTGAGGGGAAAAAAGTCAGAATTGTGAGATAAAAAGGTCACAATTACCTTTTTATTTTTTATTCAGTGGTGGAAACAAGCTTCCATAGTTTAATGCTGCTCAGGCATAAATGCATTTAAAACGTGTTCCAAGTCCTTAAAAATGTTTTAAAAAACTTTCAATTCAAATGTCATGTGTAACCATCAAGAAAAAAGTTATATTTTTTTTCTTGATGGTTACACAAAATTTATATTGTTCATTGAAGCTTACTGTATTATGTAGAAGAGTATTGTGAGAAAGAGATCGAGTGAGCGAGTTTATTACCTGCATTCAGATTTAGCATTTTCCTTCAGATCAGTCTAATAAAAAATCTGTTTAAATGTCCGATGTATTATCTTGTCCTTTTAACAGTTAAGGGGTTTTCCCGTGACTGACAGCACTAGTCAAAGCATTTGTCAGTTGCGTCTTGCTCCGTGTTCACAACAATTTAGTCTTTTCCATGTAAAAGTCTTCGCTACTGACTGACACACTCATAAAGACAGTCTTTGCCGCCATCTAATGGCGTAATAGTGTAACTTCTGTTGCTGTTCACGGTCAGGGACTATTTTTTTCCGTCGGAAAGAAGGCTTTTATTAGAAGTTTACTTCATAAAAGTTGCATTGATACATATTTTTGGATTTAATATTTGTATTGTGTGGTAACCATTTTATAAAAGCAATAAGGTACTCGAGGTTAGTGCTGTATCGTGAATAAGTCACGGCTGACGGGGTTACTCCGCTTCGCGTTGTGCCTAACAACACCCTTTAGCCGTGACTTATTCACGATACAGCACAGCCTCTCGTACCTTATTGCTTATATACATACATACATATATATATATATATATATATATATATATATATACATACAGGTGCTGGTCATATAATTAGAATATCATCAAAAAGTTGATTTATTTCACTAATTCCATTCAAAAAGTGAAACTTGTATATTATATTCATTCATTACACACAGACTGATATATTTCAAATATTTATTTCTTTTAATTTTGATGATTATAACTGACAACTAAGGAAAATCCCAAATTCAGTATCTCAGAAAATTAGAATATTGTGAAAAGGTTCAATATTGAAGACACCTGGTGCCACACTCTAATCAGCTAATTAACTCAAAACACCTGCAAAGGCCTTTAAATGGTCTCTCAGTCTAGTTCTGTAGGCTACACAATCATGGGGAAGACTGCTGACTTGACAGTTGTCCAAAAGACGACCATTGACACCTTGCACAAGGAGGGCAAGACACAAAAGGTCATTGCAAAAGAGGCTGGCTGTTCACAGAGCTCTGTGTCCAAGCACATTAATAGAGAGGCGAAGGGAAGGAAAAGATGTGGTAGAAAAAAGTGTACAAGCAATAGGGATAACCGCACCCTGGAGAGGATTGTGAAACAAAACCCATTCAAAAATGTGGGGGAGATTCACAAAGAGTGGACTGCAGCTGGAGTCAGTGCTTCAAGAACCACTACGCACAGACGTATGCAAGACATGGGTTTCAGCTGTCGCATTCCTTGTGTCAAGCCACTCTTGAACAACAGACAGCGTCAGAAGCGTCTTGCCTGGGCTAAAGACAAAAAGGACTGGACTGCTGCTGAGTGGTCCAAAGTTATGTTCTCTGATGAAAGTAAATTTTGCATTTCCTTTGGAAATCAGGGTCCCAGAGTCTGGAGGAAGAGAGGAGAGGCACACAATCCATGTTGCTTGAGGTC
Organism: Mylopharyngodon piceus; assembly: GCA_039654765.1. Classification (NCBI taxonomy): domain Eukaryota; kingdom Metazoa; phylum Chordata; class Actinopteri; order Cypriniformes; family Xenocyprididae; genus Mylopharyngodon; species Mylopharyngodon piceus. The sequence goes on from CM077444.1 coordinate 21,626,950, forward strand.
CAGTGTAAAGTTTCCACAGTCAGTGATGGTTTGGGGTGCCATGTCATCTGCTGGTGTTGGTCCACTGTGTTTTCTGAGGTCCAAGGTCAACGCAGCCGTATACCAGGAAGTTTTAGAGCACTTCATGCTTCCTGCTGCTGACCAACTTTATGGAGATGCAGATTTCATTTTCCAACAGGACTTAAGCTACCAGTACCTGGTTTAAGGACCATGGTATCCCTGTTCTTAATTGGCCAGCAAACTCGCCTGACCTTAACCCCATAGAAAATCTATGGGGTATTGTGAAGAGGAAGATGCGATATGCCAGACCCAACAATGCAGAAGAGCTGAAGGCCACTATCAGAGCAACCTGGGCTCTTATAACACCTGAGCAGTGCCACAGACTGATCGACTCCATGCCACGCCGCATTGCTGCAGTAATTCAGGCAAAAGGAGCCCCAACTAAGTATTGAGTGCTGTACATGTTCATATTTTTCTTGTTCATACTTTTCAGTTGGCCAAGATTTCTAAAAATCCTTTCTTTGTATTGGTCTTAAGTAATATTCTAATTTTCTGAGATACTGAATTTGGGATTTTCCTTAGTTGTCAGTTATAATCATCAAAATGAAAAGAAATAAACATTTGAAATATATCAGTCTGTGTGTAATGAATGAATATAATATACAAGTTTCACTTTTTGAATGAAATTAGTGAAATAAATCAACTTTTTGATGATATTCTAATTATATGACCAGCACCTGTATGTCTGTGTATATATATATATATATATATATATATATTAGGGCTGTCAATAGATTAACTTTTTTAATCGCACATTTATCGTGAAATTAAGCATACACCATTTATCTTGTTTAACACGTACATTTTGCCATCATTGCCTATATCCAGCAAAGTAAACCATCAGATTGAAGTGTGATTTTCACAAAACTGTATTTTTCAGCTTTTTTTCAAGGTAAATTTAGATGTCTTTCTAAAAAAGGACACCAAATAACCAAATAATATTCATATAATATTTAATATTCAAATAATGTTCATATAATTCATACATTTATGTAGGCTACACCAAAACACCCATAAAAAAAAATCACAGCCAAAAAAAAAAAAAACCTTTCAGAATTCACAGTGTATAGTATGGGCAACAGCAAAGAGCTTGTTTACATTTCAGACAAGTCAAGTTGCGATACTGAACGGGACCACATGGAGATGCCAAAAAACCTAAACCAACCGCCTTGACCTGCATATATACGAAGTACACAGCAACATACACAGGGCAAATCCAAACATTATCCTGAATGTGTGTGAAAACAACATGAATGTACTGAAATGTGTCTGTGCATAAATACAATGTGCGATCAGTGCGTCGAGAGCGCTTATACATGATTTGTTTGTGCATCAATATAACGGACTCACGCGTGCTTCTGTACGTCATCGCAATCGTCTTTACTTTGATTGCAATCCTCATCCGTCAAAACTTTTATAGCAAGAAGCTGGTTTGCTTTATCCAGTAAAGTACGCAATTTCACATGCTTCCGTAATTTTTTTGCGTTAAATATGCGTTAAATTATTTTAACGCGTTAAGGATTTTGAATTAATCTCATGCGTTAACGCGTTACCGTTGACAGCCCTAATATATATATACTGTGTATGTATATATATGTGTGTGTGTGTGTGTGTGTGTGTGAGAGAGATGTATGGAGCAGGACAACGGAGTTGGAGATCCACGTGCAGGCTTTATTAAAAAGAGCGTAGTCGTACAGGCAGTAGGTCAAACACCAGCAAACAGAAACAGGCAGGCAAGGCAAAAGAGTAGTCCAATACACAGGCAAAGGTCAAGGCAGGCAGCAAACGATCATCAACAAGGAAACAGTCCAGGGTCAAAAACACAGGCAAGGCAAGGAACAAGGAACACGGAGACAAGGTCGGATACAAGGCTAAACAATACTCAGCAAAGTGTGTGTGTTTGAGTGCAGCTTATAAAGTGTCACTGATGGGAAACAGGTGTGAGTGTGTGATTAGTTCCTAGGTGGGGAATTGTGGGAAATGGAGTCCAGAGTGAAGTGACTGCATGTACACAGAATAGAACACAGGACAAGGCGAAAGTTCAAAGATGGCCTCCTTAGCCGTGACAGGACAAGGCGAAAGTTCAAAGATGGCCTCCTTAGCCGTGACAGGACAGGGCAAAAGTTCATAGGCGGCCTCCTTAGCTGTGACAGGACGGGGCGAAGGTTCATAGACGGCCTCCTTAGCCGTGACAGGACGGGGCAAAAGTTCATAGACGGCCTCCTTAGCTGTGACAGGACAGGGCAAAAGTTCATAGACGGCCTCCTTAGCCGTGACAGGACAGGGCAAGAGTTCATAGCTGGGTACCACTGACACCTCTAGAGGGTCTGCAGCGGATGCCGCCACCTCTGGAGGTTCTACAGTGGTACTATCCATAAACAGGGAGGAATCATAAATGGCCTCTGTGGCTAGTTCTGGACAGTCAGAAAGTTCCAATACAGCCTCTGTGGCTGGGTTGAGACAGGACGAGAGTTCATCGACTGGGAGTGCATCACTGGACGCTACCACCGCGCAAGGAGCTGAAGCGAGTGCTACTGCTTTGTGAGGTTCTGCATTATAAGCCACCACCTCTAGGAAAATTGCAGTAGCCGCTGTAACCTCCAAAGGTTCTGCAGCATCAGCCGCCACCTCTGGAGATTCTGCGGTGGTATACGCGGTCCAGATAACCAGACACCGTAAAGTGATCCCCATTATAGGGGCTGTAGAGGACAGAGGAATTATTTCAGGAGCAGAAGGGTTAAAATGAGTGGGTCTAGGGATACTAGCTGTGCTTACTGGCACCAGCGGTGGATCCTCCATGCTGGATGCCAGCCCTTGATGTCTGATGGCGGGTTCTCCTGACAGAACAGAGGAGGGTTGCGGTACGCCAACTGCCCTAGGATGTGACGAAGGGATGGGAGACAAGACGTGGAGAGGTTCTAGAAGGTCTAATGAGACGAGACGAGACTCTAGAAGATTTGATGAGACGAGATGAGGCGAGGCTCTGGAAGATCTGACGAGACGAGACTCTAGAAGATCTGATGAGATGATGTTCTGGAAGATCTGATGAGACGAGACTCCAGAAGATCTGATGAGACAAGGCTCTGGAAGATCTGACGAGATGAGACGAGACTCTGGAAGATCTGACGAGACGAGACGTGGCTCTGGAAGATCTGACGAGACGAGACGTGGCTCTGGAAGATCTGACGAGACGAGACGTGGCTCTGGAAGATCTGACGAGACGAGACGTGGCTCTGGAAGATCTGACGAGACGAGGCTCTGGAAGATCTGACGAGACGTGGCTCTGGAAGATCTGACGAGACGAGACGTGGCTCTGGAAGATCTGACGAGACGAGACGTGGCTCTGGAAGATCTGACAAGGCGAGGCTCTGGAAGATCTGACAAGGCGAGGCTCTGGAAGATCTGACGAGATGAGGCTCTGGAAGATCTAGTGAAATGAGGCTCTGGAAGATCTGCTGAGACAGGAGCTCAGAAAAGCCCTCCAGGGCGCTGACTGGAACGTCTTTTTTGGTCATGTTAAGGCTGACAGGGAACTCTGGGACGACCTCCGTGGTCGTGTCAAGATGGACAGGAAACTCGGGGACAACCTTCGTGGTCGTGTCAAGACAGGCAGGAAACTCAGGGACGACCACGAGGCTGGATTCTAGGACTGGACCAAACTCTGGATTGGACTCATAGATTAAAGCAAGCTCAGGAGCAGATTCAATGACTGGAGCAGGCTTTGGAGTGGACTCATGGGCTGAAGCGGGCTCTGGAGCTGATTCATGGGCTGGAGCCGATGTGTGCGCAGCCCACACACACCAAATGGCTGTGGCCATAATGGTCAGCGCTGTAGTCTCTGAGGACTCAGGCAAGGCGGCCATCTTGGCTGAGACATGACAGGGCTCTGGACGATCAGCGGAGACGTGACAGGGCTCTGGACGATCAGCGGAGACGTGACAGGGCTCTGGACGATCAGCGGAGACGTGACAGGGCTCTGGACGATCAGCGGAGACGTGACAGGGCTCTGGACGTTCAGCGGAGACGTGACAGGGCTCTGGACGATCAGCGGAGACGTGACGTGACTCTGGACGGTCAGCGGAGACGTGACGTGACTCTGGACGGTCAGCGGAGACGTGACGTGACTCTGGACGGTCAGCGGAGACGTGACGAGGCTCTGGGAGGTCTGCTGAGACGTGACGAGGCTCTGGGAAGTCTGCTGAGACGTGACGAGGCTCTGGGAGGTCTGCTGAGACGTGGCAAAGCCCTGGAAGGCCTGCTGAGACGTGGCAAAGCCCTGGAAGGTCAGCTGTGACTTGACTCGGCTCACGAAGATCAACTGTGACTTGACTGGGCTCACGAAGATCAACTGTGACTTGACTTGGCTCACGAAGATCAACTGTGACTTGACTTGGCTCACGAAGATCAACTGTGACTTGACTGGGCTCAGGAAGATCAACTGTGACTTGACTTGGTGTTGTGGTGGCCACCATTTTGTGAGTGGGTTCTAAGAGTTAAGTTTGCATTAAGAGTCGAGGGGTGAAAACTTTTGAACAGATGTACAAATTTTTCTTATTTCGTTTAAATATCAATTTTTTTCATTTAGTACTGCCCTTCGGAAGCAACAGAAGATACTTACATGTTTCCCAGAAGACAAATTAAGTACAATTTACCTTGATCTTCAAATTCAAAAAGTTTTCACCTCCGGCTCTTAATGCATCGTGTTTCCTTCTGGAGCATCAGTGAATGTTTGAACCTTTTTTATTAGTTGCGTTTGAGTCCCTCAATTGTCCTCAGTGTGAAAAGATGGTTCTCAAAATCATTCAGTCACTGCTGTAAAGGGTTCAAATATGCAAAAAATCCTCGAAAACTGAAGAATCTGCAGGACCTGTAGGATTTTTCTGAAGAACAGAGCTCCGTTTAACTGCTCAGGACAAACAAGGGACTCATGAACAACCATCACAAAAAAAAACAGTCGTAGATCATTCAGGTAACCACACACAGTATCAAGGGTTCACAAACTTTTGAATGGGGTAATTTTAATAAATTCAGCTATTTTTTTTTTTTTGTCTTATGGATTATATGTAAACATCTTTTATGTAAAATATCTTACTCAGGACAGTACTAAATGAAAAATAACATGCATTTTGTATGATCTCTCTTATTTTGTTAAAATTTTTCACATTTTCACAAATTCTGCAAGTGGTTCACATACTTTTTCTTGCAACTGTATATATTTATATATATATATATATATATATATTTTTTTTTTTTTTTTTTTTTTTCCTTAATTATTATGATGGACAGTTCAACATTACATTTTTAACTTTATGTCCCCCTAAATAATATCAAAATGAATATTAATACAAACAAAATGTATGTATTTTTTAAATCAAAATGGGCATCACGTCATTGACCCATACACATGGCCTCATAGACTCCCATTGTGCACTGTTGCAACCACATTTTTTATTTTTTTTAAGGAAAAGGATAAATTGGGGACAAAATGTTATGGACATTAAGCCACAAATGCTGTAGATGGAGCTTAACTTGTCTTGAACCTGAAACAGGGCTTAGACTATGTCTTCTTGTGTCATTTTTGTAGTTTTATGTCGGAAATGAGTTTTGGCTCATTGGGTTTCTCTGGACGTGGACTGGGACAGTGATGGGCCTCATAATGTTTTATGAATGATTTTACCACAGTTTGATTGGCCTTATTCTCTTATTTGGTCGTTACATAAAAACCCAGCCAGATTGAATAGAAGTTTATTTCTGCCTTTTAAAATGTGACTCACAGTTTCCAGGGATCTTGAATGAATTGATCTCTTTGCTGTCTCAGTGTACAAAGGCAGCACCTCTCGTGCATTATTTTATTCATATTTAAGTAGGAGTACTCGCCAGCTAGTCTGAATTCCTTGCTCTTTTTCCTCATGCCATAATATAATGAGGTTTCCCACTCTTATGTATGTTTCACATTCGGCTCTTTTATCCGACACCGCTTCCGTTTTTTTTTTTTTTCTTCAGTCGTCATCTCTCTCCCTCGCCCATTAAAGATTCAGTGAGTAGTTAAAAAGAAGCTGAAAGGTTTAATAAAAGGACTGTGAGGTGCTACTTGTTGCGTGGGCTCAAAGCACCGGAGATGAAGATGTTCATCTCTGCATGACAGCTCGAGCCTGCCGTTCCGGGACGCATGAGAATTCACGCTGAATCTCACCCACTCCTTTTCTGTCTTCCTCTCCCTCTCTTCATTTCAAACTAGAAACAGAGCACGGGAAGAGAGATAAATGTGGATGTTTCAGCATGAGAGATGATTTTCATAAATAAACATTTGGATGTATTGGATTGTTTACAGGTCACTTAGAGTGTGCGTGCTTACGTTGTGAATTATAAAATCGATGGTTCAGATCTTGGATACAGATTCAAACAATTAAGAGGGGTTTAACATGAAACCCTGCTCCCAGGATAGACCTGAATTGTGGTGTCAAAGCTAAACAGTGTCCCGGCATCTGAATGTCCCTACTTTCCTATATAGTAGGTGAAAAACAGAATGTGAAATGTCTAAATTTATAATATTCATAAAACAAAAAGTACCTAAATGACCTACTTTTTTTCTGCCAAGATTGCAACATACTGCACACATTCATACTTTTTTTAATAGTAGCAAAGAAATTTCTTATAATATGTAGTACCTTCTAAGACAGTATGCAGTTTCAGATGCAGTGAGTGAAACTAATTCAGTGCTAGAATGTTACTGTGAGCTGTTGAGCAGCTGTCAACCAAACATAAACTTCCTCAGTGTTTACCTCATTAAATATTCATGCAGAGAAACATTTACATTGTCTTTAGTTTCCATGGCTAAGAGAAACAGTTAAAAATGTTGAAGAGTGATGGAAAACATGCATGTGATTGGTGTATACACACACACACACATACACACACAGAATAGTGGCCAAAAGTGATGTCTGGCCTAGGAAAATTGACACCCCTTATTCAAATATTATTAAAAATGTGTTAAAGATTTTGTAAGCATATTGCATAGTTGAGCTCGGAGTCAATTGTTTTATTTGTGATAACACAATGAAACATAACAAATTGTGCGGTCATCATTTTTGGCCAGAAATTATGAACAGATGCAAAAACAAGAGAGAACCAATGAAATATTTGCATAGTAAAATAAAATCTCTAGCTGTAGTCTGTAGATTTTTTTGTCAGATTACAAATTACATATTGTCAACTTAACCAAGTTTAGTGTTTTGTTCTTCCCTCATATTTAAAAGAAGACCTATTATGCCCCTTTCCACAAGATGTAATATAAGTCTCTGGTGTCCCCAGAATGTGTGTGAAGTTTCAGCTCAAAATACCCCACAGATCATTTATTATAGCTTGTCAAATTTGCCTCTATTTGGGTGTGAGCAAAAACACGCCGTTTTTGTGTGTGTCCCTTTAAATGCAAATGAGCTGCTGCTCCCGGCCCCCTTTCCAGAAGAGGGCGGAGCTTTAACAGCTCATGCTTCGGTTGCTCAACAACAACAAAGCTGGAGAATCTCACGCAGCCAAAATGAGGATTGTCAGTAACGGTGTTCAGCCTTACATTGTTCAAACCGGAGTCGGACACTGATGGAGAGACTCAGGAAGAAGTTACAACTTTTAGAATGAAACTGGACGTTTCTGAATGGTTAGTGGATAAATTTATGTAGTTGCTGTGGAGTTGATTCAACTCATCGACTAGCATGTGCCGTCATGTTAATCTTTTGTGCAAATCCAGCGTTGAATTGACCCTCGTTTGTGAAGCAGTCCGGCGTAAAATGACGGCATGGCAACAACACTCTACTACAACAACTCTTCCTCTTCTCTAAAGCAGCCCAACATGGCCTCACCCCCTTTGTTGTGTGTTCTTGGGGGCGGGATTTATGTAAATTTTAGGGTTAGTGATGTCACCAACCCGGGAAGTAGCTCGTTTTAGTCCTTAAACATAATTCTGTAAAAGAAAATATCTCCCTTTGCATTAAACTTTGAACGTCGTAACTTTGCAGATGTTTTTTATGCTCAAACAGCAATATTACACACTAACAATGCCAATGAGCATATTTACATTGAAACGGTGTTAAAGCAAGTACACTTAGAGAACTGTTTATGTGTAATAGCTTTGCCTGTAGAAATCCCATCACTCTTTTACAATACTCAGGATAAATGATCTGTACTCTTTCTCAAGTCCCCACTGCGGTTGAGACCTGTTTCTCTTCACTTCACTCAGCGCTGTAGATCTCCACTGGGAAACTCTCTTTCTTCTCTTCCCTTCTTTTCCTCTGCTTTGTCAACCATGCAGAACTAGAGATGCTCTTCACATACACACTACATACAGAAAGTCAACACAAACCTGAATCCCGCTGAACACATTTGAGATTAATTGGACTGCTATAAATGTGTCTGACCGCACTGATGCTCTCGTGTCTCCCACAGTCATGTTTCAGCACCTAGAGGAAAAACTTCCAATTTATTTATATTTTCTGAAAAGTGTTAGGCACTTGCTAAGGTGGTTTCAGATACTGTGATTTAGTGATTTACTTTATTCAATTTCTGTATATTTCCTACCTGAATATTACTGTTAGACCTACCTAAAAATCTCAAAGCAAGGAAAATTCTGAACCGGCCCAACTGGGTCAGCAGAAAAATCCTTAGTGTTGAGCCCTGCTTTTTCAGCGTGTTGGTTCCAGAAGTATTTTTTCCATTTATTTCTCCCATAGGGATTTCAAAAAAGTCTTTGTTATAGCATTTTAAGCCATGAACTAAACCAGCTTGAGGTGAATAACATTGAAGTGAATAACATTACAAACGTTTATTTGAAGCAAAAAGGTATTTGAAAATTGGACAAAAGTATGTACTTAACTGCTTTGGTGATAGAAAGAACTACAATCCCATTAAGCGTTGCAAATAGCATAATCAAATAAAAAGGATAGAGAAATATAAAAATACTCATTTAAAAATGTTTATATTTTTAGTTTACTGTAATATATATATATATATATATATATTCAAATATTTAAGTATTTTGAGAGGCCCACTCAATTACATCATATGAGTGCGTTTTGCTTGTTTCGACACTATGATTGGTGGAATTTTATGTACAGCATCATGGGAATGTAGTTTTTCACCACAAATTCCACTGTTAAACATGATTATTTTAAAACTAAGTTGAAATAATTTGGGCTACGATGAACAACAGCGTCTTGTCTTTTTTCTTCCAGAACCTAACTGTTGCACTCTATTATAGTGGGTTTATGTGAAGTTTGTTGTAAGTTCACTTAAATTAAAAGTTGTTGTATTTTTAAAGCCTATTAAATGTTAAAAATTATGCCTTTCAATTATACTCTAATGTTGAATAAAAATGTATTTAATAGAGACATCAGTGATACTGGCTTTCATTCATAGTCGTTAGTAAAAATATGCCTTTAAACATATTTAAAATAAACCGTCTTTGTTTTTTTTCCTACATTAATTTGTAGATTTATTAAAAATATTAAATAATATAATAATATTAAAATAATATTACAGAAAAATGTGCAATTACTTAGTAAAAAAAATTGCAAGCAGCATTTCTTATTATCAATGTTGCAAGCAGTTGCGCTGCTTAATATTTTTTCTTTTGTATAGAAAGATCACATTTATTTGAAATAGAAATTTTGTGTAACATGATATATTTCTCTACTGATCCTTTCAATGCATCCTTGCTGGATAAATGCAAATGCATATATATATATATATATATATATATATATATATATATATACACGACAGTAAACTTTGTAAGCTAAACTGATAAATAGTTTGCCCACCAAGGTCATTTGCCTGTTTACAGTTGCTAAGCAACTTGCTGCATTAATTTAGAACTCATTTGATGTGTGCGGTCACTGGTGTGGGCATCCCGGCTTCAAATGTGACTCATCCCATCAGATTTTACAGCCGGAACTAGCTGTGTTATACATTTCCATTTATATGTCAGATAAAGTGGTGTAGATTAGATATAGATTGCTGTAACTAATCTGAACCGGACAGAACTATCTAGTTTTAACAGGTTTTGTCTTTCTTGAAGCAAGGAAACTGTTATCTGTGAGGGAATGGAAATGAGGTGACCATGACACAATCCGATTGTCACTGATAATTGCTGTATAGAAAGAATATTTTCCACTACCGTGGGGGAATCTTCATGGAAATGGCAGAAAAGAAGTTCAATCTTTTTTCAATCAGGAAGGAAAATGCCCTTTATGGTTGGATGATGATATTTACATGCAATCAGAGTCCCACAGGATGCATGCATGCATATCTCTTGGAAAACGTCAGAAGCAATTTAGCTCAGCAATACAATTGTATATTTAGCATGTCAGTGTGGTTTACCGTAATCTTTCAATCCTGTGTCCCCGAGAGAATCTGAACTGTCTGAGAGCTCTCTAAACTGTGTACTGATGTTCACAAGTATCTTATTTAAAGCTGTTCCAGCCCAAACATGTGTCATGATGTTTACGTGCTTTACAGATTAAGGATGGCGTACTCAGAAATAAAGAACTGTGCCTGTTTACACTCTTAAAAATAAAGGTTCTTTATTGGCATCCATGGTTCCATGAAGAACCTTTAACATTCATAGAACCTTTCCATTACACAAAAGGTTCTTTATAGTGGAGAAAGGTTCTTTAGATTTTTAGAAATATTCTTCACACTAAGAAAAGCAACAATTTAACAACTGTTCTTTGGGGAACCAAACATGGTTATTCTATGGCATCACTGTGAAAACGCCCTTTTGGAACATTTATTTTTTAAGAGTGTATATTATTGTTCATTACCAAACATGCTTTTAAAAATGCTGCATGGAGTTTGAGTGGAAACTCCTTAAGAATTGAATTGAGAAAGGCTTTTAGATTCAGCTCCTGATTTTGAATTGAGGTAGCAAACAGGATGCAGAATTACAGGATGCAGAATTTGAATGTGAGGTGTGAAGTGTAATTGAAATCACTGTAATATTTGACTACATTTTAATGTTGGATTGACAAAGTTTTGTTTTACTTTTTTATATTTTTTAAAGAAGTCTCTTCTGCTCACCACAGCTGCATTTGTTTGATCAAAAAATACAGTAAAAACAGTAACATTGTGAAATATTACAATTTAAAATAATTGTTTTCTAAAATATTTTTTCTAATATGCTGATTTGCTGCTCAAGAAACAATTATCATCAATGTTGAAAACAGTTGTGCTGCTTCATATCTGTGGAAACTATGATATTTTTTTCCCTTTTGTGAATAGAAAATTCAAAGGATTATTTGAAATAGAAATCGTTTGTAAAATTATAATGTCTTTGCTGTCACTTTTGATCACTTTAATGCATCCTTGCTTAATTAAAAGTATTAAAGTTGCGCTAGTCTTTTCTTCCCTTTTTGTGAGGTATATCTGAGTGAAACGGCTTTTGGAACAAGAACAAATGTAGGGCGGGGCTTGATTTTGTCCATGGGGAATTGATTGGATGGTTGTGGTTTGCTATTAGTGGATCTCATGTGAGTGACAGGTTGCCCCGCCCTCACGCCAGTAAACACATCATCAGAGAAGAGATGGAAGAGGGAAAGGAAGTTACTTTGATTACAGATTATGAGGCACATTAAAAAAAATAAATAAATTAAAAAAAAAGGGAAAGAAAGGAAAAGATGTACACAGATTAATCATTTATAATAAATACTGCAATATTAAAATGTTTTCATGGTGACTTAATTTCTTAAAAAAATATAGAAATTAGAAACATAATAATTACTGCAATAATGATCCAATCATAAACCTCTAAAGTATTTGCCTATTTAAATCCAAAGAGTTTTTTTTTAATTTTTTTTTTATATACATTGCCGGGCAATGTATATAGATGTATTACTGACCCCAAATTTTTGAACAGTGTTGTGGATACAACACATTATTTCCCAGAATCCATTACCTGTGTTGAATTTCTTTCAGTAAATTCCTTTCTCTTCCAGTTCCAATTTAACTTGTGGCATGGCCGATTCAATTCATATTCACACTCATGATTTGAAAGGAAACCCTAGTACAACCCTGGTGTCAATTCATTATTAATCTAATCTAATTTAATGCTGAATCATTGGTTTAAAGAATTTGTCTGAATAACCCAGATTTCTGTGTAACTGACGTGTGGGTGGTTAGTGACGAGGTTTTGTGCTGAAATACCATTCACAAATGTGTCACAATCGAATTCAGCCCTAAGTTTTTTGTAGGTTAGGACCAGCGTGTGTCTAGTCATCCGGGCAGACCACTGTAGTGTTCAGTGGAGAGCAGGAGTAGTGAATGGATAAAGTTCAGAATGGGAGGAAAGAACACAGTGGGCTTTGTTGCGGTAGAGTGAGAGGAAAACCTTGGACCATGCCTGCGGAGGAGAAGAGCGTCCCGCTCCCTCGTTCGCCACGGTAATGGCTGAGGAGAAGCAGATGTGGGAGCAAGAGGCAATTATGAGCCTGCGGCCAGTCGATCAGAAGCGAGGGAGGGGGAGAAAGAGGATGTGGTTAAGGCATTGCTTCTAACTGCTGAGGCTGCGAAACCACACACACGCACACAATCGTGTTTGAGATCTGTTGTTCCCTCCTTTTTTGGATGTTTCTTTTATTTAAATGGCCGTTTGACTCTCATCTTCATGATGGCGCATTTCCTGTGCGGAGTTTTCTCTACGAATTTCTGTCTGGAATTTCTTATCTTAATGTAAAATGTCTTTTCACCAATACTTGTCTGCTTTGTTATATTATCCATTACGTGATCATGTTCATTGTAGTAAGATGAACACATTTTGTGGTTCATCATGTCCATGACCCAACAGAAGCCACTGCATGTCAAAGAATAGACGAATTAGATCTTAGTCTGTAACAAATGTTTCTTCTTGATAGGAATGAGATTAAAGGGGCTGTGTAAGAATTTTCATGTATTAATCACTTTTTTATTGCCAATGTGTGAGCAGCGTGTAACAAAACTTAACAAAAACAAGACCTTCCCCGACTTGGTTGACTATGAAAGCCTGTATAGACTGATTTTTATGTGAAGGACTCGGGACGTTTTTGCCAGGAAAATCAAAAGGTTGTGACTTTTATCAGCATCTCTGGCATGGTGCAAACGTATCCACATCGCTATGATCAGATGCTTTCTTAAAGGGATAGTTCACCCAAAAATAAAAATTTCCCCATGATTTACTCGCCCTCAAACAATCCTAGGTGTATATGATTTTCTTCTTTCAGACGAACACAATCAGAGTTATATTAAATAATGTCCTGGCTCTTCCAAGCTTTATAATGGCAATAAATAGAGGATGAGATTTTGAAGCCCCCAAAAAAGTACAACCATTCATAACAAAAGTAATCCACATGGCTCCAGGGGGTTAATAAAGGCCTTCTGAAGCAAAGCAAAGTGATGTGTTTGTGTAAGAAAAATATCCATATTTAAAACTTTAAAAACTAAAATAACTAGCTTCCAACAGACGGCCGTACGCATCGATTTACGACGCATGACGTAATGATGGACGCAGAAGCGTAGAAGATAGAGCAAAACAAAACACCAGTCACGAATTAGAAGTCTAAAACAAGAAATTTTAAAGAGAAATGTCAGGATGTTCATTAACAGAATATCGCTGCAAAGGTATTTCCAACTTCTTTGTACTTCTAAGCGAAGAACTAACAAGAACTTCGCCGTGTGTATATCGGGACCTTGAATCACGTTCAGTCTCTTGTACATTACGTGTGCACGAGTGCGAGCACAAGCAATAGTTGCCGCTGCAGGTCACTTAATGGCCACCGGTGTCGCTAATAACGAGGGTTTCTGAATTCTACATATAGCCTCTTTAAATTGAGAACCAATTGAGATTTTCTCCTCCTCCTGAGAAACAGTAATCTCATTTAATTTCAACCGTTATCAGTTTCTCATCAAGACCAAATAATCTAAGTCATCCACATTAATTTTGTAACTCTATACTTTCATTTGTCTTGTTTTTGCCAACTATTAATTCTCCAAAAGAACTTGTTTATTAATTATTATTTTAAGATTTTTCTGAGACTGTGAAATATGTTAATGTATTTACAGAAAAATATAGTGGCACTTGATAACCAAGCCTTTTTAAAAACAATAAACGGTGGTCCAAAAAGTATTTGGACAATTTGGAGTATTAAAATAATACATTTTGGAATTAAAAAATGAGTTTACAAAAAAAGCACAAGCACACTTTTCAAGCAAAAGTTAAACAGAATGACGTTAATTGGCTTTTAAATTGTAAAACAATAGATATACTGTTGAAAATGAAGACAAAAATATTTGGACTCTTAGTAGTTCCTCTGCTTAGGACATCTGTGTGAGCTTGCGGAGATCTGACTTCATACATCCTCTGAAACACAGTTGATTAAAAGTAATTGCAAAACTGACTCAGAAAAGTGAAGTTAGTTCACGCATCATTTATTTGCAGATGCCACTTTTATATTTTGTTATCCACATAAAATGACATTAATAAAATTTTAAGTGCGTCTTCAGCGTCCAAATACTTATTAGGCTCACTATATTTATGGCTGACACTCCAGAAATGGCACTTTTAAACATCAGGCTGTCTCATGCTCATCTTTGTCACATCAGCAGCACACCGAGAACATATGGAAATGGTTGTGTACTGTATAGCCTGACTAGAGACAAAATCTAACTAAAAAGAAAGTGATTTTGCGCTGTCACTTAGGCTTCTGTAGCCCAAGTTATCCATGCCATCTGTCATTTGTTGCATGTCTCTCTCCAGTCCGTTTGAAGAACGAGATTTTCCGTAGCGCCATTAATAACAAACGTCAGGCCTCGCCTCTGTTCGACACGCACCGTCTCTAAAACCGCATGTCTTTTGTGTGAGGCCCTTGAAAACATTTGAAAAAGCTCTGGATGTTGGAGGTTAAGCAATCAAGACACATTTATGGGATGCGTTTGGCTTCGGCACTCGTGGGGAATGTGACCTGTAGCTGCGTAGGAGACGCTACTCGTTCAAAATAATGAGGAAGAAACGTGTGAAGTATGTAGGTGTATGTCCCTTTATTGCGTAAAACAATGTAGGAATGTCAATGTCTCTTTCCTTTTTTCATGGAACGAGCGTTGGTTAAATTGTCTAAGAATCGTGGGGGAGGAAAAACAATTAGTTTCCGTGAAATTAACGAGAGTTGCATAAGAAAAGAAAAGTCAGAAAAGGGAAGGATATGCTAATACAGTCTAATGATAGCAATATCTGAAGTTTGAGGAAGTGACTCAACCAGATGACCTACTCATCCATTTTGACATCATCTTTCTGTAAATGCCACATTTGGATATGCAGGCTGTATTTATATTCCACAATGATTGTAAGTCAGTTGCTTTATGGACTTTCCTACAGGTTTGACGTATATGAGTAAATGGAACAGGAAAGAATGAAAGCTCTTAGCCATTTCTTCAAAGGCCCCTCCTACACTTAGTTGTCTTTGTTTAAAATTCATTGTAAATGTTTTGTGTTCTGATGATCATACTGTTTAACAGGGTGTAAACTTAGTAAATAAACCAAATATATAATTCAACTATGTAAATAAAATAAATTCTATGCTGTTTTTAACATTTTATATGATTTAAACTAATAAAAAAATATTTCATTGAAGAGAAGATTGAGGAGATTAACTTCAACATTTATTCAGTTGGCATGTCTAGTTTAAAGAGTTTAAAGAAATAAAAATAAAATCTTCATATAGTTTTGTATCAGAAATATAATAATAATATAATATATACACTTTCAATATTGATGAGTTTTTTGGAGCAGCAAATCATCATATTAGAATGATTTCTGAAGGATCATGTGACACTGAAGACTGGAGTAATGATGCTGAAAGTTCAGCTTTGATCACAAGAATAAATTACATTTTAAAATATAGTCAAATGGAAAAGAGTTATTTTAAATTGTAATTATATTTTACAATATTACTGTTTTTACTGTACTCAAATAAAAGCAGCCTTTGAGAGCATAAGAAACATCTTTCAAAAATGTTAAAAAAAAAAAAAAATTTTACATAACCCCAAACTTTTGAACAGTGGGCTTTCACAATGGAGGAACCTTTTCATAGTTCCTAGAACTACAGGCTGAAGTACCTGGATTTTGGCGTGTTCACACCGCAGGAACTAGGAATGATTTTAGTTCTAGGAACTCCTTTTGGGGGAACTAAATTAGCTGAAG